>CM038611.1:64285-153691 GCA_021533255.1 Ceriops tagal | reverse complement strand
AAAGAGTAGTCAATTGGCAGCCGAAGCAAGTTCCGATTGGATTACATAAAGGCCTTAAGATCATTTGTGTAAGTACCTTGTTTTGAAGATCAGCAAGCTGGTCAAGCATACACTGGGTCAGCCAAGAATTAGGGAGCACTAGTGGCGCCAAAAAAATAAACTGTAAAAGAAATAAATGTAGATAAGACAAAAGAAAAAATCATTGCCCAACATTAAAAAAAAAAAAAAAAGGGAAAAGAATATGTAGGATTGAAGACTAATTGCAAGAAAAGAACAGCTGAAAAAAACTCAGATATAACATCAGCTTGTTGTTAGGATAACAAGAGGCTTCTGACAAGCTTATATACTTCACTTTCTTTTCCTTAACTAGTTTCTTTACTTCCCCATCTGTATCACACCGGAGAAAATTGCTAAATCTTAATAACTCAACAATCTTGATATATTCACGGCAAGTATTTCATTTCATTCTTGTCATATATATGCTAAAAGTTGGTCATTTTAATCTAATTAGAGAAACATTGGATCCGAGTGCAACATTAATTGGCTCAAATATAAATAGGTTTGGATTGAGAAAACAAAAATGAAAAAAACTACGAACCGTGACTTCAATGGGAACGGTAGTACCTATGCGATGCTGGTAATAAAGATCAATATGATCAACTTCAAGCTGGCCTTACAAGTAGCTCTCACATGAGCACGATCCCCACGCACCTCCATCTTACCATCCACGGCTTTTATCCCGAATTTTGTGGCTAATTGAACTTTCTCCCTCCATCCTCCTTTCAATGCCTGCAGTTACAGCAATAAACATTCTCTCTCTCTTTTTTTAATATATTATAAAGAAGACACCACTGTTTCATTGAAATATTAATAAACCTACCAGTTAGACTGACTTAGTCAAGTGGAGACAGAGAGCAGTTCATAAACACGAACAAATCTCTCAAAATTCTCTTTAGTAACTGTTTGTTTGTAGATAAACGATTAATTTGATTATATGAGTATTCGATCTTAGTGTAGTCATGCAATGATTATGGAATGAAATAGTCAATAATAATATTACACTAAAATTGAAATACGGGGTGCCTTTCTAATAAGGATTTCGTTTGTCAAGGGGGCCATAGATTTCAGAGGTATCAAGAAAAGTGATGCTACTGTTGATTGCATGGTGAATAAGAACAATCATGTAAAGTTTGTGTTGCTCCAATTTTAGCCCAGTTCCACTCCTAGTCTTTTTGCGGCTCGAACCCAAGGCATGATCTGACCTGAATTTACCAGCAATTTGCAAGAAGAAAAGTCAACGTCATTGCCTTGAAAGTTGCGGCTCCTGAGAAGTAATGGGTAAATTATTGGTGGATGACATAAGCCACAACGTGTGCTTGTCCCACTTTTAGGGCCCATAACAATTGAACGAGGAATCAAAAATTGTAATTTTTTTTAATATTGAAATAATTAGTAATTGCTGACAAAAAAAAAAATTTATACTCTTACCATAAAAAAAACACAAAGCACTTTAAATTTATATCTATAAAAGGTTTTCCAAATTTAAAAAAAAATAAAAATAAAATAATTTCAATTGCTATTCTCTCCGACCAACTCAGCCTAACTGAGTGCGCAAAGATTACCCAGTTCCAAAAGAAAGTTCCAGTTTTCTGAAGCAAGGGAAGATGCAAAGAATCCAGACAGCTCATTTGCCTGTATTTGAAGTTCTGTTGTTTAGGATTTTGCTTCACTTGTAAAGTGCAGCTTTTTGGACGTGCAAATATTGCCCAAAGCCCTGAACTTTTGTCGGAAAAGTTATCGAGCTTTCAAAGCTAGTTTAAACTATTTACTTAACGGATGGATCATTAGCGGCATAAATGCAGTGATTTTTGTCTAGAATTTAATTTGAACTCTCGCAATCTCCCCCCCGCCCTGGGGTTCCCCTCTCTCTATGCATTTGTCAACCTTTACCCTTAGTTTCTGAAACAATTTCTGATTCAAAGTTCTTAAAATCAACATAGATAAAAGTAAGTTTGAAGTTGGATTTCCCTGTAATTGAATGCAAATAATTGGTGTTCAACTTCCCTATTCATGGTCTTCTGAATTTATCTGATACATGTGTGCTTGATACCTTAAACCAAAATTACAACGTTTGAGGTTTCATCGAACAGTCTCTCTGTCTCAAAGCGAAAAGCAAGCTTTCATCAAACAATGAATCAAATGTTCCATTTTGCATTCATTACTTCAGCGTACGATATATAAGTAGAAATTTGAGAATCAAGTTTGACAAGAACATTTGCATTCCTGAAGGAAAAAAAAAAACTAAAAAAAGTGTTGACTTTCGCATTGAAGTGTAACCACAATAATACACTTCACACTTTACAACATTAAATTTTTGTTTTTTTGGTACATGTTGAAACTAGCATAGAACTAACGAGAATTAGTTATAGAAATCCATGCTATCAAAAGATTTTTTATTTATCTATGAAATGATTCAATTTTTGGCATTAGTATCTTATTATTGAATAAATATAGTGATATGGTCGATAAAATTTTATTTTGAATAGAACTTCTTTTATCCCTAAAATTCATTCCATTATGTTACACTTTCACTTAAAGATAATAATAACATAATATAACCATGAAATTTCTTTCAAATCAAAGCGCCACAATCTAGCAATCACATGCAATCAAGCCTTTTGTTAGTTAAATATTATGTTTTCAAAATTAGTATTGCATCAAATATTAAATTGATTGTATCAAATATTATGTTACTAAAATTAGAATTGAATATTCTATTAAATATTTGTATATAATTACCTTCCTTTTATTCTTGTATCTATAACTCTATAAATAAAGCTTTTACTGGTATACATACAAAACAATACAAATTTTTAATTTATTTTGTCAATTTCTCTTCTACTTTTTGTTTAATTTTTTTCTCTTCACTAGTCCCTTTAAACTCTTGTTCCAAGGGTTTTCAGCTGTGTTTGTTCCATTTTTGGATTTGTTTTGCCTAACTTGATTGTTTTTTTGCACTTGTATTGCACACCTTTGGCTATTTATACTATTATGGATAAATTTGAAATTGTCAAACCCATTACCGTTTCATTTGATGGAACTAACTATGTTTTGTGAGTTTAAAAGATGTCCAGTTTTTTACAAGGTCATAAGTTATGGCATTATGTCACAAGTGATATTGTTGAACAAACAAAGACGAGAATTTTAAGAAATACCAAGAATGACTAGAAGAATGAGATTGTAAAAATCATTAATTTTTCACATAGTTCTCCAATAAATGTGAACTAGCAATCAAACACCATTTCGAGCATTTTGAAAATGTAAAAGAAGTATGGAATATGCTTGCTAAATGTTATTCCAAATTTGATGTCACTCATCAGTTTTAGTTACTTAGTTAATTACATCACTTAAAACAAGATCCCTGATAATCTATTTCTAATTTTTTTCCATAGTTACAGGCTATTTGTGATCAATTTGCTGCCTTCAATCCAAAATGACATGATGCACAAGATGTTGAGTTGTATACTCAACATTAGGATCACTTGAATGTCATAAAACTTCTAATGTCTTTTTGTTCAGAATTTAAACCAATGTGCAGATCTCTATTACATCATGATTCTTTCCCTACAATTGAGATAGCTATTGTTAAGTTCATATCTAAAGAAACTAGGTTGTCCACACTAAAGTCTCATTGTTCCTTTGACACTGCCTTAGTTATTGTAAGTCCTACATCTTTTCATCCTTCAAGAAAGGGCAATTGTAATTATTGCATGCAACCCAACCACTGGTTAGTTAAATGTCCAATTAGGCTATCGAAAAAGGATTCTAAACAAAATTCTAGAGAACAACACTTATCTTCCTCTTTTATAGTTATAGTCAGTAAGGATTTCACACCTACATCATCTTTTTTAAGTCTAATCTTGCTACTCTTCTTGCTCAAGTTAACTTGAATACTCTAAAATAGGCACTCCTTTCTTCCCAACTTGGTAATCCTAAATCCTTTACCTTATCTGCCACACATATTTTGACTCTACTTATTGCAATCATATAAGTTTTATACCATCATTGTTTAAACAAAACAATTAGTTTCACATCCACCCATTATATACACATTATTGACCATTCCTCTATGTCTGTTAGTCATATTGGTACTATGTATATATCTAATTTTACATTACCAAATACTTTCTTAGTACCAAAATTGTTACTCAATCTAATTTCTATCGATCAAATTTGTGATCTTGGTCTTGATGTTCATTTCTCAAGTCATGGTTATTTTGTGCAAAATTCCAAAACAAGACAGATCCTTAAGACAAGGCATAAAAAAGGTCAATTGTTTAAGCTCACTTCCCTTCATCTCCTATTAAATCAATTTGTTTATGGTGTCATTGTTACATTTGAAACAGGCACTCCCATCTTGGTCATGTTTCCCTTTAGCGGTTACACTACAGCATAAATGACCTATAGTAGTGGTTTTTATGCGGTAGAGTAAAATTGCTACTGCAAAATATTACAATAGTATTTAAACTATCACATAAAAAAATTTTGACAATGTGTGGTAAGAATAGACTATACATAGTAGTTGATTTGCAGCAGTTTGAAACTGCTATGATATATGGACAAATGCAACGTTTTTATATGGTGGTTTAAGAAGGCTAAGGCAGCAGTTTGAACTGCTAGGTTATATTAAGAAAAGGTAGCACTTAAAAATGATTTGGTAGCGATTTTGGAATTAAACTTGCAATGGTTTAGTTTGGGATAAAGTAGCGGTTGTAAACAATTGTATTATTTCTTCGCATTTAAAATATTTTAAGCAGTGGTTTCAAACCAATGCGACATATGGTCAAATGCAACGGTTTCAAACCGCTGCTATTATATTAAGCAATGGCTCTTATGCACTACAACAAAACCGCTACCTTATGTTGTTTACGTAGCGGTTTTATAAAAAGCCTATTATCGGTTGGAACCACTGCATTAGCTCATTTCATTTACGTAGCAGTTTTATAAAAAGCTTATCATCGATTGGAACAACTTTTATGTTTGCCCATCTTCTTATCAAGAATGATCACCTAAAGTATCATTGAACTCAAATCTGACACCACTCCTTGCCTCTGCAAACTTGCCGCTGCTGTTCAAGTCAACTACCTTAACACTTTCCGTCAGGCTCTAGGTAAATTTATGAAGCTGTTTAATTTTGATCTAAGGTAACCCATATAAAATTTCTTGTTTCCTTTGCTGATCTAGTTTCTTTTATCTTTGTACCATCTTATTTGATTTGCATTTTCCCATCGCCTTGTCGGGAACGATCGTCTAGAGTATCGTTGAACTCAATTTTGACATCGCTCCTCATCTTCATGACCTTGCCGTCACTATTCAAGTCACTTACCTTGACACTCTCCATTGTTCTCTAAGTCATTTTGGGTGGAATAGATCTCATACTTCTTTAGGTTACAACAATCCATATCCATTAGGTGAGTTTAATGTTGTTTTGTTTAAACGTGATTGGTTTGAGTTGGAGAATGAAGAGAATGGACTAACACACGCTAACTCCAACAAATTGTGCTATGTAAATGATCTTTTATATTGGCATCTCAAGTTCAACAAGTTTTCTATGTGGAAAATCCAATTGAGAAAGTCTTTTAAAGGTAATGTGTAGGATTCCTAATGTAGCAGCTTCAAATGTGGGATCCATTAGTAGTGTTGAGTAAGTTAGTTTGATAAAAGAAGATATGTCCAGCACGATAATTGAGCTATGAATAAACGATATACCTTCTGAAAGATATTTATACCAATTGGACGATAATAAAGATGGTGATGAAATAATTTGGGAATGGATGGATGCAGATAATTGGAGAAAATAGGTCAATACGTTTGTTTTTTTTCCTTTTCATCCTCAACATATTTTTTTTGTTTGCTTTCATATGTATAGGCCTAAACATGACTTAAAATGCCTCTCTATCCATTCTATCATGTGTTATCCTTTTACATGCTTATATCTTACATGCATTTCAAATGTCAAAACTTGGTGGTTCTTTTTTTTATTGCAACTGCATTACTTATCTATGATTTAAGCATTGATTTGGTGAAACCAAAATGTGCTGATTGGGTTTATAGTTTGGCAAAAACACAGTTATTGTTATGATTAACCGTTTTTTATACATTGTAATTCGTCTTAACTTTTTATAGCCATTTGCCATGAGGAAATATTTCATTCGAAGAAAGAAGGCTTCGGCTAATGCAAGACAGGTGGCAACTTCCTTCTCGAGTATTAAAAGACAGTGAAACGTAACATAGGACGAGCATGCACAAAAAGAGATCAAACTAGGCAACCAAATATTGTAAGATTAAGTATTTCTATCCTAAGTAGTGACTCATAATTGATTGAGACAATTTTAGTATGAGGAAGACAGCCTACTGATGTAAGTAGGCAGCAACATAAAATCCACAGAAGATCTAATAATCCATAATTTAGAGGGATGACTTGTATAGAGGAAGGATCGACACAACAGCAAGAAGTAGAAGAAGGAAACAAATGAGGTAATCAAAAGATGTGTCCCTTATTTACATAATTTATTACTATTTGCTCTATTGTTATATTAATTTTTTTATATCTATGGATTGTCATTATTATTATTTCAATCCAAAAAAGAAAAAGACGACTGACAACAATGAGTGTAGTGTACACAAGATGAGAAAAGGCTGATTTTTCTAAATGCCAAAAATCAACCTATAGGCCCAGACGAACAAACCATTTTTATATGATATTCCAGAAATTGCAGCAACAAAATCCTGGACTGAACATTACTTCTGACAATTCCAATGGCTCCTTCACCTGATGATACTTTTAATGCTCTAGATTAAGCTTTACGGCACAGGAATCACATATCCTCGGGTGGCACATACAATCCCCACATTCAGGTAATCTTCATTCTATCTTTTGGCACATGATTAAGCTTATTTTCATAAGCTTCAAAGTTATGACAAAAAATTTTGTTCATCTTTTGTAGGATGATGCTCCTAATCAAAGCTGAAGACTTCACAATTTGTGTGCATCTATATTTAGAACAAATGAATTTCTAGAACATTTATTATGCCATTTAATATTGGTTGTACTATTTAATCACTTTTCCTTAATGTTTGCTACTGTATATGATGCGCATTATTTGATAAAATCTCTAATTTATTTAGATGATGGTACAAATTCAAGTGGAATATACCATTCTGTCAAGAACCGCTACTTATTCTTTCAAAGAACTAATGCTTATTCTTTTAAGGAACCGCTGCTTATTCTACTAAAACTATTACCTAATACACTGTAAACGCTTCAAATTACATTATGCAACCACTGCTTATTTCTCAAGCAACTGCTACATAATTCTTAGATGATCGTTGTTTATTTCTCAATTGACCACTGCTAAATATTGTAAAACCACAAAATCAACACATATCAAATTGTTTTTTTAAAGGAACAGAACCATCGCATATGCATTTTGTAACCATTGTATTTGAAATATAAGAAGCGTTATCATAATCATTGAAAATCGTTACCAAAAATATGTTTATGTAATGGTTTCATATTTGTTGTTATATGTAGAGGAAATCGCTGCGTTAGATCAATTAAAGTGCTCGCAAATTCAACGAACTCAAAACCACTACATTAGATCTTATGCAATGGTTTTTAGTATAATGACAACGATTGTAGTCCACTAGTATAAGTCATTTATACTATAATGGATGCATGAATTTGAAATGACAAATTTGGTCATAATGTCTTATTCTCTTAGCATTGAAGTACTTCAAGGAGTTGATGGAACCTTTATCTGTTAAAAGAAGTATGCCACTAAGAAGTTTCAAAATGTATAACTGCAATTTTGCAAGAGCTCCTATAAAAATTGACACTAAATTGTCTAAGAAAGACTATGCAACACTTATTGATTCTACGCATTTGAAGCACATTACTTAAAGTTTGAGATATTTGGTATGCATGAGATCTTGTATATCTTATAAAGTTAATTTGATTAGTAAGTTTCTACAATCTCTTTACCAATCTCATATATAAATTGTTAAGGGAATTATGTGGTAAGCTATAATAATAACCTATGTTATTCTTCATCTAAAAGTTATACTCTTGTAGGTTAATCCAATAGTAATTGGAGGTAGTGCTATAAATGATTATAAAAGTACTTTTAAGTATTATTTCAACTTTAAAACAATTGTTTGTTCATAATTTTTCAAAAAAATAGTCTATCGTTGTGCTTTTAACTTGTGAAGTAGAGTATGTAAATATAGCTTTAGGTGCTTATTAAACTATTTGATTGTGTAATTTGTTGAGTAAGATCTATATTAAATTAAAGGTCTTATGAAGATATTTATTGTTAATATTTTTTGCAAACAATTTATCTAGTGACACAAAATAAGTAAAAATATCAGTACTCATTTTTATTTTTTAAGAGATCAAATTTATAAAAAAGAGATTGAATTGACATATTACATGTGTAAAGATTAAGTGACTAACATTCTTAACAAGCCATTGACATATGAAATGTTTATCACATTGAAAAAAAATGTTGAAATTGTGAACATCATCAAATAAGGATTAAAAAGGATGTGAAAGTTAATCCATAGTAGATTTTATTAGAATTTTAGTAAAAGTCAATTTAGTTAAATTCAATTTAATATGATTTTACTATTTAAGTAAAACCAGATGTTTACCATTATATAAAGATATTATATCTATATTATTGTATGTATTTTTCAATTATTAGTGTTTGTATAATTGTTTAAATATAAATGAAATTATGAGAGATATTTTCTCAAATAGGACTTGCTGAACAAACTTCTATCTTTCTCAATGTGCAAATAGAAGAGCAAGAATTCACTCATCTCATCCCTTTCATGGTTATTATGGTTATAAGGGACAAATAGATAAAAGGAAATAAAAACTGAGAAACAAAGTGCTGCTTGTAATTTCATTTCATTGTAGGCATGTAAAATAGCAATATGGTTGAGTCTCGCTCACAAATGTATCAACAGTTACCTTTGAGTCATAAAGTACATGCATGTAGGCTTAAAAGAACTTCCTTTAGTTTTTCTTTGGCTACTAAATCAACCAAGTTGCCATTGCTATTAAATTTTACGGGAGGGGCAAATTCATTTAAGAAAAACTCAGGTTTGTTGATGAAATAGGGGTTAAGGTGAACTCTAATTTGGCGAAGATGCTATTGTGATCGCCCATCTCCAAAATCTGCTGTAACACTTATCATGGGAACAACCTTATCAGCCCAATAGTTTGGTGGCCTGGATGACCAATCAATTGCATTCTTCAAAGGTGCTAGCCAAATGAAGAGAAAAGAAAGCATTAGCAGATCAAAAGAATTTATCTTTTGGGAGTGTTAAATGGTGTGCTAGTTGATATTGACTTTTAAAGTTTTGAATAAGTATAATTTAGCTGTGGTGAACATTGGTGATTTTTAATATGAGAAATAAACAGAAACTTTTATTGTTAAAGGAATTGGCCTGTGCAAATTTCCCAATCCCAGACTACTTATTAGTTCATAGAGCATTCCTATGCCCCTTGGGATGAACCATAGGAGGATTATGAAAGCAAAATGGTAACACAATCTAAGAAAATGGAGTGTTATCATGAAGAAAAGGTCTTATAACAAGTCTCATGATGTTATGGACCACCTTATCAAAATGTAGCAAATATGATAAAAAAATTTTGATAATACTTTTGGGAACAAAGATGGGGAAAATGTAGTTCTGCGGCTTGCCATCCAAATCAATGCGTCAAAATTACTGAATGGGTTCAACTGAGAAAACAGGCAACAAATAGATCCCTTATGATTAGCTAATGAACCTTTAATGAGTATTAAATTGACTTTTCCTGCTACATCTATTACTTATCTGTTTTTCTGATTGTCATAAAATTTCCCCATTGTAATGGGCTAAAAGGATAGGCTTCTATGTTGGACGCCTACTCATTTAATGAAACAATTGAAGGTGGTGAAAAAAAGAAGGTAGAGATATTTCAATGTCTCTACGAGGAAAAAGCTTTGCATCTTGTTGTCTTTGACTTTAGTATTGACCTGAAAATACCAGTATTTGGCTCGTATTAGTATCTGTACAACAAGAAAATTAACCAATTTTGTGCATTGGCATCTTGCATACTGAGTTTAGATAAAAAGAAAAAAGACAAGGAAAATAAGTAGTTAACTATTGCTTTAAAGAAATTTAATCAATTATGCCTGCAATATGAAAATCCTAAAGTATTGTACCTATATATATACAGATTTGAATCTAAAGAAAATAGGAATAACAGTTTTTTAGGAGATCCCTTAGTGGTTAAAGGCTAAGTCATCCTTCTTAGAGGTCTTAGGATTTACTCTTGAGGTTAGGGTTGTGAGATTTATAGAAAAAGGAAGAGCTACTTTCTATTGTGTAGCTTATGTTCCAATAAATTTAGACTTAAAAAAGGGAAAAACGTTATGGGAAGAGCATCATTAACATATGTTAAAAAAAAAATGATGAGTGTACTATCCAAAATGGTCACTAAGTCTAGCTTGTGAAAGCAATTATGAACAATAGATGCCTAAGAAAAAGGATCCTAGCATAGCCTATGAGCTCTAAGTCAAGAATAATTGCATAAAATTGCCACTTAAGGTAAAAAATGCAATAATGTAGTGAGAAATGGAATCTTATAGGTGCCAAACAATTAAGCGAGTCATAAGTAGAACAATATCCTTATTAGAATATCCTAGATAAAAAGAAAAGATAAAGAAGGTATAATGCAGTACTATGACCCCGTACATCCGTCAGTCCAACATATCCTAATTCAATGCAAGAATCCTTTTCAAATGCTTAGAAAATATTCCAACCCCACTCTTGATACCTCCTGTTGCCCGTTAAGCGTCACAGATATATGGTCTCAGAATATTCCATGACATACCCATGTTCATATCCTGAGAGTTTCACATGGGAAACAGTCAAAGGATGGTATAATATAACTAACCTGTCCAAAATGGAAAAAATAATTCTCTCCAGCCAATTTTGTTGGTGTAGATTGGTAGAAGTTATAACATGTCTAGGCAAGCAAAGTAGGGATGAGAAAAAAATAACATGAGCGCCGCGCCCTCTCTTGCACACACACACACATTATATGCATCCATGACATTTTTGTGAAGTTGTGTCCATGTGCGTAAACAAACTAGTACATAAATGGAAGATGAAAGACTTCAACCATTAACCAAATCAGACCCCTTTGTGGGAAAAGAAGACAAAATCCTTTCAACTAAGTTTCTTTGTAAAGACGGAGGCCAAGCTATGCTACTCTGAGAAAATTCTGTCCAAGTAAAATTGCACAAATATAAAGCTAGTTTTGAAAAAGAATACCTCTTCTGCTGGTGAAAGAAATTTCTATGAGTTAGCAGACCCATAATCAGATGATCCTAAAGCCAGCATTCCTGGAGCAAAGCATGCTAGTTCATCCATCTACATGTACAAAGAGGAGGACGCGCGAGAAAGATCTAAAATAAATACTGTTTTTTCTTTATATGAGCAAATGAAAGTAACGGAAAACATAATTATATTGTTAATAATAATTAATAAAAACTAAATATTATCCTGTCAGTCAGCATGTCTCCACTCTTTCTAGAGTTGACGTCAAAATTTTGCCTGTGTTTCAAGCCAAATAGTTTAGAGAAACTGCCAGTCTGTTCCCTGACATCTGATGGATCCAAATGATAGAACACTGGTATAGCAATCTATCCATGGGCTTCATGGCATCCCATGATCTTGACAAGTTCGTCTATGCACCAGGAGAAGGTTCTTAGTCTTGGAAGAAAATGATGACGTCAACGTTTGATTCTTGGATTGCCCGTAGGAACGAAGGAGCAATTTCCTGTCCTCCACGAAGTTGTTGGTCTATGGAAGTTTTTGACACCTTTTTCAGACGAGGCAGCAAACAGATGACTGATAAAATTATCCCAAGTGTCTTCGCCCCTAAAGCTGATGGGCAAACGGATGAGTTGAAGTGAAGAGACTCCAAAGCATCTGATCATCACTTTTTTATTATAAGGACTTGTTGACTTTTAATGTCAATGATACTGACGACTTCAAAGCTTCTTGGAATAGTGCACCCCTTTGATCCTCATACATATAATCAGCCCAAGAGAGGCCCAATGCCTATTGAATCCTCATTGGATGATTTTCTTAAATGCATTCTGACTAAAAAGTTGAAGAGCTAAATAATAATCTAATGCCTTGACCTCATATATATAATCAGCCCTTCTTGCAAATGCATGCTTATTTTTACTTGTCACAAGGATCCTAATTCCTGGACCAAAACAACAAGGATTTCCAATTAAAGATTCTAATTGTTGCAGTTCATCAACATTGTCAAGAACAACTAATACCATTTGCAAGAGAGTTTGATGGTTAAAGATAGTCCAGGTCCAATACTTGATGTATCAATTTTCATATGGCTATCTCACAATGCTTTTGAAATGAGCTCCCCTAATAACTTTTTCTTGCCAACTTTGTGCCATTTGTCCCTAACAATCTTAAGAAAGCAGCAGCCTCCAAAATGACGAGAAATCTGACTAAGAGTAGCTTCAGCAACAGTTTGGCCTATACCGTCCATGGCCCAAATCCTAAGATGCGGACATCTTGTCATCCAATAGCCAGTACCTTGATTTGCTCAATGTTTAAATTTATTCCCACCAGGTGCTCCAGGCCAGTGGGCAACGCTTGTTCCAAAATATCCAATGCATGTTTGACAATTTGGTTGATAAGTTCTCACTTTGACCTACCATACACAAGCAAAGCATGGAATAAAACTTAAATAGAACACGGTTATGTAATGTAATGTTCTGGCATAGATTGATGTTTTGGTTATTACTTTCTATTACTTTTTCCTACTATGAGATTGTTATTCTCACAGCTTTGTATGAGTTGTAATTGTTGTCAACTAGGTTTACATGTGCAAGAAAATAAAGTCACATGGAAAGGCAAAAAGATAAAACCACACGGAAGGGTAAAAAAGTGAATTCACCGTCATGGAGTAAAATATATAATGGTCTTGGAAGACAAAGAACAAGGTGTCGACAATATTGAGCATTCAGCAAAACCTAGACAACCGACAAACCAAAGAGAACAACAAACCCTACACGGAAAAACACCACCGGACGAAGGGAGTGAACAGTAACCGCACAGTGAAGCCATTGGACGAAGAGAGAGAAAATGCTTGGAAGAGAGAGAAAGGCCGTCGTCGGAGATAGGAGAGAAACGGACATAACGGTGAGTCGGTCGGTGAGGAGACAGCACGGCACATGGCAACCCTACACCATCGGTAGAAAAGAGAGACGATCGAAACGGCTGGTGAAGGGGGGCGATGGCAAAACGATACGGAAGAGAGAGAGAATTGTCGGCAAAAACAGAACCATCAAGAGAGAAAGAGTCGACGGGAAGGAGAGAAAGAGAAACCCGACGGCCAGAACAGAAGAGTTGACGGGAAGGAGAGAAAGAAAACCCGGTTCGGCCAACCAAGTGGGCCGACGACAGAATAGGAAAGAGAGAGAAAAGAAGGAGAAAAATCATACACGGTCAGATCGAAGACCGTTGGTAGGAAGAAGAGTGATGGCTAGACGGGGCTAGACGGCAGGACAAAGAAAAGCAGACCACCGGCAGAAAAGGAAGGAAATCCTGCTAAGTGGGTGAACGGAAAAGAGAAATCCAGTGAAGAGAGAGAAATCCGGTGGGAAGAGAGAGAAATTCAGCTGGACAGCAAGAGAGAGAAACGGATAGGTGAGCCATAAAATAGTAAAGCCGTGAGACAAGGAGACGGGGAGACAGTGAGACGGTGAAAGCAGGAGTTGTGTGAAACATCGTAGAGAAGGAATTCAGTGAAGCATTGAACTCAACGTATTTCCAGACTTCTTTAAGAGAGGTTAGAGAGCGTTGCGGTGAACTTCTAAGCGGCAGTGGAGCAGCCTTTCAATTCAATAGAGGCAAGACAAGCTAGAAGAAGGGTAGACATAGTAAGTGACACTCTTTGTATTGTACTTGCTTAGTAATTGCAATATTAAAAGGAGCAGAGAATTAAAGACATCCATTGTAACCTGTATTCACAAGTATAGTGGATAGTCTCGGTAGAGGGAGAGTCCCTACCACCGTGGATGTACGTTACGTTGACAGAACCACGTAAATCTCGTGTGTCCTTAATTTTCTTTACGTTCTGTGCTTTGAATTGAGTTGTGAACGTAGCTAAAGTATCAGCTAACCTATAACCTAACGAAGACCTAAAAAAGAACATCCGTATTATCTATTAGGCAAGGTGTTTGAAAGATGACTTTGGGGACTATTGTGATTAGTAGGTAGCAATAGATCTACCTTAGTCGAGTTTGAGAAAGAGTTCGCTTTTAAGAAGAGATTGAAGTTGTTCACTTACCTACGAATTGCAAATTGTGGTGATACTGATTCACCCCCCTCTCAGTATCACAAACTCGTAGATCCTAAGGAGAAGTCGGGAACTTCAGAGACCTTATTGTGCGAAAATTAAATAGATGTTTTTATTAGTAAAGCTCCAGAGAAGACAGACTCCCAGTGTGAGAGCTTGATGCTCATTTTTCAAAATAATAATAACAAAGAATTCCAAAGGAGACAGGGTGCATGTTCGGTGAACTAAGATAGAGGGCATATTCAGTGAACTAACAGGGTTCAACAAACAGTTGCAATTTTTCACTCTAGCCTATATTTAAACAGTAACACTAACATCTAACCTCCTTTTCAGATTACTTGATGACCTTGGAGTCCCAAGCGGATAGATTGGCAGCTTTGGTCAAGGCAGCCTTTCACTTCTGAATATTTTCAGAGTTGATCTCAAAAATTTGCTTGTGCTTACCGTAAAATGGTTCAGCAAAACTCTGGATCCATTTCCTGGCATCCGATGGATCCACATGAGAGAACACCGGTATAACAATCTGCGCAAGGGTTTCATGGCATTCCATGATCTTGACGAGTTTGTCTAAGCACCAGGAAGAAGACGCATGGTCTTGGAAAAAAAATGATGACAGCAACTTTTGATCCTTGGATTGCCAGGATAAGTGATGGAGACATCTCTTGTCCTTTACGAAGTTGGTAATCTATGAAGTTTCCAATAGCCTAAAGCTTAAGAAAGCGTCATAGTACTTCCATTGATGGGCATGACTCGCTGCCGAATAAGAAGAGGAAGAGCCAGCCATTTGTTAATTTCTTAATTGATAGGGCACATGAATGAATCAAAAGTGAAGAGACTCCAAAAGCATCTGATCATGACGTTGAGGGCCGTAGACATCATTAGCAATTTTGCTAGGCTCTCATCGGAATGGGCTTTGTGATTATTCCAATAATGCTTAATAAGCCATTGTGACGCCGGATAGGGCTCCTCGGTAGCACACAAAAGAAGTTAACAATAATAGGAAGAAGAATAAGAATAATAAAACATTCAAAATAATATCCATATGCAACAACACGGGAATGGGGAGCAAAGGAAACAGGAAAACCAACTGCTGCGATGGGATAGAAATTGATGGCAATGTTGCTGCTTTTGATAATTTTCCAAGGGAACAAAACGTTTCCGTGTCAATTACAAGGGAAAACCCAACAGACTAAAGCTGAATTGTACTCCTCACCCTTCCTTGAGCATACCATGGAATGGCCCCGCATTTCTTCACCTTGGGAAGACATTTACCATCGCAACAATAAACTTTGAAGTTAAACAAGACGACGTCGTACAAGCATTGGGTGAGGCGACGACGATTCTCGGCCATATTGTCGTACACGCTCCCAGCGTAGAGCAGTACAACGTGCTCTGCATAGTTTCCATCAATTGTCCTCCTCTCATGAGAATGAATTTGTAACAGAAAAGTGATATCACTACCGTCATCACATTCGTCTCCAAAATGACAGTTGAATTGGATCAGTATGCCAGTAGTGTCATCACACTCGAGAACAAGGCATAAAATAAATCCCAAGAAGGCATTTGAGCCAGTTTGAGGGAAGTGGGATTCTGACAGCGTCGCCGATGCTTTGATTCACGCACCACTCTGGAATTCTACCTCCCGGATAAACTGTAAAAAAAATATTGTTAGGCTGCAAACTATGGACTTGTGGAGAAATAATTTATGAAGAGGCTTTATTCTCGATTCTGTGTCATGCTTACAAGCAATACAATGATTTATTTATAGGTTGTAGTCTGCCCTTCTAAAACTGAAATAAACTTAATTATAGGCAATTCTATTAATAACCATAAACCAAAATTAAAACCCATTATCACCTGTAAGAGTAACTGCTAACTCTTGGCATTTCATTTTCCTATAAAACTACTAAAATAACGCACTAATGAAAACGGACATTTAATGTTTATTCAACAAGACTCCCCATAAACTTAAATGCTTATGCCATCTTTCATGCCGATCAATCTTTTGCAGTTGTCGAGAAGTATCGTTGGTAGCGGTTTCGTGAAGATATCCGCAACTTGGTCCCGACTTGCCACGTGCACTAATTCCACACTTCCTTCCTTCACTTGATCTCGGATGAAGTGAAAGTGAACGTCAATATGCTTGCTTCTCTCATGATTCACCGGGTTCTTGCTCAACTTAATTGCTGATTTGTTGTCAACTCGTATCACAATCGCACCGAGTTGTTGTTGCTCCAACTTGCCCAACAAATTTCTGAGCCATATCTCATGACGTACATACAAAGATGCTGCCACATATTCAGCTTCACATGTCGAGAGTGTCACGATCGGTTGCTTCTTTAAAACCCAGGTAAACGTCGTGTCACCCATAAAAAACACATAACCCGATGTGCTTTTCCGATCGTCCAAGTCTCCGCACCAATCACTGTCGGAGTACCCGACCAACTTGTAATCTGCCGCATTTGTATAGAATAACCTGAGTGACACTGTTCCTTGGATTTCCCCATAAAAATGAGGTCATCAACATAAAGAGCAACAAATAACATATTACCTCCACTCTTCTTCACATAAAGGGCATGTTCGAAGGTACATTGCTCGAACCCGTTCTCCTTGAAGTATGTATCGATACGAGTATTCCATGCCTGCGGTGCTTGCATCAACCTGTAAAGTGTCTTCTTCAATTTCAACACCTTCTTTTCTTCTCCGATTTTCATGTACCCGGGTGGTTGTTCGATATAAACTTCTTCTTCAAGCACACCATTCAGGAATGCCGACTTGACATCCATTTGTAATATCGACCATTTGAATTGAGCTGCTTGTGAAATGAGCAATTTGATTGTCTCCATTCTTGCAACGGGAGCCAACACCTCGTTATAGTCGATTCCCGCCTTTTGCTTGTATCCCTTTGCTACAAGTCTCGTCTTATACCATTCTATCTCCCCTTGAGCATTCATCTTTCTCTTAAACACCCACTTGACACCAATGGGCTGAGTTCCTTTCGGCAATTCTGCTAACTCCCATGTGTTGTTGCGATCTATTGTTTTAATCTCCTCGTCTATGGCAGTTTGCCACTTCTTGTCTCGCACCACCTGTTCAAAACTTATATTCTCGGAATCTACCAAAAGACATACAAGGTGTACCTCATTTGTCGAATCATACAAATCTTGTAAACTTCGCATTTTGGGTTGTCGCGGTTCATCTTCATCATCAATAGTTTCAGAATTTTTCGGTATGGTTGTTGATATAACAGTTGATGATTCTCCAACTTTGATGATACCCTCTGTTGCTTTATTCCAATCCCACTCATTTGCTTCATGAACTTGTACATCACGGCTCACTAGAATCTTCTTGCTTATCGGGTCGAATAGCTTGTATCCTTTTGTTTTCTCATCATACCCAATAAAAATATATCTTTTGCTTTTGTCTTCGAGCTTTGTTCTTCGTTGATCCGGCACGTGTGTGTGGGCCAAATTGCCAAATACTTTGAGATGAGAGACAATCGGTTTTTGTCCGCTCCATGCCTCTTGTGGTGTTTGATCATACAACTTCGCATGTGGACACTGATTTTGAACATAGACGGCGCATTGCACGGCTTTCGCCCAAAATTCCTTCAGCATTTTCTTGCTCTTGAGCATTGACTGAACCATGTCGAGAATGGTCCGATTCTTCCTCTCGGCCACATCGTTTTGCTGTGGAGAGTACGGTGCGGTTAGAAATCGCCTTATGCCTTGCTCCTCACAATACTCCATGGAAACCATTGAAGTGTACTCCCCACCTCTATCGGATCGTACAGATTTGATGTGTCTACCGGTTGCCTTTTCTACCAGCACTTTGAATTTTTTGAACACCTCGAACGCCTCAGATTTTTCTTTCAGAAAATAAACCCAAGTTTTTCGTGAGAAATCATCAATAAAGGAAATGAAATACCTTTTGCCGCTGAAAGATTCGGGGGTGATTGGTCCACATATGTCAGAATGAATCAACTCGAGAGGTTGCTTAGCCTAATATTCTGCCTTCTTTTGAAACAACATTCTCGTATGCTTTCCGAGCACACATTCTTCACAAAATGTTCCCTCGTATTCCATGTCTGGTAGTCCGTGCACCATGTTCTTCTTTGCCAACTTGTTTAAACCTTCATGATGTAGGTGACTAAAACGAAGATACCACAATGACGGCATGTCTTCTACGTTGACTTGCAAACATTTTTCTTGTACACTTCTCAAATTTAGTTTGTACTTCCGATTTCTCCCCATTTCAACTTAAGCGACTGAACGCCCTTGCTTGTCTTTCAATAGTAATATCCGGTCTTTCATAAAAACCAAATAACCTTTCTCCATGAGTTGCCCCATACTTAAAATGTTGCTCTTGAGGTTTGGTACGTAATACACATCTTGGACTGACCCAACTAAACCATCCTTTTGTAAATAATAAATCGTACCTTGGCCTTTGACCTCAACCTTCGAGCCATCTCCAAACGATACAGATATAGCTTCAACCTTTCGCATCTCTTTGAAACAATGCTCGTGCCCGCATATATGGTTGCTTGCAGCCGTGTCGAGGTACCACACCGTGTCGTTGTCGGTGTTGACTTTGTTATATGCCATTAAGAGAAAACCTTCTTTCACCACATCTTCCATGGCTAGGTTGGTTGTCTCTTCCACCTTTTTCTCGACTCAACATTCTTTTGCAAAATGCCCCACCTTTCCACAATTGTAACACTTATTGGAATTGCAATCCTTCGCATAGTGACCATATTTGCCACACTTGTAGCACTCGATGTTGGAATAATTTGATCGACCGCCTCTTCCACGACCACGTCCTCTTCCACGCCAATTCTGTTGGTTTGATTGCCCCTTCTCCTCATGATACCCTTCTTGACCGCGGCTTTTCCCACCGCGACTATTTCCTCGACCACCACGGCCACGCCATTTACCTCGAAAGTTTTAAGAATAGAATATCTTTTCGTCATTGATCGATGCTTTGGTTTGAAGTGCCTGCTCAAGTGTCTCCTCCTTTTTCTTCTTCTTACGATATTCATGTGCCATAAGGGAACCGGCAAGCTCATCGACCGTGAACGTTGCTAGATCCTTTGACTCTTTTATGGCACATACCACATTCTCGAAACTGTCGATTAACGACCTCAGAATCTTCTCCACGACCCACGCATCGGACAACTTTTCTCCGTCTTGGTTGAGTTGATTCACCACGATTTGAACATGCGTGATGTAATCGGACACACCTTCCGACTCCTTCATCTTCATGCCTTCCAACTCGTTGTGAAGAGTTTGAAGGTGAACTTGTTTAACTCGGTCGGCTCCTTTGTACGCAGTTTCCAAGATGTCCCACGCTTCTTTTGAAGTTTTCGCACTCGCAATCTTCTCAAAGCTCGACTCATCAACAGCTCGGAACAGCATGTACAATGTCGTCTTATCTTTTGATCGCGTTTCTTTCAACGCCTTATTTTGAGCCGCCGTATATCTTGCGGTAGATTCTGGTTCTTCGAAACCTTCTTGAACCACCTCCCAACAATCCACAGAACCAAGAAGAGCTTTCATTTGGATGCTCCAATTCTTGTAGTTCACCTTCGTTAATCGGGGCAGCGGCACATTATTGATTACACTCCCCATCGGCTCTTATACCAATTTGTAAAAAAAATATTGTTGGCTGCAAACTATGGACTTGTGGAGAAATAATTTCTGAAGAGAGGCTTTATTCTCAATTCTGTGTCATGCTTACAAGCAATACAATGATTTATTTATAGGTTGTAGTCTGCCCTTCTAAAACTAAAATAAACTTAATTATAGGCAATTCTATTAATAGTCATAAACCAAAATTAAAACCCATTATCACCCGTAAGAGTAACTGCTGACTCTTGACATTTCATTTTCCTATAAAACTGCTGAAATAACGCACTAATGAAAATGGACATTTAATGTTTATTCAACATAAACGACATTGACCCTAAACTTCCGCAACTGTACCACAAAAACAAAAATTATGACATGATATAAGAAGTGAAAAAACAAGAAAAAGAAAAATGGAGAGAGAGAATGAGAGTGATGGAGACCTTTCTTTTGCCTTCCACGTACTCAGCTAAATAACGATTCCTGAACTCAGAGATAGGATCTCTTTCATTTTTATCCACATTGAAGCAATTACATAGGCCAACTCTGAGGGATAAAGATGGCATATCTAAAAGTAATTGATCAAGGGTAGATACATTTTCTAATGATGTGCAACCAGTTGCACATAGCTCATGTAGCTCACTGGAAGCTCTGGCAGAGATCGAAGCCTTTTGCAGGAGCATATCCAAAGTTCTTTAAGTTGAGTAAGTTGTTTGATGCTTTCAGGGATACTCTCAAAGTTGTTCCCAGTTAAATATAAGTGCTTTGAAAAGGATAAACACCCGAGGTCAGCAGGTAATTGCCACAGATTACACCATGATATGCACAATGAGGTTAAACAAGACAAGGTTGAACAAGCCATTCCCAGCCACAAAGTTAATGAAGCAACGCTACCCAAGCCATACATACTCAACACTTTTATCCCTTTTAGATTGTCCACACAGGATGGTAGCTCTTCAATGGTCGGGTTGTACAATCTCAGAACCTCTAGATTATCCATACTTTCTCCGATTTCCGAAAACACCTTCAGGTTAAAGCAACATACCATTTTGAGTGTCTGAAGACTAGTCAACTTGTAAATGTTGGATGGGAGGCTTGCAAGCTTGGAGTAACAATTTAAATTCAGTTTGACAAGTCGATCCATATACTTAATAGAGGAAGGCATTTCCTGTGTTGCAGTCCCTTCTAAGTAGAGGTACCTTAAGTTCCTTGAGACCTCTGGAAACACAACAAGTCTTGAGCAAAAGGAGAGGTCAAGAGCATCCAGACATCTCATATCAACATTATTTGGAAGACTCGTTAGGTTTTGGCAGTCGCACAAACTTATGCGGGTGACCACACTGAATTGCCTCAAGGATGAGCAATGCCTATAGCAATATTCTGAGGCTGCATGCAGTGAAAGAGAATTAGGCATAATTGATTAGTAAATCAAAGTGAGCTTTTGGTCAATCAGAAAGAGGTCTTTAATATGAGTAATTTGTAGCTCTGCTTCTTTCCAAAGTCCCTTAATGTTGCTATGAGGTAACTGAATCCAGGGGATTCTCGGGGCAAAACTCTGCTGGCAAATACTCTAATGGATATTCATACCAATAAAGATACCTCAGCCCATTGGGAAGATAATCAAGACCATGAGAAAGATGCACTTTCCATTCTTCTTCATTTTCCCTTGTGGTGTAGATTTTTAGGAGTTGAAGTCAGACATGTTTTTAAAGGCTTTAGGATTCAAGTCGATCTCTTTATTTAGCTTTCTCATATTGAGGAATATGCCTTTGACTTTTCTCGTTTCCTAAAAAATAACAGAAAATGCAGCTACGAGTAAGTATGAAAATTGAATTGGAAATTTTATAACAATTGCAGTTAGAATCTTACCGTATTATTCTTGAATACTTGATATATATCTTATGGATCCCATAGTCGGCTACGTTTGCCTTGCTCCTTTGATTCATCACGTCCAACCTCTTTTCCCATTTCTTGTAATAGATCAAGCATTTGTAGTATCACTATTGGTTTCCAAAAAATAATATTAGTAGTTATCAAGAACTTGTCAATGAGATCACGTATTCCAATATCCGCAGAATAGCCACAACTATTCAGTATTTGTATTGCAGAAACCATATCATAACCTTTAAAGAAACATGCAATGTGAAGAAATATTTCTTTCTCTTCCCATCGAGGCTATAGTAACTAATTTTCAACCCCTTTTGAATTTCATTCATAGGCACCATTTTCAGTTTATTTACAGTACTTTTCTACTCAATTATGTTCTTGCCAAATAAAAAGGAGCCCATAACTTTAAGAGCCAAAGGATTACCTTGAAAATATCTAACAACCAATTTTGACAGGACCTATAATCTTCTAGGGGTGATTTTGCTTGAAGGCATACTGACTAAAGAGTTGAAAAGCTACGTTATTATCTAATGCCTCGACCTCATATATATAATTAGCCATGCTTTCAAAAGCTTACTTATTTCTACTAGTTACCACAATCTTGAACCAAACCAACATGGGTTTCCAACTAAGCATTCTAATTATTGCAGATTGTCAACGTCATCTAAAACAACTAATATCGCTTACAATAAAGTCTTTTAATTAAAGATCTTTCAAGTCCAGTACCAAATGTATCAATTTTACCATAACTATCCTCCAATGTTTGCGAAATGAGCTCTTCTAATAACTTTTTCATTCCATTTTTTTCTGGTTCTTCCCTAACATTGTTAAGAAAGCAGTAGCCCTCAAAGCAACATGAATTTTGGTTAAAAATAGCTTCAACAATAGCTGTTTTGCCTATACCGCCCATGCCCCAAATCCCTAATATGCGGGTGTCTTGGGACCCGATAGCTAGTACCCTTTTGATTTGCTCAAGGCGTGAATTTATTCCCACCAGGCGCTCCAAGCCCGTCGGCAAAGGCAATGCTTGATTCAGTTTCTCCAAAACATCTTTGACAATTTGGTCAATAAGTTTACGCTCTGTCTTGCCATAAATAAGCAAAAGTTTAATAACTATTTGCAACATACTTGTAGGCATTACTTGATGTCTCTTTTGGGTGTTCTACATGTTTCAGTTGCAAATCAATTACGTCAATTCTGCAATAGATTTATGAAACTTTGAGGAATAAAAATGTCATCAGCGTTATCAATTGTTAAATTTCAAAATGGGCCAGCACGGATTCCATTTCAATGGACTAGCTAGGTGGAGTTGAAACCAGTCAACTTATAGTTTCACTCATCCTATAAGTAACTGAAACTTGAACCTTGTAAAGTTACCTGATGACATTGGAATCCCATGCAGCGCTGGTCAAAGCAGCCTTCCATTTGGGGACCTTGTCGGAGATGATCTCAAAATTTCTCTTGCGTTTACGATCAGATGCTTCAGCGAAGCTCCCGGTCTGTTTCCTGACGTCGGATGGATCCACATGATAGAACACTGGCATAACAATCTGTCCGCGAGTGTAATGGCATTCCATGATCTTGAAGAGTTCGTCCAAACACCAGGAAGAAACGCATAGTCTTGGGAGAAAAAAACGACAGCAACGTTTGATTCTTGGATTGCTTGCAAAAGGACCGGAGAGATATCGTCTCCTCTACGAAGCTGGTAGTCTGTGAAGGTCTCAACACCTTTTTCAGACGAGGCAGCAAGGAGATGGCTGATGAAATTGTCGCGAGTGTCTTCACCCATGAAGTTCAAGAAGACGTCATACTTCCATTGATGCTGCTTGTGTGAGTGGGTGGCTGGAAAACTAGAGGGAGAGGATGAAGAAGAGGAAGCCAAAGTCATCAGATAAATATAACTCATAATTAAAAGGACAGTGCGTGCAGATGGAAGAATTGAAGTAACTCTTCACCTCTTTTTGAGTTCACAAGAAATCAACATATCAGTAATCTATCAGAGAGACCATCGACTCGCAGTCCACCCATTTTTTTAAAAATTTTTTAATTGCAATCGTATGAAGTTTCATCAAATTTTTCTGCAAAACAACAAACGACTTTTGAATCCGCCCATTGACTCACAGTCAACCTTTTTCTTTGTTTTTTTTTTCCATGACAATCGTGTGAAGTTTCATCAAAATTTTTTGCGAATTTGCAAATGACTTTTGCGTCAGCCACTTTTGTTCATCCAGAAAAATAAAGAGATTGGCCTTATGTGATGTTTATCTAAATAGAAATTTGCATCATACCAAGTTTACAAGGTTGTCATATGCCTTTTGGTTTGGTAGTGAATAAGGTAATCTATGTTTAATAACCCTATAATTCATAGAAACCGCTGCATCCCTTACTACGAAGTCTTCATCGTAAGTTACATTTTACAATTAAAATTATGATAAAGTTTCAGGGGACAAAATATGACCAACACAAGAAGCCACTAGTATGAACTCGTATATTTCGACTTCACACCGATGCCAATTTTTTCCACACACGATGGGACAACCCCAAATTTTATAAACCAAGTTTTCTCTTGGTCCCAACGACTAGGTTATATTCATGCGGCGTTTCAAGCACGATAAGATCCACCAAAAGAGAACAAAGCTGGATTTACATAGTGTGATGAACTTTAATTAGAAATGAGATATCTTGATTTCTACATCACATTTGTGTCAACCACTTTAGTTTTCTCGAATAAAATTCTAAGATTAGCCTCTTATAATGGTTATCTTAATAGATTTTTACACACTATACAAGTTTGCAAAATTATAAAATTATAAAATGTATAATGTTTGCGTCACTTCAGAAATTTTCTCAAAATTAAAAGGTCAAAGATGATAAACCAACAAAAAGATGATTAGAACGATTTCAAGACTTAAAAAATGATATTGTTCCAAAAATTTCAAATAATCAATACGCCAAAGAACATTTTAAGCTAATTTGGGACTTGCCATATAAAATATTGGGAATTAATTATTTAAATGGTACATAATCTATCAGTTGTTTCAAAAGTTGCTTGTTATTAAATACAACAATTTTTATCAGCTTGAAATGGAGAAAATTTGTTGAACCACATTTTAACACTATTCCATGTGGCTTCTGATCTTAAGTTCAATAATAATGGTCTTATAGTTTTGTTGCTTGTCATCCAAATCAATGCCTCAAAATCATTGAATGGGTTCAACCAAGAAATAGGCAGCAATTAGACCCCTTATGATCAGCTAATGAACCCTTAATGAGTGTTAAATTGACCTTCTTTCCTACTATGACTATTACTTGCTTGTTTCTTTGATTGTCCCAAACTTTTCCCATCGTGGCAGGTCACAATTCTAAGGGAGTGGGCTTCTGTGTTGAACCCCCACTCGTCCAATGAGACTACTAAGGTGGTGAAAAGAGAAGGTGTAGATATTTTAGTGCCTCTACGAGGAAAAAACTTTGCATCATGTTGTCTGACTCTAGTGTTGAATTGAAAATACCAATACTTAGCCAATATTAGCATCCATGCAAAAAGAAAACTATCCAATTTTGTAATGTCTTACATCCTAGCAAAGGTAAAAGGAAAAAAGAAAGAAAAAATAATTAGTTA
This sequence comes from Ceriops tagal, assembly GCA_021533255.1. NCBI lineage: Eukaryota > Viridiplantae > Streptophyta > Magnoliopsida > Malpighiales > Rhizophoraceae > Ceriops > Ceriops tagal. The sequence goes on along the minus strand of CM038611.1, from coordinate 128,106 downwards.
ATCATTATTTTAAAAACATTTAATCAATTATGCCTGCAATATGAAAATCCTATAAACATCATACCTTTATATTAACAAACTTGATTCTAAAGAAAATAAAAATATAAGTCTCTTAAGAAATATCTTAGTGGTTAAAGTCAACTTATTCTCTTTAAGTCTTAAAATTTAATTTTACATGATGATTATGAGATTTATTAAGCAAGAAAAAACTATTTTCTATTGTAAAATTTATTAATAGAGTCAAAAATGAGAAAAACAATGTAGGAAAAACATCCTTAAGATATGTTAAAAAAAAGAAAAGTGTATTATCCATAATGTTTACTGAGTTTACTTTTTGAAAGCAATGATGAACAATAGATGCCCAAAAAAATATCCCTGGTATAGCCTAAGAGCACTTATTAGAAATGCAATAATTTAATAGGGAATTGAAGTTATCGCTGCCAAATAGTTAAAAGTGTGATAACTAAAATGATGCCTTTATTAGAATATTCCAAGTAAAAATTAAAAATAGAGAATTTATAATGCTGTTTTATGACCTTTTACATCCTTCAATTTAGCATATCCTGATTCAATGTGAGAATTCTTTTTAAATACTTGGAAAATATTCCAACACCACTCCTGATGCATCTTGTTGCCTATTAAACACCATATATAAAAGAGGGATTCAAATGTTTCAGGTCTTAATATATTACAAGACGTACCCATACTTATGTCCTGAGAGTTTCACATGGAAAACAATTAGAGAACGATAGAATATTTTGTTATATCATGAAGCGAAGGATAACTAACCTATTCGAAATGAAAAAAAAAATTCTCTTTAGCTTATTTTGTCAAGGTAGATTGGTAGAAGTTATAACATGTCCAGGCAAGCTATGCAAGAATGAGAAAAAAAATTACATAAGCACTCTCACTTGCACACACACAAACATTATATGCATCAATCACATGCTTACGAATTATGTTTGTGTATATGTTCATAAACAAACTGGTACGTAAATAAAAGATGAAAGGCTTCAACCATTAACCAAATCAGACCCCTTAGTGGGAAGAGAAGGAAAGATCCTTTCAACTTGGTTATTTGTGAATAGTGAGGTCAAGCTATGCTATAACGAGAAAATTCTGTCCAAGTAAAATTGCATAAATATAGGGCTAGTTTTGAAAAAGATAAACTCTTCTATCATTGAAAGAAATTTTTATGAGTCAGTAGGCCTATAATCAGATGATCCTAGGGCCAGCATTCCAGAAGCAAACCATGCTAGTCCATCCATGTTGTCACGGACTTGGCCTTAATCTACCAACGACCTGCGCGGCACTAGCAATTCACTCGACTCGAATGCTAGTTCAGCCTTCTCCGAGAGTTAGAATGCTATTAGCCAAAGATAGAAAGAAGCACACAAGTAGACAAGAGATATGGACAACTTGGAGAATACTATACTACTTCAAGAATGCAATTATACTATTGCTTGGATGCTTTACAAATGAGGTCCCTAAGGGTATATATAGTCATCCACCTCCTCAATGGATGGTTAGGATCTGTTCGATCTAACGGTCCCTATTCTCTTTCTAGATAAGGCACGCTTTACAAGAAGATAAGGTACGTTTTACAAGATGATAAGGGAGTTATCCACAGGATTCTAGAGGCTTCCACCTAGTTTTGGAATTATGAAGAATAAGCCTCTTTAGTAGCTTAATTTGGGTAGAATGACGTGGCGCGTGACATTCTCCCCCACTCAATCTGGCGACGTCTTTGTCGCATCCCTCTTGTATCTCTCGATCACATCCACGTTGTTCCACAAAGTTAGCTTGTGTTCCCAACTTGTCTTGCTATCAGGCAACCCTTTCCATTTAACAAAGTACTCAACATAACTCGGATGCGTGCCTCTCCTTGGAATGACGCGATGCGCCAATATCTCTTCTACGTCACGATCTTGCATCGTTATAGCTGTAGGGGCTCTTTTTGATTCATCCCTGCTCGGCTCCACCTAATCAGGATGGTAAGGCTTTAGTAAGCTTACATGGAATACTGGATGCATCTCGAGGTGTGATGGTAGAGTTAATCAGTAAGCTAACTTGCCAATCCTCTTCTCCACAGGGAAGGGTCCCTCGTAATGCCTAATGAGGCCCTTATGCACTTTGGCAAGCCTTCGGCTTTGATGGGGAAGGAGTTTCACCATCACCAAATCTCCTTCCTTAAACTCCAAGTGTCTCCTATTGGCATCGGCCCATTTCTTCATCCGCTTAGTAGCCTTAGCCAAGTGTGCTTGTGCTATGTCGGACTTCTCATGCCAACCTTTGGCAAACTTAAATGCAGCAAGACTCGGCCCTTTGTAGCAAACCGCCAATGTGTGTGGAGTCATCGGTTGTAGTCCTGTAGTAACCTCAAATGGATTAGCCCCAGTTGACTCGCTCTTCTGTAGGTTGTATGAGAATTGGGCTATGTCAAGCAACTTAGCCCAATCACTCTGATTGGCACTCACGTAATGCCTCAAGAATTGCTCCAACAAGGCATTCACCCTTTCTGTTTGGCTGTCAATTTGGGGGTGAAAGCTTGTGGAGAAGTTGAACTTCGATCCCATCAACTTGAATAGCTCCATCTAGAATATCCCGGTGAAGCGAGTGTCCCTATCGCTGACAATCATCTTTGAGATGTCCCAATATTTCACCACATACTTGAAAAATAGGCATGTTGCATCTTCAACTGTAAACTTTGAGGGCATGGGGATGAACACGCCATACTTGTTGAACCGGTCTACCACTACCATGATGTTGGCACATCCCTCAGATTTTGGTAGACACGTGATGAAATCCATCGAAACACTCTCCCAAGGTCTCTCTAGAATGGGTAGGGGCTCCAACAATCCTGATGGTTGATGTTGCTCCACCTTGTCGTGTTGGCATACAAGACAAGTCTTCACATAGAGCTCAACGTCGTCCCGCATTTGTGGCTAGTAATATGCCCACTCTACAAGGGCCAACGTACGACGTATACCCGGGTGTCCTGCCCATTTTGAGTCATGGCACTCCTTGATAATTGCCTTACTCAATCCTTGCCACTTTGGCACATAAACTCTATTGCCTTTGGTAGTGAGTAACCCATCTTCAAGCCAAAACCAGCAAGTCTTCCCACTACTTGCTAGTTCCTTCAAACTCTTGGCTTGTGGGTCATGCTCCAATCCCTCCTTCACTTGTTCTACCAAAGGGAAGTTCAGACTTGTGATGACAGCTAGTTCGGCCTTTCTACTCAATGCATCGGCCACCAAATTAGCCTTACCTGGCTTATACTCCATCACAAAGTCGAATTCCATCAAGAAAGCTTGCCACCTCACTTGCTTCGGAGTCAGCTTCTTCTGATTGAGAAGTAACTTGTGGCAATGTTGTCCGTCTTCACAACAAACTTGGACCCCAACAAATAATGCCTCCAAGTTCGTAGGCAATGCACCACTACAGTCATCTCCTTCTCCTGGATTGTATAACGATGCTCGGTTTCATTCAACTTGCGACTCTCATATGCAACAGGATGCCCCTCTTGCATTAACACACCACCAATTGCAAAATTAGAGGCATCAATATATACCTCATATGGTTTTGTGTGGTCGGGAAGAGCCAACACTGGCTCGTCAGCTACCGCTTGCTTGAGCACTTCAAACGCTCTTTGGCATCTAGCATCCCAACTCCACGTTCTATTCTTCTTCAATAAATCAGTGAGTGGAGTTGCAATAGAGGAGTAGCCTTTATAAACCTTTTATAGTAGTTAACAAGGCCTAAAAAGGATTGTACCTCAGTCACCTTCTTTAGTGGCTCTCAGTTATGGACGGCTTGCACCTTGGACTTGTCTAGCCGTAGTTTGCCTCCGCTGACAATGTGCCCTAAGAATGCAACCTCTCGTTGAGCAAAGGCACATTTCTCCCTCTTCACGTACAGCTCATGCTCTTTTAATACTTGGAAAACTTGTCGTAGATGTTCAATATGCTCATCCAATGTCTTACCATAGACAAAGTTATCATCCAAATATACTATGACAAATTTATCCAAAAACGACTCGAAAACTCTATTCATAAGAGTGCAGAATGTGGTAGGGGCATTTGTAAGTCCAAATGGCATAACTAAGAACTCAAAGGAGCCCTACCTCGTAACACAAACGGTTTTTGGCTCATCTCCTTCCGCAATCCTCACTTGGTAGTATCCCAATCTCAAATCCAACTTTATGAACCACCGTGCTTTACCTAGCTAATCGAACAAGTCAGCTATCAAAGGAATGTGATACTTATTCTTCTCTGTGATTTTGTTGAGCACCCGATAGTCAATACACAATCGGAGTGACCCATTGTGCTTCTTTTGGAAAAGCACAAGTGCACCATATGGAGCCTTCGACGGTTGAATGTAACCCGCATCCAACAGCTCCTTAAGTTGCCTCCTGAGTTCCTCTAACTTGGGGGGTGCCATTCGGTAAGGCACCGTAGCAGTTGGTCTTACACCAGGGACTAACTCTATCTTATGGTCCACCTCTCGTTTAGGTGGGAGCTTCTTTGGCAATTCGGGAGGCATAACGTCCTTAAACTCCTTTAGGACGTGAGAGACTTCCTTGCATGGCACCTTTGATGAGGAAGTATCCTTTCCATCCCTCAAGGATACAAGAAAGGTGTGTTGCGCCTTCTTCACCCCTTTAGAAAGCTGCATGGCCAAGATTTGCCTTGATTGAAGGCTGGTTTCCCTAGCCAAAGGCACAAATCAGGTGTTGCCTTCCTCCAAGATACACATTGTGTTGGCAAAAGGAATAGGCACGACCTTAACACGATCCATAAACTCCATACCAAGCACAATTGGATAATCATCCATTGGTACAATAGAAAAATCTACAAGGCCACACCATTCACCCATATGTACCTCTATAACATGAGTGATGCCGAAAATTGACTTTGGCTCTGAATTTACAGCCTTTAGCCATCCTCGCTCTTTGTTGTATTTGATGCCTAACCGTCTTGCTTCCTCCTTTTGAAGGAAGTTGTTGGAAGCTCCAATATCCACTAAGGCTTTAACCATTTGGTTACTCACCTTTGCTTTCACGTATAATTGACCTCTTTTCTCGGTCTTAGGCACTTCAACCTTGGCTTTAATGGCATTGAGGATTTGTAAAGATCCCATCCTCGTCTCTTCACATTGTTGTTGTTCCTCCCTTTCTTTAACTATGGCGGAAAGCTTGGCTTTCCTCGGGCAATCCCTTGCCTTGTGCGGCCCATCACAAAAGTAGCATTTGAGAGGGCCCCTATCACCGCTTTGGCCTTCCTTGGTGTTCTTCCCTTCCCTAGGCCCATTATACTTGTGGAAACGTGCTTTGTTCGATGGACAATCTCCCCCACTCTTTCCTTTGTCGTCCTTGTCCTTATGTGACTTGTGTTTTTCAGACTTTTTTAACTCTATTAGCAATTTGACAATGGAAATAGCGGTGGTGAGATCTTAAACACCATGTCTTTGGATCTCCATCTTTGCCCAATTTCGTAAGTCATCTTTGAACGCAAATAATGCTTCCTTGTTGGGATAATCAGGAATTTCTAGCAACACTTTAGAGAATTCCTTCACATACTCTCGTATGCTCCCCTTTTGTTGAAGACGCCTTAGCTTTGCTCTCGCCTCTTCCTCAGCATTCTCTGGATAGAATTGCCGCTTGAGTTCTTTCTTGAACTCGACCTATGTGTTGATGATGCAAGTACCCCTTTCGATATCACTATACCTCCTTCTCCACCATACCATTGCGGTATCCTCGAGGTATAAAGCGGCACTATCGATCTTCTTGGCATCCTCTGTGACACCAAGTGCTTTAAAGTATTGCTCTAAGCTCCATAAGAAGTTATCAACTTCCTTTGCGTTCCTTGACCCATTATACGCCTTAGGTCTTGGAACATCCACCTTTGAAGAAGTAACTACCGTTGGCAAGGCAATGCTTCCACCTTGAGCAACTGCCTTTTTGCAAAGGACTAGCTCATCTTTAGTCTCCTTCAACTCGTTAGAGACTCTTTCGAGCTCTTCCTTCAATGTCACAACCTCACAATGGAGGGTCTCTTCCAAGGTCTTCACTTGGTCTAGAAACCTTGATAGGGCCTAGTTCAAGGCACCTTGCATCTCCTCACGAAGCTTTACACTCTCCCTCTCGAGCTCGTCGATGCGTTGGTTTGCCACCTAGAACTTCTCCTGCCCATCCACCACAGCAAGCTCAACTTTTGTGAGCCTTGCATTGGTGTCCTCCAAGACATTCCTCGACCTTGATCTCCCTCTTTTGGGTTGTTTCATGGCTTCCTCATATACGTGGGTAATCTCACTATAAGGACCCGACATGCTTACCAAACAAAGTGTGCTTGCTACTTGTAGAAATCGTGCTTTGATACCACTTGTCATGGACTTGGCCTTGATCTACCAACGACCTGCGCGGCATTAGCAATTCACTCGATTCGAATGCTAGTTCAGCCTTCTCCGAGAGCTAGAATGCTACTAGCCAAAGATAGAAAGAAGCACACAAGTAGACAAGAGATATGGAGAACTTGGAGAATACTATACTACTTCAAGAATGCAATTACACTATTGCTTGGATGCTTTACAAATGAGGTCTCTAAGGGTATATATAGTCATCCACCTCCTCAATGGATGGCTATGATCTGTTCGATCTAACAGTCCCTATTCTCTTTCTAGATAAGGCACACTTTACAAGAAGATAAGGCACATTTTACAAGATGATAAGGGAGTTATCTATAGGATTCTAGAGGCTTCCACCTAGTTCTGGAATTATGAAGAATAAACCTCTTTATTAGCTTAATTTGGATAAAATGATGTGGTGTGTGATAATGTGCATGTACATGGAAGAGGACACATGAGAAGGATTTAACATGAACACTGCTTTTCTCTATACAGGTAAATAGAAGTACATAAATATATTGTTAAGAGTAACTAATGGAAACTAAATATTACCTTGTCAGCCAGCATATCTCTACTCTTCTCACCCAAGCTTAAGAGACCTTTCATTGAATTTTCCCACATTTTTCTATTTCCAAGACCTCACATAAAAATTTGAAACAAAAAGATATACAAAAGAACACAACTTAAGATATTATTAAGCTACTCAAGTGGGCCCGATACAAAAAGGCCTTTGCTGAGTTGATGAGAAGGGTATCTAGAACCCATCAAACTTGTTCAAGAGAATGCAAACGTGGGTAAAAGTTTCACGCTTTGCACGTGAATGCAAATGCACGTTATATAGAAGCCATCTCATCTACCAAACATCTAATGCACAGCTCAATTTTCAAAGCAAAGCGTTTCATTCAAAGAGTAAGTCTTGTCAGGTTTCAAATAATGAGAAACTTAAAATTGATAGCATTAAATTCACTCCAGCTTCTACTTGTGCCTATACAAGTAACACAACCGTAAACAAGCCATGTAATTCTGTCGAGTCGTAAACTTGAAAGAAAATAGTATCATTGACTTTGAGTTCAAAACGAACCCAAAATCTATAGCATAATGCCTAATCTATGCCACCACATAGCTTAATCAAGTAACTCAAATGAGAAAAACTTAAGGCTTACAAACAAAATAAAATACAACTTCCAGAGCATAACTTTTCGATTTGGACCTATTAGTGCTTAAGAAAATAGATTAAAATAATTCAATCCCATCGTCAAGTTGAAGCATCTAGCAACACAATCTCATTTTCTTTCCTTTTTTTTCCGCATCAATTTTGATGGTCATCTGGTTTCACGGCATAGAGAGGACGAAAGCTAGTCCAACAGTGTGACTTATCCCTTCTCCTGCCAAATTTTCTGTTTGTAGTGATTTTAATGCATCTGAGACTCAAGCTATTTATCCATGTTGGAATATGCCTTGTATTCTAATTGAGTTAGAATTACTCTTCTGTCCCTTGTCTTATATCCCTATATATATAGGCATATTAGGATTATAAAAGTTGGGGTGAGAGAAAGGAGAGCCGCAACACACTCTCTGATAATAAGAGTATTCCCTATGTCTTTCCCGTAAAACTCTGCTATTATTTTCTTCTTCGATTTATTACTTACGTGTTATTTTCAGTAACAAACTGGTATCAGAGCCTCGTTTTCTCTTGTCCATCGCTGCCTCTTTCTCTGGTTGCTCAAGCCACCTGCCAGAAAATCCCTCTCCCTCCAACCATAGATTTATTTGAGAGAGACAGTCGTTCCAGTGAAGATCGACGCCGATTGAGAGCCTAACGGCCGGTGCACACCATGCACAGACAAGCTCGTCGCACAACCCAGAGAGAGAAGCAGAGGGAGGAAGAGAGAGAGACCTGAACCAGGCCGGCGCACATCCCACACTATCTTGCCCAGGCGCTTCAACACCCAGCGCCCGGTGCACCGGATCCCCACCGCCATCCTGATTTGGGCCTTCCATCAACGGCGATAGAGCCTCGGTTGGGCTCAAGCTCCCCGATCTCGCTATAATCAACTGTTCCGGTGACCCTTCCGTGCGACGCCCCTGACCCTACCGTCTCCACAACAAACACTGCTTCTGGCTGGACTTTTCGCCCTCGACCTCCCCGGCGACAGCCCTCTAGCCACCTCTACCTTTAGCGCCGAAAAGAACCCCAACTTTCTCTCTCCATTTTCGGCCTGAGAATCTAAAAAAAAAAAAAAGGGAGAACAAAAATCGATGGCTCGTCATTTTCAGCCATTCGGGTGGTTTGGCGCTGAAGCGGAGCAGATCCGACAGCGTTTGTTAACTGGTGGGAAACGGCTCTCACAGATCGAAAAGAAACAGATTGGCTACGACAACGTGACAGAGGACTAGATCCGACGGAAGAGGGAACAGATCGAGGTCCAACGGGTCGGGTACTGTAGCGTCGACGGCAACACTGAAGCATCGGCAGCAGCACTGTAGCGGCAACGGTCGGGCACTGTAGCATTGGCGGCGGATTGTAACTTAGGTAATTTTATTAATTTGGGTCATCAATTTATATTCTTCAATTTTCGTTTTGGGTGTTTTGTTGCAATAGCTTCTTCATCTTCATCAATGGTGAAGTCTGAAATTGAGAAGTTCAATGGAAACACCAATTTTGCACTGTAGCAAGTTAGAATGATGACAATTCTGACGCGAGAAGGTACAAAAAGGGCCTTATTTGGTAAGGAGAAAAAACCAAAGTCAATGTCCGATGCAGATTAGGATGACATGGATGATAGAGCTCTATCCTCGATACAACTCAATTTGGGAAATGAAGTTTTGAGAGAAATCCTTAGTGAAAGAACGGCAGCTGGTGCGTGGCTAAAATTGGAAAGTCTGTACATGAGGAAATCTTTGACTAACAGGCTTCGATTAAAGCAACGCCTTTACACTTTTCATATGTCAGAAGGTACTTCTTTGAAATCATATATTGGAGAGTTTAGTTCAATTGTTATTGATTTGAGTAAGATTGACGTTCATATTGATGACGAGGATCAAGCTTTATTGCTATTGTGTTCTTTGCCTCCTTCATATAAGCACTTTAGAGATACAATGATTTATAGCAGAGAAGATATTTTCCTTGAGAATGTCAAGACTAATTTGCAAGCTAAAGAGAAAATTGATAGTAGTTTGACATTTTCTGAGACATCAGACCAGAGTGTTGGTTTGATCATTGATCGAGGAAGATCAAAGGAGAGAGGTCGAAATTCAGGAAAATGAAGATCGAAATCAAGACATAAGAATTTGACATGCAATTATTGCAAGAAGAAAGGGCACATCAAGTCTGATTGTTAAAAATTGAAAAACAAGCAGAAAGTAAGTGACAGTAATCAGAAAAACCATCCACCAGGAGAAGCTCATGTGGCAGCAAATGAGAGTAATGATCTGCTTTGTGTCACTCAAGGCCAAGGCAGATTTCAGGATACCTGGATCATGGACACTAGAGCCTCCAAGGCTGGAGTTCGTCGGCGACGCCATGCTGGGCGTGGCTTTGAGTAACCACGTCTTCCTCGCTTACCCCAATCACGAACCGGGACAGTTGTCTTTCAATAGGCGCCGCCAACGGCAGCACGGAGAAACTGGCCCATCTGGCCATCAAGCATGGACTTTGCGGTTTTGTTCGACGCGATGCATCTGGTCTTGACGATGAGGTAATGTTATTATCAGCTTAGCACAACAGTTGTGTTCACAATTCTCATATTTCTTTGTTTTGTTTTTCTTTTAAAAAAAAATAAAATTAAATATGGAGTTTTTGATCCTTTTTGGGCTTATTTCTGAATAGGTGAAGGAGTTTAGTGATGCTGTGAGGAGGGAAGATGATGCGGTGTTTTATGGTGGATCAGTGAAAGCATCCAAGATTCTAGCCGATATTGTGGAGGCGGGCTGCTGTTTATGTTGATGTTGATGTTGATGTTGATTTTGACCTTGAACGGCTATGGGTGTTGAGTATTAGAGGGTAATTAATTCTGCTTATACAAGCTTCTTGACAACAAAATTCAAATTGCCACACAATTTTCGCTGCTAATTCTAACTTTTCTTGTAATGCTGGTGGTGAGTTAGGGTGGGAGAAGATTGGCGGGTGTTGCTTAGCTAGCAAAGTCTCTTGGCATTGTCTCATGTGACCTAAGGTCGATTCTCATTACCTATTGAAAGCTATTCCTTTTCTCTACTGCAGCTGAGATGGTCTATAAATATATTTACTTGTTTTGAATATATAGTTTTGGTTGATTTCGATGTATGAGTTTAGTGTTTAGCTTGATATTCTACATTTTTCTATATAGATATTTAGGGGCCTGTTGGAGCCCATTGTTACACTGGAGCTCTTGCAACAACAACCACAACCAGTGACATTGTTGTTTGAGCTGTGCAAAAAGCAGGGGAAGCAAGTTGACATCAAGCATTGGAAAAAGAGGACAAAAAAACATTGCTAGTGTGTATGTAGATGGTGAATTTGTTGATTTTGGTTCTTCTGAGTGGAAAGAAATTGTGAGGCTTAACACAGCAAAATTAGCTTTACACAAGTTATAAAATTTAGTTCCTATTGGTGGTGGTATGTTTGAACATTGTGGTACAATGGATAGTTTGTTTGAGATTCAAGGAGCAAAACAAAAGTTACGTGAGCTCTGTGGCAAGAAGAAATGGCCCAAGCCAAGTTACATGCTACTTGTATATGAGAAATCTGTTTTTAGGTTTTCTTTGCTGTGATTTACCCTTATCTACCTATTGTTTGTTTGCTTGTTTCCTCTGAATTTCACATGCATTTTCCCATCTTCTGGAAGATACGCATGTAATTTTTTGCCCTCAATTTACTCACCATCTTGCCTACCTTTTCTACATGACTTTCTTTTGCATGACCAATTTACTCGTCACCATCTTTTTCTTTTGACACACAGGAATGAGAAAGATGTGTTTGCTCCAAATCCCAAGAGGTTTGTGTGCTCAGTTCAAATTGTAACTTCAGATGGTGTGCTCCACATGATAGGAGATGGAAGATTGAGAGTAAAGGAAGCAGAAAAATATGGAGAGGCCATCCTCAATGACAGTTTTAGAAACAAGCACCTTATTGAAGAGGCACTGATGCATCCCTCATTCATTGACTATGCCAGTTACCAGCGGTTGGAGTTTGTTGGTGATGCTGTGCCAGGCCTAACATTCAGCAACCAGGTCTGCCTCGCCTACCCCAATCTCAACCCAGGACAATTGTCTTTGTTATGCACTGCCAACATCAGCACCGAGAAACTTGCCCAGGTGACTGTTAAGCATGAGCTTTACAGTTTCATTTGCCGCAATGCCTCTGGACTTTTTGATAAGGCAATATTATTATTGGTTTGGTATGGTAGTTATGTTCACAATTCTCATAGATCTTGATTTTTGTTTTTAATTATTTATGGAATTTTGGATCTGCTTAATTCTCATTGGGGTTATTTCTAAATAGGTAAGGGAGTTTACCAATGTTGTGTGGGGAGAAGATGATGCCGTGGTTCACGGTGGGTCAGTGAAAGCGCCCAACATTCTGGCTGATATTGTGGAGGCTTTGGCAGCTGCTGTTTATGTTGATGTTAATTTTGACCTTGAACGGCTATGGGTGGTGAGTATTAAAGGGTATTTAACTCCCATTTTAACTTAGTGTTATAATAGAAGCCAGCAAATATCACTATGTAGATATTTAGGGGCCTGTTGGAGCCCATTGTTACACTGGAGCTCTTGCAACAACAACCACATCCCGTGACATTGTCGTTTGAGCTGTGCCAAAAGCAAGGAAAGCAAGTTGACATCAAGAATTGGGAAAAGGGGGCAAAAAATATTGCTACTGTGCATGTTGACTGCATTTGTTGCCTCTGGTTCTTCTGAACAAAAAGAAATTGCAAGGCTCAATGTTGCAAACGTAGGTTTGCACAAATTGTCAAAATTAATTGCTAGTAATGGTGGTGCGGTTGAATATTGCGGTGGAATGGACTGTTTGCTTGAGATTCAAAGGCAAAACAGAAGTTACAAGAACTCTGTTGCAAGTAGAAATGGCCCAAACTAAGATACATGTAAGTATTTTTGCTTGTGTATGACATATCGGTTCTTATTTGTACTTCTGTTTTCTTTGTAGTGATTTAGCCTTGCCTACATATTGTGTTTTTTTTTTTTGCTTCTTTTGTCTTAAATTCACATGCATTTTCCCATTTTCTAAAAGATTCACATGTAATTTTTTTTTTTTTCCTTCAATTTACTTATCACCACATTCCCTACCTTCTCCATGTTGCTTTCTTTTTAATGAACAGTTTACTCATCACCATCTTCTAAATGATCCATATGTAATTTGTTATTCTTTTGATGCACAGGTTCGACCAAGGTCCTCCACGTAACAAGAATTTTGTGTGCTCAGTTCAAATTGTAACTGCAGGTGGTATGCTCTACATAACAGGAAATGAAAGATCAAAAAGAAAGGAAGCAGAAAATTCTGCTGCTTCGTATATTATATGTGCCCTGGGTGAATCAGATATTCTGTGATTTTTATTTTTTCATCTGTTTTGAACAGTACACTTTATGGGTTGCACTTTTGTTGGATGCATCAAGATCTCCCTGTGCATAAATCCTTGGTCTAAATTATTGCTTCATGATGTTGATAGTGGTTAGAAATGAACAGAGCCACATTCTCTACCATTTGGTCCAATCATGTGTGAGTCCTTTTCTTATGTGAGTAACAATAAAGTCTTAATCCTAAAATTAACTGGGGCCAGCTCATGAGCTGCCACGGTTAGTTTATGTTTCTCGTGAAAGTGCCCAGGCTTCAAGCACCACAAGAAAGCTGTTGCCATGAATGCACTCGTAAGTTGTTGATAAAAAAGGAGTCAGAGATGGCCTTCTTCATTGGTGGAGCCATTTCATCTCTAGTGACATATGCGAATATTGCAGGTTCGAGTGTCAGCTGTTCTTACTAATTGACCGTTCCTCTTAAACCTAGATTGTGATCACTGCATAAACAATAGCAAAGCATTGTTGGATGCGACGTACTTCATGTTGGAACCCAACCTTGGCAAACACGTCTGTTATGTTCAGTTCCCTTGGAGATTTGATGGCATTGATAGGAATGATCGTTCTGCCAATCGGAATATTGTTTACTTTGGTGTAAGCTCTGGATCCTTTTATAACGATGTTCGTTTATGAACATACAATGGAACATTGTTGTTTAGGATTAATTTTAATGATTTATATTTTGTAAAATTCAGATAAATCTAAGAGGTTTGAATGGTATATTAAGACCCTGTTTATGTGGGTACTGGATGTGTCTTTAATAGAACAGCCTTGTATGGCTGTGAACCTCCTCTCAAGCCCAAGCATAAGAAGCCATTGTTAGCTATCTTCTCTTTATGGCTTGTCAAGAGAGAAAAAGTTCCAAATAAAGTAAAAAGGTTTCGGACAAGAAGAAATCCGGAAAGCATGTAGATCCTATATTGCCAATTTTCAGCCTAGAAGATATAGACAAGGGTGTTAACGATTATCAGTTTTGGTCAATTGACCACCTAAATGCATTTTTTGTTATTCTTTTTAGCTTATTCTGGATTGCGATTTCATATTATATATAGGCAAATGCCACTGTCCCTCAAATGTTTATTAGGGACGCACAAATAGGTCACGTCAATGGTTTAAGCTGCCTTGCTTGGTGTACACCAAAACCACCCATAGTTAACGTAATGTTAATGTCGAACTTGAGATTGTGTTATGTAAGTTTAATACAAGGGGTAGAGTTCAAATTCTTTTACGTGCATTTTATGTTTGAATTGGGACTTTCCATAACAAAAACTTGGGATTTAGAAAGAAATTTTTGTTAATAAAAAAAGAAAAAATCAAATCAATATAACTTATCCAAATGATTTTTCAATTTAAATGTTACTCCATCAATTTATCTTTAACAAGTACAAAAGGCCCCCACTCTAATGAGAATCCACGCACCTCGTATGTCTACGCGGCTAATAGAAGAAAGATTGGATTAACATATCAACGGGCACAATATCAATTTGTTGGAAGAGGATGACACCATTTTTGTTGCAATCCATATATATATTCCATTTTTGATTTCATATTGTTATCCTTTTTATAAAGGCCTATTCACCTATGAGCAAATACAATGGAACTCAAGCATTCTCCTCCCCTTACGTCCTTTGGTCTTAAGTATCCGTTGGATTTGATTTCGTGTAGTTTATTGACAATGTCATACAATTTTATGAATAGACATACATCAGAGGTTTTAATTTGAAACAGCCCTAAGCTTGTTCGTGGATTTTATTGTTCTTTTACTATTAAATTCTTGCAAACTTTTAATAGTTTAAACTGTTGTTTCATCCAAGTTGAAGGGTTTAAAAGGTTTATGCATATGCCCGAATATGTGAGAGAGAGATATTAATAGTGAAGCACATATGAGCTAAATATGGGGCCATTATGATCTATCCAGAGGTACTTGCTCAAAAATTTAAGAAAAAAGGTTAGAATTGTATCAGCAAGACATAATGTTTATGTGTGTCGTAAGTGTGTATATGTTCCAAAAAATTTAGACTAAAACCATAAATTTTGGTTATCATTGTTGGGCTATAAATGACTATGACATTGACATTGGCATAAGGATATTAAAGAGAATCTATATTTTTTTTTTCAAAATAAATAAATAAATAAAAAGTTAAGTAGAATAAAGACTTATGCAAATATTCATTTATTAACAAATCATAATTCAAATGGCATTTTTAAATACTAAAATAAAGAGTATCACTATAATTTCTCACACTCACCACTACAGGAATAAAAATACAAAAGGGGAAAAAGGAAAGTTGTTGTATAGCAAAAAGGAGTAAAAATCCAAAGGATGAGATCCCATAAAACCTACACAACAAGCACATTCCAAGAAACTTACTCCATATTCACATAACAACAAGAATTGTGGGAGATATCCACTTTATAGAGAGGTATCCTCTCAGTTAGCTCACAAATCTAAATATAATGCTGAATTGTTTCAATTGTTGGATATGTATAACTCAATGTAGGAATTTAACTTTACTTTTTAAAGAATTCTTGTTGAAAACAATTGTGAATGAGCTAAAGTTTGTGTGAGGTCTTGGGACCAATAATTTCCTACTTGCTTCCCCATTGTTTAAGCCAAAAGCTTGGCTGTAACAACTACTTACCATTCTCTGTCCTATCTCCAGATTACATTACCACACTGAAGGGCCTATTTGGCTCTGGGTCACATAAATAGAAGTCCCTTTAATCGATGTTTCAATACCATTGATCTTGCCAACAAAATTTGAACAACATTCCTTAATAGCATGCAACACGGATACAAATATATATATATATATATAGACCCCTCTCCATTTGCACTTTTGGCAACATCTTGTCCTGTAAGTGCAAGTTGCCTTGTTTCTTCCTTTTTTTTATTTTTATTTTTCTATGATGAGGAATTCTTTTCAGTTAAAATCCAGAGTTGCTAGGAATACTGAAGCAAGGTAGCAAACGGAAAGAAAATAATGCTAGAAACAAGTAAATTCTTAAAATGAAACTTTCGTATTTTGTATTTTATTTATGGTCTCATTGATTGTATGCTACATTAGACATTGTCCAACAATAGACAGAAACACCACATTTGCTTCTTTTCCTTGTCTGTACGCCGAGTCCTTGTTGCCTCCTGCCTAGCCTTCGTTTCAATTCAAGCAACATAAATGGCCTTGTAACTTTTCATGAACAATTGAATCTTTTTATAATAAGGTTTTTCTTTTCTTTTCAAGAAAAAGTTTCTTAAATAGAATCAAAATTTTCAATTTAGGTATTTTGGTCACACCAAATTGTAGATATGGTCCAATATGACTAGCAAGGTTTGCCAACTGTGTCTTTCTTCAATAAAATACAAAAGATAACAATGTTGTTGGAACATATTATAGCTATTACATATAGTCTATAGGAAAGTCCTCCAAAAGTCGCGTCTATAGTAAAATTTTTGCCAATTGAGCTCATAGAAACCTAGACTTGTAGCATCATTTGGTCTCGAAATAGGTAACAATTGTCAATTTGAAAACAAATATTTGATGTCAAAGAGAAAAATACCTAGATTAGTTGATTATCGAATACAAGCCTCTATCTATCTATATGTATATATATATACACACACACCAAACATATCAAATTTTCTTGGAATTGTAGGTTCTAGACCGAACCATTACATATGATAACAGTAGGAGCAGCATATGATCTGAGATACCAAAACTTAATTAACAGGATTTTTTTTCTTCTTTTAAGAATAATTCGACGACATTTACCCTATTAACAAGTTAACTGCAAGAAAAGTGTTGGAATATGCCTTGTATTCCAAATTACTCTTTTGTCCTTCTTCTAGTCCTATATAAATAGGCATAATAGGGTTAGGAGAAGATGTGAGAAGAAGAGAGAATTTTGAGAGGTGAGTCACGCTCTTTGTATCTTGTAACACACTTTCTCAACTAATAAGAGAATTCCTCTGTCTTTCCCGTGGATGTAGGTCACGTCGACCGAACCACGTAAAATTCTGGTGTTACTTTCTTCTTCGATTTACCATTTGCAATAACAAAAAGGAAGAATCATGAATGAAATGCTATGATTCTCCTCCATCCAATGATGGTGACCCCCAAAACAATGGTCCTAGCTTTAGTTAGACTGATCATCATATCAGCTAGAATGGCATGGAAGTAGGAAGCAATGATAATATATATTTGCTTAAAAGGCTTCGTGGGAAAGCCCATGAATCCTCTTCCAAGAATCCTCCCTTTTCATCTTCAATTGATTGTAGAAGTTTCCAATGAATGTTCAGTTTTGTTAAATAGTTCTTGCCCACTTAGCCCTTCAACTTCCTGCTGTTCCTCTTCGTCCTCAATTAATCCTTCTGCTTCGGTCTTTCCACTTCCTATAAAGAAAAGGCTTGGAATGGAAGGACACTTTGCGACTTTGTTCACCTTGACAGTACTAACAATCTTTTCAGACACAGATTTCTCAATAGCCCTTTGCTTCTTTTCGTTGCTGCTTGCAAGAGTAACTTTAGCCTCAGCAGAGGAGGCTTTTGCCGGGCTTGTTATAACAGGCTTTAAGGTAACAGGGACAGCATGCTTTTTGTCCTCCAATGGCTTGGACAATCTTGGGAAGAGGCCAGCTTCAGCTCCCACTGCTAAGATAAGCAGATTAATGATAAAATAGATATACTTTGGCCTTAATGAGGATGACAAGAGAGGTGTCACAAAGAGAAGGGCAGCTAAGATGGACAGCATCAGGATTTGAGACTTATTGAATTTGCACATCACAGCTTTAATTAATTTGTTTATAAGAAGAGAGATTAGTGTGGCAATGTGGTGGGCGATAATGAACCACTAGCTTACAACTGAGGAGTTTGTGAGAGTAGAGACGAGGTAGGGGCCAGTGAGGCATACATAAAGAAGACATATATAAAGGTGATCTGCAAGTGATCGAAGTTACTAGTGTTAATGACACCAAACTACTTGCAATAAAAGAGTTAGTGAATTTTCAAAGTTAATGGCAAAATGTGCGCAGAATTCTACTAATTATTAAAATGACTTTCCAATTGTAATTGCATGAATGAGTCACAAGAAAAATGATTTTAGCAATTCACATTAATACTTTATGACATTTATAATAGGGTTAAATATTGAGTTTTTTTTTTAATCTTTTGATCTTAAGAATATAATTAATTTGTGGATGTCTGAGCTGAATATGGCAAATCTTACTATATGAATTTAGTAACATAGATTTGAGGGTCCATTATGTCAAAATTTTGTAATTTTTATTTGCACTAAAAGTTTTTTTTTTTCTATTAATTTAAGGTAACTGTATACAACTTAGACTTAAAAAAAAAAAAAGGACTAAACGAGATGTGTTATCTGGAACTTTCTTATACCGTACCAAGGTATTGGTGGCTAAATAATCTTTTTTATTATCTCAATCAAAACAAGTAGAAATTAGGTATATGAATAAAAGATGTGATACATGGTGTAATATTGATATATGATGTAACCATATTGGTAGAGTTTAATATATAATTCTTTTTAAACCTCGTTAACAACTTAAGCTACAAGTTCAATGCTTATTAAAAATAGTATTAAAAATTTTTACAATCAAGAAGTTAAAAATTCAAACCCCCTTATTCTTTGCATTTTATTTGTAAATTTTTTAAAATAAGATTGATAAAATGCAATATGTAATCTATTTTTGAAACTCATCTAAATATATTATAATGTTATTACATGTTTTAATACAAAATATTGATATATATAATAAGTTACTTCTAAATAAACGATATAAATTTTTTAGGATGAGTATATATTAAAAACAAAATTCTAGTTATCTTTGTTCTTTGGTTTTTTCTTGAATAAGTAACAATACAATAACTTGTGTCATGAGCACAATTGTCCTGGAATTTCTCAAGGATGATTTGATTCTTCATGTGTCATGGGGACAAAAAACCTCAATCAATTTAGTGTAAGGATGAACTAGCGAGATTCTTCATATATTCTACTAAACTAAAGTGTGTATCATTACCATGAAAAACAAAAAGGATGCTATTTGTGTAATTAAGTGATGTGAGTCTTTTATGATGATAACTTGATATTATTTTTAATTTTAAACTTTATAATGAATTTATAATTGTTAGAATTTAATATGTTATTTATTTTTTAATTTTACTTAATCATTTAAATTTTTTGATTAAATAATTTTTTAACAAATGTTAGAATTTTTATAATGAAAAATTTTAAATTTAAATTTCATTATTTTTATTTTTTATATTTAATTATAAATTTTTACATGTAAAATAAGAATACATTTTATTCACCCTTCTATGTTTGATGTCCTTATGCATGTGGTGAGGCGTTAAAATCTAATATAAATATACGTAAAATTATATTAAAAATTAATAAATAATTTATTTTTAAATATTACTTAAGAGGTTAAATTTTTTACGTACAAATGGGGTAGCATGCAAGAAAGCTGAAGAGACATCAGAACATTCAAAGGGAAGGAGATTTGAAAACCAATGGACGGTGGCTCGATAAGGTCGGTGAAAGCATATCCCCATTTCGTTCGCTTTCACATTTTCTTCGTATTTTTGCTAATCGTTTGAAGACGACCATTGTGCAGCCTTTTTAAGTCCCTTTTCTTCGAAGGTTCATTATTGGCACGCACATTCCCATTCTTCCGCTTGAATGCATATTCATTGGTTCTAATAATGGAAAAAGTGGTTAGATGTAAAACTTTTATTAATTAACTCATGAACTCCACAAACAAAATTGATGTCACTCACATGGAGACGCAGCTAACCATTTGAAATAAATCTTGAAATAAAACTATATGTTGTCTAGAAAACTTATCAGATACAAATTTTCATAGAATTCAAAGTCAGCTGTTAGAAAATTTATTTATTCACAGAATATTTGGTTGCAAGAGACCCCGTGAATGTTTACAACAACTACTTGTATTAGTGCAAAAGTGGTCTATTACGAGTAAACGTGATCGACTCGGTGCGAACATTGCATATCTTTGCAACCCTTACATTTTTTTTTATAACAAAATGAAAGAATATTGGTGGTATCTTGCGGTTCTATCAAAGAAAAAAATTATTGAATTACATGAAACAGAAAATTAAATCGCTATATTAAATTCACAAAAGACGATTTCCATGATTCAACGTTTTCATAAATTATAATAATTAGATTAAATAATATAGTACAAATATGTCTACCAAATTAAAATTTACTATCATTTATGAAATAAGTGTCTTCTTTTGTTTTTTTTTTTTCACCTTGTCAATACAAAAATTTTTATATTGAGATAATAAATAGACAAATAAAAATTATTGCAGATTTTATATATTAAATTTTAGATTATTTACATTTGGGTTGTTATAGTTTTGACTTTTGACTTTATAGATGAGGGGGAATCAATTGTCAGGAAGGCTATTCCAGTAACTTCCAACTCTTGCCACTTAACTTATCCAAATCCAACCGATAGAAAACCAATATTTTGGATCGATCTTGGTCTCGTTGTTGACGCTTACGCTTCGACGATCCTGATCTGCTTCTCTTCATGCTGCAGAGGTCCCATCTTCATGTTGCTTTCTTATGTCTCGACACTTCTTGGAGCTTATCCATAATGTCCCCACCGAAAGCGTTCTTCATTTTTTTGTCTGCACTTTAAATATCAATATATATGAACAAATTAAAAGCACCCATTGATAAACATTGTTATGGTCAAATAAAAAGCACTAGAAAAAATTAAAAAGTGATTACAAACAACTTTCCATCCTTAGAGGTGTAGATGATTCCTTTTTACACTTGAAACTATTTCAGACTTGGAATGGTAATCTCTCGCTACAGCAACAATGTGTACGCATGCAATAATGCACCTCGTATTGCATCTTTGCTCATACAAGAATTAGTCGTGCCATTGCCTTGTTATGTAAGTAACTGCGTGCCAACTAATGATGCCAACCTTAATTTGGGCATTGTCAAACTAACTGAACTACAGATTGTGACCGAAGAGCTGACCAAAAGATAAGGCAGATGCATTATTGATACTTAATCTTGTAACCATGAGCTTGCTCTGAAACTATCATTGAAAAGTGCAGCCCTCCCGTCCACTTTAGTTACTCCAGCGTATCATCCATTACCTATGATAGCAACCACATGCAATCTACTTGCTTTAAATATAATCCCATTATATTGCTGTTTTATATTTTGGATTTCCCTTAAATTTTTATGTTTTGGTTTGCCTTCACTGCTAAAAATAACAGATCAGAGTTTTGTTTTCCTTCTTTTTGGATGGGCATCTTCAAGTACTCGCCAAGATTCCAAAGTATTGATGTATATTTATGTACAGAACATTCATTGCACTAACTGCAATGAATGATCTCATCTCAGCTTGGCGACCAGCATGAAGTCTGACACCAGAAGCACCATACATAACCTGTGGAAAATTTGATATCAACAGCATGAAGGTCTACTCAAAATGGATTTATGGAAACTAGTGGCCATGCAAGTAGATATGCAAAAGAGCATGAGAAATAAGCCAAGCAAAGCAGCTAGTGTCAGAAGAAAATCAGTCTACTTTAGCAAAGTAGCTTTTTCGTGAAAGCAGAATTCCCTGAGACGCCCAGATTTACGACTTTGGTGTCCGCTCATTTATGAACCGTAGATTCGCAGCAAAAGCAGAACAAGCAATATAATGAGCTTGCCTCATCGACACAGGCATTCTGCATCTACAGGCAAAGGTGAAAAGATGCTGACAGAAAACCATAAATGCAAAGGTATCAAAACAAACAAACAAATAAACAAAATCACAATGTCAAATACTTAAAATAAGCGCAACGGCAAAATTAGCTGATCCAACTCCTTCATGTAGGCCAATAGCCACTGCAAGAGCTGTCACAGTTGCAGAATGCGCTGAGGGCATTCTACCTGATCCAATTATCCATCTAGAATCCCATTTTCTTTCAGTGAACTTGCCTACACGTCCAATTATTTTTCTTATATTTATTATGTTATTTGGAAAACATGACTGTCTAACAGTGATTAGCGTCGATTGGAATCGAAATCAATCTAAATCAGGAGTGGAACAGAAAATTTTATAACCTATTTGAATTATTCAAAAATTAAAATTAAATTTCTTTTATAATTTTCTAAATTTAGGGTTAAAATCAGAATACAAGATTATTATAAAAAATAATAATATAATCTCTACAATTTTTCTCATTATAATACTAATTACACTATATATATTATATCATAAAAATATATATTATAATAATATAACTATTATTGATAATTTAATTATTATCATAATTTTAAAATATTTAATATCATTATAAAACAAAAATATTCGTTATTATTATTTATTTTTATTAATAATTTATTTAGAAGATTTATATTGTTTTATTATATTTTATATATTTTGTAAAGAAAACAAGGAAATTAGATTTCTCTTTATCTAAACCCAAGAATGAAAATTGCTCATTTTCATTTCTATTATCTAGTAAAACTACTTTTAATCAAATATTTCTTAATTTAGTTAACCAACAGCTTAATCAAACCAAAATTTTGATTAGCTAAATTATATTTCATAATTAGTTAATCTAATTTATGTAAATTGACATTTTTCATTTGAACTAAATTGAACTGTTTTTTATGTATATTTTTATTTTAATTATACCAAAAATTATTATTAATAAAAGGGTTAATATAAAAGAAAAAACACTACTTTATCACAATTTAACAAATATATCACAACTTTAAAGATTTAACAATTTGGACATTGTAGAATTTTTTGGTAAAAATCTACCACAAGTTTACACCAAATTGATGGAAACCATTAACAACCATAATGTAACATGCTGATGAAAGCCATATGATGATATTTACTAAAGACAAAAGGATGTAACAATATTTACATTAGATAAAGGATTGATTAGGCCTTGAAATCTTTTAAACCCAATTCATTTATAAATCAATTAAAATTGTTAACTATTTTTAAACATAAGATTTTTCTAAATTCTAAATTTGAAAAAGAAAAAATAGAAAATGTCTCAAAATTGATGTCCTTCCATACAACTCTAAATTTTCAGTAGAACTCTAATTATTAGTATAATATGAAGTTGAGACTATGAGATAAAAAATTTTAAACAATTTTAATTGATTTATAAATGGGTTAAGTTTAAAAGATCCATAAGGTCCAATCAACTCTTTATTTGACGTGGTACGGTCACATACTTTTCTCTTTAGTATACATTTCATTATATAGCCCCGGTCAATATCCCATGTTGTAATTGTTAATGGTTTTCATCCATTTGGTGTAAATTTGTGGATATTATCATTACAAACTTCAAACTTGATGACTATTTTAACTTGAGTTCCTTTGAAGTTGGATATCAAGTGTTTAACGAAAAAAGCTGCTTACAATTTTCTAATTAAACTATTACTGTACCTGATTACAGGAAGTCTCTTCTAGACGCCCTCTCTTCTTGCATGCACTTGACCCAACTTTACTTTGTCTCGGATCAGCAGCTTGCTGACTAAAATGCTGCAACATTTTTCGGCTTCTCGTGTTCACTCATTGTCGCAACACAACACTGTGACTAAAAACAGAAAAAATAAATGCCACCTAATAGATAACATTCTCCCTCTACAAAAACTTGCTCATAAGCACAAGGAAAAAAAAAAACAAAAACCAAAGTGCATATATAAAATAATATTGGTGTAATACAGTGAGAGCATGGAGTAGCCGTCTTGCTATGGCCTGTAAGACCAATAGAATGGAGCTCCAACGAACTCAAAAAGTAACGAATCATATATGCATCCCCACCAAAAAGATGGATTCTTGAACTAGTTGCACGCAACAAAAGGAAAAAGGGATGCTAAAAAATACTATTTAAAATGTGGATAAACAAGTAGTTATAATAGACAAAAAATTTCTTTACCCCATTAAGTAGACTTTATCATAAAAACTTTAATGCAAAGATGCTGGAATTTTAAAGTAAAGCGCTGCACCCCATGATTATTCTAAACTTCCCGTTGTTATAGCTTTATCATATATGTATATGAAGTTCCCAACTTCACCCTAAGATCTACTAGTCTGTGATACTAAGAGAGGGGGTGAATTAGTATCACACCCCTCAAAAACACACTCTGATAATTTAAGCCAAAGTATTCTACTTATTTAATACTCTAGCTCTTGTCAATACGCAGGTATGTGAACAACTTCAAACTCTTCTCAAAAGCAAACTCTTTCTCATATTTGACTAAGGTAGATCTATTGTTACCTACTAATCATAATAGTCCCCAAAGTCACCTTTCAAACACCTTGCCTATTAGACAGATCGAATGTTCTTGATTAGGTCTTCTTTAGGTTATGGGTTCGATGATACTTTAACTGCGTTCACAACTTGAAGTTCCCGACTTCACCTTAGGATCTACTAGTTTGTGATACTGAGAGGGGGGTGAATCAGTATCACCACAATTCGTAATTTGCAGGTAAGTGAACAACTTCAACCTCTTCTTAAAAGTGAACTCTTTTTTAGACTCGACTAAGGTAGATCTATTGCTACCTACTAATCACAATAGTCCCCAAAGTCACCTTTTAGACACCTTGCCTAATAGACAATTCGGATGTTCTTGTTTAGGTCTTCGTTAGGTTATGGGTTAGCTGATACTTTAGCTGCGTTCACAACTCAATTCAAAACACAGAACGTAAAGCAAATTAAGGACACACAAGATTTACGTGGTTCTGTCAATGTGATGTACATCCACGGTGGTAGGGACTCTCCCTTACTGAGACTATCCATTATACTTGAGAATTCAGTTACAATGGATGTCTTAATCCTCTACTCCTTTCACTATTACAATTACTAAGCAAGTACAATACAAAGAGTGTCACTTACTGTGTCTACCCTTCTTCTAGCTTGTCTTGCCTCTGTTGAATTGAAAGGCTGCTCTACTGCTGCTTAGAAGTTCACCACAATGCTCTCTAACCTCTCTTAACAAAATCTGGAAATACGTTGAGTTCTTTCAATGCTTCGCCGAATTCCTTCTCTACGTTGTCTCACACAACTCCTGCTTTCACCGTCTCACGGTCTCCCCCGTCTCCTTGTCCCACGATCTCACTGTCTCACGCCTCACGTGTCTGTTTCTGGTTTTCTTCTGCTTCATTGGGCTCTTTAGCTTTGCTGGTCTCCCGTTTCAGCTTCATTGATCTCCCATTTCAGCTTTGCTGGTCTCTCGTTTTAGGTCTCACGGCCTAGTCACCCGTTTCCTATCTCATGGCGTGGTCACCCATTTCCTGTCTCATGGCCTAGTCACCCGTTTCAGGTCTCACGGCCTAGTCACCAGTTTTTGGTCAGTCACGCCGTCGCACGTTCTGGTTTGCTCTCCCGGTGGTGACGTTTCTGGTTTGCTTCTCTTGCAGTTCTGCTCTCTTGTCGTTCTGATCTCCTGCCGTTCTCTTGTCGTGCTCTCCTTTTGCCATTCTGCTCCCTTGTCGTTCTGCTCTCTTGTCGTTCTGCTCTCTTGCCATGTTGTCTCTCTTGCAGTGTTGTCTCTTTGTCGTCCACCTTGCTTTGGCTGTCCACTCTTGGTTGGCCATTCTCCTCCTTGCTGTCCACACCTATTTGGCCATTTACCTCTTTGCTTGGCCGTGTAGGTTGGTTGGACGTCCTTTCTCTTTTAGCTGGTGGTGGTTTTGCCGTCCAGCACTTGCTGTCCAGCCATTCCTCCCTTGTTTTTCTCTCTTTGGCCGGTCACACACTAGGTTTTGGCCGACTCCCTTGGTTGAACGGTTCTTTTTGTGTTTGGACAGTTCCTTACTCTCTTTCAGCCGGTTGCTCTATTTTGCCGATGGTCTCTCTCTCTTCTTTCGGCTGTCGGATTTTATCTCCTTCCCCTATTCTGCCGTCAGCTCACTTGGTTGGCCGAATAGGATTTTGCCGTTTCGCTCTTCCGATCTGCCGTCCAGTCATTTAGCCCCCTTTAGCCGTCTCCTCTTTTCTCTATTTTTGCCGATGGGTCTGTTTTTGCTCTTCTTATCGTTCTGCCGTCGTCCCCTTCTTTTTGTCGTGTACCACTTTGGTCGTGCTAGTTTTCTCTCTCTAGGTTTTGGCCGACTCCACTCTTCCAACGTTTTGTGGTTTCCGTTTGCACTAGGTTTTGGCCGGCTACTCTCTTTGCTTGCACGGTTTCTCTTTTCTTTTGTAGGTGGTGTTCTTCCGTGTAAGTTTTGGTGTTTTACCGAGTATTCAATTGTGTTGGCCTTGCCCTAGTTTTGTCTTCCAAGGTTTTAATATTCTCTCTTCCATGAAACCCTAATAAGGCTTACGTGGTGGATTTATGTTCTTGCCCTTACGTGGCGGATTTACTTTTTTGCCCTTCCATGTGGCTTTACCTTCTTGCCATTCCATGTGGCTTTACTTTCTTACCCTTCCATGTGGCTTTACTTTGTTGCACACTTAAACTTAGTTGACAACAATTACAACCCATACAAGGTTGTGGGAACAACAATCTCTCCCTTTGTAATTGTTGGCAACACTCATAACAAAAGCCATTATGCAACAATTTCAACTCCCCCTAAATATGCACTCCCTCTTTCTTAACAGCTCCCCCTGCACTGTTGCTTCTCTCCCCCTTTGCCAACCAATTACAAATCTGAAAAACTCACAAAGTAGAGATGGAGGATTCACTTGAACTTCAGGCTTGAAGAGGCATTCACACAGACAGACTTATTTTGTGCTTTTCAAATAGCTCTGTGGATAGAGATTTAGTTAGATCTTGTGTAGCTTCTTCAACAGATTTAGGTTTAACATGTGAGAGTAAAGCAATAGCTCCTACAATTCTTCTCGTTGTAACTCTTGCTGATGGGTCACCTATGATCTGATTTTCTTGATGAGCACTGGTCCACGTTTTCTTTGGCTTTCTTTCTTGCACAGTCTTAGTTGCAAGAGGATCTCTTTCTTCATCTTCAAACCCACTCTTCTCCAAGTCTGAACTTACTTCTTATTCGTTTTCTTCAAGTTGGTATGATTCTTCATCTACATTGAAGTCATCTTCTTCATTGTCCTCAGCTTCTCCATTCTCCATTGTTTTCCAGTTCTCATCTATTCTCACATCACTGGAAGTGATCACTTTTCCCAGCTTATGCAAGAAAACTCTGTAACCTTTTATCTTTGCTGAGTATCCCACAAAGATGCCTTTATCAGACCTAGCGTTGAATTTTCCCAAGTTTTGCTCCTTGTTCTTCATAAAACATAGGCTGCCAAAGACTCTAAGATACTTAGCTGTTGTCCTTTTCCCACTCCATAACTCATATGGAGTCTTATCAGTATTGGGCCTTAGTAATACTCTGTTTAGTAGATGCATGGCTGTAAATGTTGCTTCTGTCCAAAATCTTGTGTGAAGCTTGGATTCCAGCAGTAGAGTTCTTGCCATTTCAACCATAGCTTTATTTTTCCTCTCTACCTCCCCGTTTTGTTGAGGTGTTCTTGCTGCTACCATTTGATGATGAATTCCATGCTTCTCAAGGTAATCTTTAAAAACTTTATTTGTAAATTCAGTGCCTTGATTTGACCTCAATACTTTGATCTTCCTTCCACTCTCATTTTCAGCTAATCTTTTGTATCTCTTAAAGCAATTCAAAACTTTTGACTTGTGTTTGAGGTGCATGAGGCAGGTCCTTCTCGAATAATCATCAACAAACAAAATGAAGTACCTCTCACCATTCAACCCTTTTATCCTTATCGGTCCATATAAATCAGTATGCACAATGTCAAGCACTGCTTCAGAACTGAACTCTTTGGTCTTATACTGCTTTTTGACATGTTTTCTGTTAGAGCATGTTGAGCAAACATACTCCCTCTCTTTCCTGAGGTCGGGAATGTCTCTGATTGCATGAGTAGTGGTCAGCTTCCTCATATTCTTCTATGATAAGTGTCCTAACCTTCTATGCCAGAGTTGATTTTCTTCTTCTTTGGTAAGTAAACAGCTATTTGTCTTGTCCTCATTAATCATATACAAATTTCCAGCTGTTCTCTTCTCGGCTGCAACAGTATTGCCTTCGTTACTCTTTATCTGGCAACTTGTTTTTGCAAATATTACCTTATGGTCTTCATTGCATAGTTGGCTGACAGATGCTAGATTATATCTGAGTCCTTCAATGTGCAGAACATCTTTCAGCTTTCCTCTTCCAATGTTTATTGACCCCTGACCACTGATGTTGAGTGAATCATCATTGTCAAACTTGACTCTGCCTTCTCTTGATTTGTTTAACTTTGATAATTTACTCTTGTCTCTCGTCATGTGCGAAGTGCATCCACTATTAAGGATCCATTGCTTATCCTTGTAATCAGCCTTTAGTGCAATTTTAGCTATATTAGCCACCTCCCTTTTTGCTCTATATTCCTTCTTTTGAACTAGCTGGAAGATAGCTTTCTCCTTTTTCTCAGCTTTGACTGCACCACTTGTTTTCACTGTGTCATTAAGTGTCTTCTCTTGCTCAGGGAGAAGTGTCATGCATCTCTTGGCATTATGGTCATCCTGCCCGCGCCTTTCACATTGTTCCAAGTCTGCCAATATAGCAAACTTGTTTTTTGAAGCTACTGGTTTGGGCTTCCATCAACAATCATCGTCAGTGTATCCTTGCCTTTTACAGTATGTGCAAGAACTCACGATAGGTGTTCTCTTCTAAGTTTTGTATTGTCTCCCCCTGTATGCAACGTCGTATCTTCTCAAGTTTGAGACATATACTGGCCTTCTCCACCAATAGTTACTTGCCTTATGACCCTAAACTTTACAATAAAGGCAATGACTTTAAACTGCCTCTTTTTGGGTTTGATCATAGCTTGTCTTCTTCTGTTCATCACTTGCTATGTAGGCAAAGTAGCTGGCTTTTTTGCTTGTGTGGCTTTCATTTTAGCCACCTTCTTCTCCTTCTTCTGTTTAGCCATTGCCCTTGGCTAGCTGACTTCCTTTTCTTTCTGAGATGTAGCAGCTATAGGCTGCTTCTCTTTAACCACATACATCATTTTTGGCCCTGGCTTTGGTTTGATAACTGTCTTCTCTTCTTCAGTTATCTTCACCTGAGTCACAGCCTTGTCTTTCAACTTTTGTGGCAAAGTCTCATTCTTTTTTTCTTTTGCAGAGCTTTTTTCTCCTACCATTTTAAACTTCTGCAAGTTCTCCTCACTCTTTTTGAATTGTTGTTGAAGTCTCAGCAACTCTATCTTCACTTCTTCAATTGTTGAAGTCCTTGAGCCGAGCTCTATAGTAAGGTCTTCACATATTTTGATCCGTTCTTCAAATCTTTTTTTCAAGTCAATATGTTCAGCCCTTATTTCATCCTTTTGACTTTCAGCTTCCTCAGACTTTACTTCAACTTGTTTTATATGGGCCTCCAACCTTCTTATTATTCTGCCCCTTCTGATTATCTCTTTTGAAGCTATTTCCAGCTCAACTTCAAGATCTGGCTCTTCTTCATCAACCTCCTCTTCCTTTTCAGAGGTTGAGCTACCATTTTGTGTTGATGCCATAAAGACATGCTCATCTAATGAGTCTTCATCTTTCTCCTCATCAGCTTCTTTTGTCTGACTCACATAACTCTTGAATGAGCCTCTCTTTTTCCTCTGTGGGTTGGCAATCTTCTTACTGGACTTCTTTGATTTGAATGATGGTCTTCTTCATTTTGAATTTGGCTCATCATCACCATCCTCATCTTTATCATCAAGTTTCACTTGGCACTAAGAAGCAAAGTGTCCAGTCTGCCCACAGGGATAATATCTCAAGGACAACTGTCCTTTTTCCTTCTTAGACCCCTTTTTGAATTTCCTTGTGAAGTAAGCCAATACTTCACCTTCACTTTCTTCCTCATCATCATCATCATCCTCACTTGATGATTCTTCCTCTTCTTTTATCTTCAAGTGCTTCATAGCTTTGAAAGCTGCCTCCTTTGATACCTTCGTTGTTGTAGAGCTTTCAGTTGACTTTATCCTCATCTCATATGCAATGAGATTACACTAGAGATCATGCAGAGACATAGAATCGAGATCTCTACTCTCCTCTATGGCTGTTACCTTTGAGGCAAATCTCTTAGGCAGAATTCTTAGAATTTTCTTCATAATCAATGAGTCCTTCTTGTTCTTCCCATGACTTCTCAGGTCGTTTACAGCGTCAATAACCTTGGTGAAGAACTCTTGAACTGTCTCATTCTTCTGCATTCTGAGAGAGTCATATCTCTCCTTGAACACTTGAAGCTTAGCCTCCTTCATTCTGCCTTCACCTTCATAGACTTTCTGCAATCTGTCCCATATCTCCTTGGCAGATTTGTAGTCCATAACTTTAGCATACTCAACATCTATCAATGCTGAAATGATGACATTTGAGGCCTTCCCATTTATCTCAAACTGCTTTAATTCCTCTAAGGTTGGGTCTTTACCTTCTTTCGGAGCTACATAACCCTCCTGTACGCATTTCACCGCGTTCATGCCCATGGTTGCAAATACCACTTGCATTCTTGCTCTCCACATATGGTAGTTAGTTCCATTAAAGATTGGAACCTTCTTGTTGTAAGTGGTGCTAGTGCTAGTACCAGCTTCCATTTCTCGGTATGCTGAACAAGTCAAACTTCTAGATCCCTTCAAACTAATACACCAAGCTGTTAACCTTCAAACTAGTGAACCTGCGCTCTGATACCAATTGAAGTTCCTGACTTCACCCTAGGATCTATTAGTTTGTGATACTGAGAAGGGGGTGAATTAGTATCACCACAATTCGCAATTCGCAGGTAAGTGAACAACTTCAACCTCTTCTTAAAAATGAATTCTTTCTCCAACTCAACTAAGGTAGATCTATTGCTACCTACTAATCACAATAGTCCCCAAAGTTACCTTTTAGACACCTTGCCTAATAGACAATTCAGATGTTCTTGTTTAGGTCTTCGTTAGGTTATGGGTTGGCTGATACTTTAGCTATGTTCACAACTCAATTCAAAACACAGAACGTAAAGCAAATTAAGGACACACGAGATTTACGTGGTTCCGTCAACGTGACGTATATCCACGGTGGCAGGGACTCTCCCTTATTGAGACTATCCACTATACTTGAGAATTCTAGTTACAATGGATGTCTTAATCCTCTGTTCCTTTCACTATTGCAATTACTAAGCAAGTACAACACAAAGAGTGTCACTTACTGTGTCTACCCTTCTTCTAGCTTGTCTTGCCTCTGTTGAATTGAAAGGTTGCTCTATTACTGCTTAGAAGTTCACCGCAACACTCTTTAACCTCTCTTGAAGAAATTTGGAAATACGTTGAGTTCTTTCAATGCTTCGTTGAATTCCTTCGCTACATTGTCTCACACAACTCCTGCTTTCACTGTCTCACGATCTCACCCGTCTCCTTGCCCCACAATCTCACTGTCTCATGCCTCACCTATCCATTTTTGGTTTTCTTCCGCTTCACTGGTCTCCTTAGCTTTGCTGGTCTCACGGCGTGGTCACCCGTTTCCTGTCTCACGGCATGGTCACCCGTTTCCTGTCTCACGGCCTGGTCACCCATTTTAGGTGTCAGGGCCTGGTCACCAGTTTCTGGTCAATCACGCCGTCACACGTTCTGGTTTGCTCTTTCGGTGGTGACGTTTCTGGTTTGCTTCTCTTGCAGTTCTGATCTCTTACCGTTCTCTTGTCGTGCTCTCTTTTTGCCGTTCTACTCTCTTGCCGTTCTGCTCTCTTGCCGTGTTGTCTCTATTGTCATGTTGTCTCCTTGTCGTCCACCTTGCTTTGGCTGTCCACTCTTGGTTGATCATTCTCCTCCTTTCTTAACAACTCCCCCTGCACTGTTGCTTCTCTCCCCCTTTGCCAACCAATTATAGAAAAACTCGCAAGGTAAAGATGGAGGATTCACCTAAACTTCAGGCTTGAGGAGGCATTTGCACAAACAGACTCATTTTGTGCTTTTCAAACAGCTTTGTAGACAGAGGTTTAGTTAGAATATCTGAAATTTGATCTTTAGTGCCAACATACTCCAACTAAATTGTACCCTGTTCCATTTGATCTTTAATGAAGTGATACTGGATGTCAATATGTTTGCTCCTTGAATATTGAACCGGATTCTTGCTGAGATCAATAGCACTTTGATTATCACAAAGTACACTCACTGGTAACTTCACTTCAACACCCAAGTCTGCCAATTGTCTTTGCATCCATATCACCTAAGTACATGCTGCACAAGCAGCTATATACTCAGCCTCAGTTGTGCTCAAAGTAACATTGTTTTGCTTTCTACTTAACCATGCAACACACTTTGAACCCAAGTAGAAGTTGCAGCCGCTGGTTAATTTTCTGTCATCTATACTTCCTGCCCAGTCTGCATCAATGTATGCTTGTAGTTTTACAGAATCCATAGCAGGATACCACAAACCCATTTCCAGTGTCCCTTTGAGGTATCTTAGGATTCTTTTCACTGCCAACACATGGGATTCCTTAGGATCAGCTTGGAATCTACTGGCAACGCACACAGCTTGCATAAGATCAGACCTTGATACTGTAAGGTACAGAAGGCTCCCTATCATCTTCCTGTATTCTGTAAGGCTTGTACTCCTTCCTTCCTGATCTTTTGTTAACTTGCAGTCCACTGACATAGGGGTACTGACAGGTCTGTTATCCTCCATGCCAAACTTTTTCAGCATCTCTTTGGCATATTTTGTCTGAGAAATAAAAATACCTTCTTCACATTGTTTTATCTGTAATCCAAGAAAGTAAGTCATTTCTCTAATCAATGACATCTCAAATTCCTCACTCATCTTTTGTGCAAATTCTTGGCATAGCTCAGAGTGATCCCCTCCAAAGATGATGTCATTTACATATACTATGGTTATCAGCTGGCCTTTCTCTAAGTTGAACACATATAGGTTATTATCAACTGTTCCTCTTCTAAAATTCAACCTTCTCAAATATGCATCCAACCTGCTGTACCATGCTCTTGGGGCTTGTTTAAGGCCATACAAGGCTTTCTTCAGCTTGCACACATATGTCTCATCCTCACTAATTTGCACTTCATCAGGTTGTTCAATATACACTTTTTCTTTCAGGAGCTCATTCAGAAAGGCTGATTTCACATCCATCTGATAAACTTTATACCTCTTATGTGCTGCCAAAATTAAGAACATTCTAATAGTTTCTAACCTTGCCACTGATGCAAAAGTTTCAACATCTACTCCTTCTATTTGAGTGTAGCCTTTGCAAACCAACCTAGCCTTGTTCCTCACCACCTTGCCATCTTCATTGTGTTTATTTTTAAACACCCATTTTGTTCCTATGACATTCTTGTTAGTGGGTCTTGGAACCAGCTCCCATGTATCATTCTTGTCGATTTGATCCAGCTCCTCATTGATAGTTTTGACCCAGGTTTTGTCTTATGCAGCCTCTTCAACAGATTTAGGTTCAACTTATGAGAGCAAAGCAGTAGCTCCCATAATTCTTCTTCTTGTTGTAACTCCTGCTGATGGGTCACTTATGATCTGATTTCCTTGATGAGCACTGGTCCATGTCTTCTTTGTCCTTCTCTCTTACACAGTCTTAGTTGCAAGAGAATCTCTTTCTTCATCTGCAGACTCACTCTTATCTGAGTTTGAACTTACTTCTTTTCCCTCTTCTTCATGTTGGTCTGATTCTTCATCTATCTTGTAGTCATCTTCTTCATTGTCCTCAGCTTCTCCATTATGCATTGTTTTCCAATTCTCATCCATTCTCACATCATTGGACATGATAACTTTTCCCAACTTATACAAAAAAAACTCTGTAACCTTTTGTTTTTGCTGAGTATCCCACAAAGATGCCTTCATCAGACCTAGCATTGAATTTTCCCAAGTTTTCTCCTTATTCTTCACAAAACATGGGCTGCCAAAGATTCTAAGATACTTGGCTATTGTCTTCTTCCCACTCCATAACTCATATGGAGTCTTATCAGTATTGGGCCTTAGTAAAGCTCTGTTCAGTAGGTGTACGGCTGTAAATGTTGCTTCTGTCCAAAATCTTGTGTGAAGCTTGGATTCCAACAGTAGAGTTCTTGCCATTTCAACAACGACTCTATTTTTCCTCTCTCCCACCCCGTTCTGTTGAGGTGTTCTCGCTGCTGCCATCTAATGGTGAATACCATGCTTTTCAAAGTAATCTTCAAAAGCTTCATGAAGTTCCCGACTTCACCCTAAGGTCTACTAGTTTATGATACTAAGAGAGGGAATGAATCAGTATCACCACAATAACTCCTGCTTTCATCGTCTCATGATCTCACCCGTCTCCTTGTCTCATGGCTCGCCTCACGTTTCTGGTTTGCCGTTCCATATCTCACGGCCTACCTCACGTTTCTGGTTTGGCATTACATGTCTCACGCACATTTCTGGTTTGCACCCTTTGCTGGTCACACGCCTCACACACGCTTCTGATTTGGCATTCCACGTCTCACGTACATTTTTTATTTGCACTCCTTGCTGGTCACACGCCTTACCACCGTTTCTGTTTTGCACTAGTCCATTTCACACCTCTGAATAGCTTGGTTTGCTCTCCCGGTGGTCTCCTCTTTCACAGTTTCTCCTCTCTTCCCTTACGGACGGTGCGCTGTCTTCTCTCTTACGTGAGTCACACAGTTTTCTCCAGCCGTCACATGGTTTCCCTTGCTGTCCAAGGTATCCCTTGGTGTTATCTCCTTTTGCCGTGTGTTGTCTCCTTGCCATGTTGTCTCCTAGCCGTCCAACTTGCTTTGGCTGTCCACTCTTGGTTGGCCGTTCTCCTCCTTGCTGTCCACACCTATTTGGCTGTTCACCTCTTTGCTTGGCCATATAGGTTGGTTGGATGTCCTCTCTCTTTCAGCTGATGGTGGTTTTGCCGTCCAGCACTTGATGTCCAGCCGTTCCTCCCTTGTTTTTCTCTCTTTGGCCGGTCAAACACTAGGTTTTCCTCTATTTGGACAGTTTTCCTCTTTGGCTTTGGACGGTTGCTCTAGGTTTTGGCCAACTCCTCTTGCTTTGCTTTGTCTCTTTGGCCGACCAGTACCTATTTTCTACCGTGTATACTCTTTTGGCCGATCACACTAGGTTTTTCGTTCACCTTTGGTTGCTGTCCAGCCGTGTCTTCTCTCTTTGGTGTAGGGTTTTGCTTTCTCTTTGGTCGGTCGATTGCTCCCTCTTCTTGTTTGCCGAATGGTTTTGCTTTAGGTTTAGCCGTTTTTGCTCAATTATCGACTTCTGCTCTCTTGTCGTGTTGTCTCCTTGTTATCCAGCCGGTGGTTTCTCTCTTGTTGTAGGGTTTTGTCTCACCAAGGTCTCTCTTCCCGTTAGTGTGCTTTGGTCGTGTGTTGTGTTTTGCTGTTTTCTTTATTTGGCCATCCAACCACGTTCTGTCGTCCAGCCGTGTTGGGTCTTTCTTTTTCGTCCGCTCCTCTTTGGCTGTCTCCAATTTTTCTCTTTTGCAACCCTGCTGATGTGTGTTGCCATGTTGTCTCTTTGCCGACCGCTGGTATATTTTCTCTCCTTTGCCGTCCACACTTCGTTCTACCGTCCAGCCCCCTCTTTCTCCGTATCGGGTTTTCTCTCTCTCTTTTTCACTCGGTCGTTCTTCTCCTTGCTTGGCCGTCCACCCCTTTGCCATTGGTTGTGCTTTGCCATGTAGGGTTGTATGGATGTTCAGTGCCTTGATCTGACCTTAACACTTCATTTGTAAATTCAGTGCCTTGATTTGACCTCAATACTTTGATCTTCCTTCCACTCTCATTTTCAGCCAATCTTCTGTATCTCTTGAAGCAATTCAGAAATTCTAACTTGTGTTTGAGGTGCATGATGCAGGTCCATCTAGAATAATCACCAACAAACAAGATGAAGTACCTCTCACCATTTAACCCTTTTGTCCTCATCAGTCCACACAAATCAATATGCACAATGTCAAACACTGCTTTAGAACTGAACTCTTTGGTCTTATACTGCTTTCTGGCATGTTTTCCTTTAGAGCATGCTAAGCAAACATACTCTCTCTCACTCCTGAGGTCGAGAATGTCTCTGATTGTATGAGTAGTAATCAGCTTCCTCATGTTCTTCTGTGTTAAGTGTCCCAGCCTTCTATGCCAGAGTTGATTTTCTTCTTCTTTGGTAAGTAAACAGCTGCTTGTCTTGTCCTCATCAATCACATATAAATTTTCAGCTATTCTCTTCCTGGTTGCAACAGTATTGCCTTCTTTACTTGGCAACCTATTTTTGTGAATATCACTTTATAGTCTTCATTGCATAGTTGGCTGACAAATGCTAAATTATATCTGAGTCCTTCAACATGCAGAACATCTTTCAGCTTTCCTTTTCCAATATTTATTGACCCCTAACCACTAATGTTGAGTGAATCATCATTGTCAAACTTGACTCTGCCTTCTTTTGACTTATTTAACTTTGATAATTTACTCTTATCTCCTGTCATGTGTGAAATGCATCCACTATCAAGGATCCACTGCTTATCCTTGTAGTCAGCCTTTAGTGCAATTTCAGCTATATTAGCCACCTTTTTTTTAGCTTTATATTCCTTCTTTTGAACTGGTTTGAAGATAGCTTTCTCCTTTTTCTTAGCTTTGATTGTACCAATTGCTTTCACTGTGCCATTGAGTGCCTTCTCTTGCTCAGGGAGAAGTGTCATGCATCTCTTAACATTATGGCCATCTTGCCTGCACCTTTCACACTGTTCCAAGTCTGCCAATATAACAAACTTGTTCTTTGAAACCACTAGTTTGGGTTTCAACCAATAATCCTTGTCAGTGTGTCATTGCTTTTTACAGTATGTGCAAGAACTCACGACAGGTGTTCTCTTCAGAATTTTGTATTGTCTCCCCCTATATGCAGCATTGGATCTTCTCAAGTTGGAGACGTATATTGGCCTTCTCCACCAGCATTTACTTGCCCTATGACCCCAAACTCCATAATAAAGACAATAACCTTGAAACTGCCTCTTCTTGCGTCTAATCACAACTTGTTTTCTTTTGTTCATTACTTGCTGTGTAGGCAAGGTTGCTGGTTTCTTTGCTTGTGTGGCTTTCATTTCAGCTACCTTCTTCTCCTTCTTCTATTCAGCCATTGCCCTTGGTTAGCTGACTTTCTTTTCTTTTTGAGATGTGGCAGTTATGGGCTGCTGCTCTTTTACCACATACATCATTTTTGGCCCTGGCTTTGGTTTGATAACTGTCTTCTCTTCTTCAGTTATCTTCTCCTGAGTCATAGCCTTCTCTTTCAACTTCTGTGGCAAAGTCTCATTCTTTTTTTCTCTTGCAGAGCTTATTTCTCTTACCACTTCAAACTTCTGCAAGTTCTCCTCACTCTTTTTGAGTTGTTGTTGAAGTCTCAGCAACTCTATCTCCATTTCTTCAATTGTTGAAGTCCTTGAGCCAAGCTCCATAGTAAGGTCTTCACATATTTTGATCTGTTCTTCAAATCTTCTCTTCAAGTCAATATGTTCAGCCCTTATTTCATCCTTTTGACTTTCTGCTTCCTCAATCTTTTCTTCAACTTGTTTTATATGGGCCTCCAACCTTCTTATGGTTCTGCCCCTTCTGATTATCTCCTTTGAAGTTGCTTCCAACTCAGCTTCAAGATCTGGTTCTTCTTCATCAACCTCTTTAGAGGTTGAACTACCACCTTGAGCTGATGCCATAAAGGCATGCTCATCTG
The DNA here is from genome assembly GCA_021533255.1 of Ceriops tagal. Classification (NCBI taxonomy): domain Eukaryota; kingdom Viridiplantae; phylum Streptophyta; class Magnoliopsida; order Malpighiales; family Rhizophoraceae; genus Ceriops; species Ceriops tagal. The sequence continues at coordinate 90,421 of CM038611.1, read as the reverse complement.
ATGAGTCTTCATCTTCCTCCTCATCAGCTTTTTTTGTCTGACTCACATAACTCTTAAATGAGCCCCTCTTCTTCTTCTGTGGGTTGGCAGTTTTCTTGCTGGACTTCTTTAATTTAAATGATGGTCTTCTCCATTTTGAATTCTGCTCATCATCACCATCCTCATCTTCATCATCAAGTTTCACTTTGCATTGAGAAGCAAAGTGTCCAGCCTACCCACAATGATAACATCTCAAGGACAACTATCCTTTTCCCTTCTTAAACCCCTTCTTGAATTTCCTTGTGAAGTAAGCCAACATTTCACCTTCACTTTCTTCCTCATCACCATCATCATCCTCACTGGATGATTCTTCCTTTTCTTTTATCTTCAAGTATTTCATAGCTTTGAAAGCTACCTCCTTTGATACCTTTGACGTTGAGGAGCTCTCAGTTGACTTTATTCTCATCTCATATGCAATGAGATTGCACTAGAGATCATGCAGAGACATAGAATTGAGATCTCTACTCTCCTCTATGGCTACCACTTTTGAGGCAAACCTCTCAGGCAGAATTCTCAGAATTTTCTTCACAATAGATGAGTCCTTCTTGTTCTTGCCATAACTTCTAAGGTCGTTTATAGCATCAATAACCTTGGTGAAGAACTCTTGAACTGTTTCATTCTTCTGCATTCTAAGGGATTCATATCTCTCCTTGAAAACTTGAAGCTTGGCCTTCTTCATTTTGCCATCACCTTCATAGACCTTCTGCAATTTATCCCATGTCTCCTTAGCAGATTTGCAGTCCATAACTTTAGTATATTCAGCATCTGTCAATGCTGAAATGATGACATTTAAGGCCTTTCCATTGATCTAAAACTGCCTTAATTCCTTTAGGGTTGGATCTTTACCTTCTTTTGGAGGCTCAAAACCCTCCTGTACATATTTCACCATGTTCATGCCCATGGTTGCAAATACCGCCTGCATTCTCGCTTTCCACATATGGTAGTGGGTTCCGTTAAAGATTTGGAACCTTCTTACTATAAGTAGTGTTGGTGTTAGTACCGGCATCCATTTCTCAGTATACTGAACAAGTTAAAACTTCTGAAACCCTTCAAACTAGTATACCAAACTGTTAAGCTTCAAACTGGTGAACCTGTGCTCTGATACCAATTGAAGTTCCCAACTTCACCCTAGGATCTACTAGTCTGTGATACTGAGAGGGGGGGTGAATCAGTGTCACACCCCTTAAAAACACACTCTGATAATTTAAGCCAAAGTATTCTACTTATTTAATACTCTAGCTCTTGTCAATACGCAGGTATGTGAACAACTTCAAACTCTTCTCAAAAGCGAACTTTTTCTCAGATTCGACTAAGGTAGATCTATTGTTACCTACTAATCACAATAGTCCCCAATGTCACCTTTCAAACACCTTGCCTATTAGAGAGATCGGATGTTCTTGATTAGGTCTTCTTTAGGTTATGGGTTCGATGATACTTTAGCTGCATTCACAACTCAATTCAAAACATAGAATGTAAATCAAAGTAAGGACATAAGAGATTTACGTGGTTCCGTCAATGTGATGTACGTCCACGGTGGTAGGGACTCTTCCTCTACTGAGACAATCCACTATATTTGAAAATACCAGTGTGGTACTCCTGATGTTCACAATGTAGTTACAATGGATGTCTTAATCCTCTGTTCCTTTCACTATTGCAAATACAAAGCAAGTACAATACAAAGAATGTCACTTACTGTGTCTACCCTTCTTCTAGCTTGTCTTGCCTCTATTGAATTGAATAGGCTGCTTCACTGCCCCTTAGAAGTCCACCACAACACTCTTTGACCTCTCTTGAAGAAATCTGGAAATATGTTGAGTTCTTTCCAATGCTTCACCGAATTCCTTCTTTAGGTTGTTTCACACAACTCCTGCTTTCACCGTCTCACGACTTCACGACTTGCACTCACGCTTCTGGTCTGCCGTTTCACGTCTCACGGCCTACCCCACACTTTTGATCAGTCACGTCGTTGCACGTTCTGGTCTCATGCCGACGCACATTCTGATCTCACATTTCAGATCTGCATCTGATTCGCTGTTCTCAAGCCTCATGGATACCAGATCTGCTCTCCTCATTCGTTTCTCTCCCAATGGCTGTATGTCTCTCACAAGTTTTCTCCTTGTCATCCAGTCGGGTCTCCTTTCTTTTACAGGTGGTGTTTTGTTGTGCTCTATTTTTCCGTCTTGTCTCCTTTCTTTTTCGTCTGCTCTCTCTTACGGTGGTGGCTCTTCGTTTATGGTGGTAGCTCTTCGTTCTACCATCCAGCCATCATTGCCGTATCTAATTTTCTCTCTTTTCTACCGATGGAGTAGGGTTACCATGTGGTTTTACTTCCTTACCCCTCCATGTAGCTTCAAATTACTCTCTTGCCATGTAGCTTCAAATTATTCTCTTACCCCTCCATGTGGCTTTACTTTCTTGCCCCTCTATGTCAAATTGCTTACACACTTAAATCTAGTTGACAACAATTACAACCCATATAAGGCTGTGGGAACAACAATATATATATATAGTTCAGTTGAATTGGACATGAAAATGATTAAGTTATGAAATACGAATCCTGTATCTCATCCCCAAGCTTTTAAACTTGATGGTGATCACTAATCCATACTTAATCGTTCTTTTCTACTCTCGAGCTAGTATGACGAATGAGTTTGAACGTTGGAACTAGAGATCAAATAACATGGGTGAAAGGAAAAAACAAAAAGAACGACAAAGGAAGATCAAATCATTCTAACATTTTGTTTTAATTTAATTAGAATGAATTCAAACTCTAACTCAAGACCTTTAACTTGGAAAAACAACTTTAGTATTAAGGAGATGAATCATTCCAACATTGATGAAAGTACCAAGAAGCCCAAGAGTGCGGAAAATAATTAGGGCTTGTTTCATATTATAGATGAGGCCCCACGAGACTCAAGAAAAATCGGCGCATGAGAAGCCTTTAGGCCATCTTTGATGTGTAAGTTGTCATTTTGCAGCGTTAAAATGGATCATATTTCTCATCTCTACTTCTTTTAATTTAGAAATTTCAACTTAAAAATATGAAAGATAGGTTTAGAATTTCATTAACAAAGAAGGAGAGAGAAAGCAATTTCAATAAATAAATAAATAAATAAATTTTGATAAATAAAGAAATAATTTCTTCCTCGGTGTTTTTGCCCTTGTATTATTATCGCGGCGTCCTAGGCTGTCATGAAGTGCAGTCCGATGAGTGAGTTGGAAGTAGCGTGTCCATTCTAAGAGAAAATGCATTCAAGCCCAATTTGGCCCACCATTTTTAGCCCGTATCAATCACAAGGCAAACCGTATTGATACAGGATGTGAGGAGTCAACAAGGGTCTTGTACAAAAATTAAGGCAACAAGATGTGTGTACAGAATTAAGTATTAATGTATTAGATTTTTAACTTCATATATTAGATTTTTATTGAATACCAAACTAATCCGTTACTTTTTTCTAAATTTGCATACCTTAAGAATTAATAGTGTGAAAATACTCATGTTCTCGGATGCTACATCAAACTTCTTTCCCTAAGCGTACGCAAATGCACGTAAACATGCCATTGTTCAGTAATTAACTACCCAAAAATGAACCACCCGATGTTAATATATCATTGTATGATATATTAACAAGTCTTTATGTACTTGGGCTCAATTTTTATATTACTTGGTTCAATTTTAAATTTCTTCTGTACATTTTGTCATTAAAAAATATATTAAATATTTAAATTAAAAATATACCGTTAAATTTACACATATCTTTTTTTAGAATTACTTTTAAAACCAATAAGTTTAACAGCCTAATAATTGTCTTTTTTTGAGTGTTTTTCACAAAACACTTGCCAATTTCTTTTATGCCTATGGACTAATGCTAAGGGTCCTTTAAATATCAGGCACTGATGCTTGCGCCACTGCAATCAAGCGTGTATATTTTGTTGAAACTCCATTATTTACAATATTGTCAACACCAAGAAGCAATTATCCAATAGGTAGGTCTCTTTATGAGAAATAAAGCAGAGCGGAAGATCTCATGGCATCTATCCAGGGATGAATCCATTTAACTTGCTGGGCATGAGTACTTGTGGCAGTTATTCGGTCTGAGCCTGGAGGATTGAACCTACATGCATAATGTGTAACGAAAGGGGGCATGGAGTTACCATTAGAGCCAATAGATCAATAATCAAGTGATATTTGAAAGGAATCGGATAAGATACAAGAACTAAATTTTTGTACTTTACCCTATTTGTAAGGTGGGATTACAGTCTAAATGATGGAATAGCCCCTGAAATTGAGCATGCTGGTGACCGAATGACATGTTCGGGTCACTACCATCCCATGATTGTTAAATGTTATTTCTTGCACTCATTTCATCCAGCTGCTAGAAATAATCAATTGAGCTTCATGAACTACAATTTTAACTTATATTGAGAGAGGACGAGCATGCAAGAAAAAAAGAAGAAAAGAAAAATCAATTATTCTACCTTTGGAGACTCGCAAGTCACAAGACACTGAGCTAACATGTACACAGAGAAAATAGCACAATGGTGTCATGTACATTTCTGTATACACAGTTTGAGAACCGTTGAGACTTGAGAGAGTATGCAGGTATCAAGTTTATGAATTTGCCAAATATGAGGAAACCACACTATTGTTGCATGGGGCTAAGCAACATCCAATATTTTGTGGAATCAATGCAGGGTCTTAACAATATGAGTAATTTGTCAGGTTCTACGATATTGCCATTATTGTCAAAGCTCTATTAGCTTTAAGCAACAATTGTTCCTGTACTTAAAAGAGTAGTCAATTAGCAGCCGAAGCAAGTTCCGATTGGATTACAAATAGGCCTTATCATTTGTGTAAGGACCTTGTTTTGAAGGCCAGCAAGCTGGTCAAGCATATACTGGGTCAGCCAAGAATTAGGGAGCACTAGTGGCGCCAAAAAATAAACTGTAAAAGAAATAAATGTAGATAAGACCAAAAAAAAAATCATTGCTCAACAAAAGAAAAAGGAAAAGAATCTGTAGGATTGAAGACCGATCACAAGAAAAGAACAGCTGAAAATAACCCAAATATAACATCAGCTTGTTGTTAGGACAAAACACAAGACACCACTTTGCGTCATCTCTTCTCACCTATCCCAAATTGACTTTGTTATCACTTTGTTTCTCATCCTTAACTCTAGACTTCTAATGGCAAGAATGAACATGCGTGCATGGAAAATTAACTAACAAAAGAACAGGTGGTGTAATGATGGAGCCATGAAGCTAAGCAAACTTTTGATGTCAATTTTGAAGAACCATAGAAAAACTTGAGCTACCTTAGTAGACCGAAGTTGCTTCAATGACCCCTCCCAAGTCCTTTCCAAGAAGGTTTCTATATACCAAACAAGTGTTTCATGAATAAGATTGCTCATACAATTATACTTGACAACAAGGGAAACTGCTTGTTATTGACTTTTCTTTGCCATTGAGTTCATTGTAGGGCCTTATGTCAAGCTTTTAGTTTCAAGTCCTCTTGGTAACTGCTTTATAATTAAGTCAACAAAAAGTGCATACAAAGTATAAAATCAACACATCTAGCATTCAAACAGTATTTAGATAAGCTGTCATAAGCTTTTGCTATGAAACTGATATTGAGGGTGGAAAAATATCGAAGATATAATGAAAACATAACCTTTGGCCATGCTATATGGTGAAAATAGAATCTCATCATACGACACAAAATATAACATCTTACTTCTATTGGTAGATAGCTCATTAGAGTTTTGGAATCCCATATAAAAAATGTGTGGTGAGTGTGTGTGGGGTATAGCCTATATAACAAACCTTTGTGTAGTGGGTTTAGGTGTGGAAAGGGATATATAAATTGAGCCTATTGAGTATATTTGGCATACAATTTGTTTTCCCGTTAGTATTGGGTTTTACCCATTATGTAAACTTTTCATTTGGAGCATAGTGGAACTTTGTAGTAGTAGCTTATAGACGTAGGCAATCAAGCCAAACCACATAATTCTGATGTGTTCTTTCCTTTTCTTTCTCCTTTAGTTACTTTGCTGCATTTAGTTTATTAACTAGCATTTGGTTGATTTATTTAAGTTTCCGTTGCACGCTGCAACAAGTGGTATCAAAGCCCTAGGTTTTGGGTGATCTAGGAATTGGCTAGTTATTTATGGTTATTAGCTTTGGTGTTATTTTTAAGTAAGTTATGATTAGGGGTAGCTCTGCCTAAGGAGATTGGTTTTGCTTAGAGGTAGCACTATGACCCCTTTATTTTCCTGGGAGTGATGGCAGCAAAAATAGAGGTTAAGAAATTTGATGACCAAAATAATTTTGGCATTTGGCAAAGTGAAATTAAAGATGCATTGTGTTAGCAAGATTTAGACATCGCCTTAGAAGAAAATAAACCGAAAGATATGGAAGGAAAAGATTAGGAGAGATTGAATGCAAAAGCTTGTGGGTTAATTCATTCATGCCTATGTAAAGAACAGAAATACCCTTTAATGAAAAAAGATTTTGCTAATAAGCTATGGGATGCCTTAGAAAATAAGTATATGAAGAAAAATAATGAAAATCAGTTATATTTGTTGAAAAGACTTTATTGTTTTCAGTTGAAACCTAATACAAGTATCAATGATCATATTGATGCTTTTAATCGTTTGATTGCCAATCTATTGAATTTGGATGAAACTTTTAAGGATGAATAGAAAGCTATGTTGTAAATTGGTTCACTTCCTGATGAGTTAGAAAATTTATATATTACTCTAATTCATAGAAAGGAAGGTTTGTCCTTTGAAGAAGTATGTGTTGCTTTGCTCAATTGTAAAATTTGTAAGAAGGATTGGAAGGAGAATTAGAAGGAATCATCAGAGGCACTCACAGTAAGAGGAAGAAGCCATAATCAAAACCCAATAGGGAGAATGAGATCATAATCAAAATGACTAAAGAAAGATGAATGTGCATCTATCATAAGAAGGGACATTGGAAGAAGGCTTGTCCAAAGCTAAGGAAGAAGGATAAGGGCAAGGGCAAGAACACTTCTAATATACATTTGGCTGAACATGAAGAAGAAGGCATTGCATTAACTAGTATGCCATCCACTTTTGGAGTTTACGAAGGGATTTTGGATTCGGGTTGTACCTACCACATGTGTCCACACAAGGAGTGGTTCTTTAACTTCAAAGAGCTAGATGGTGGAGTTGTATACATGGGAAATGATAACTTATACAAGACTATGAGAGTAGGTTCAATATGATTGAAGAATAATGATGAATCATGCAAAGTCTTAATAGAGGTGAGATATGTTCCAGATTTGAAAAAAAGCATCATCTTGTTAGGAGCTTTGGAATCTAAAGGTTGCAAAATATCAATGCATGATGGAACTTTGAAGGTTGTATCCAGCATTTTGGTTATGATGAATGGTACAAGGAAAAATAACTTGTATTACTATAATGGGAGAACTGTTATTGGATCAGTTGCTATAATTTCTTATGAAAACTCAGAGTTAAAAGCTATCAAGTTATAACATATATGAATGGGTCATTCAAGAGAAAAGGCTTTGAGTAGTTTGGTGAACAAAGGTTTGTTGAAAGGAGCAAAGGTTGGTAACTTTGATTTTTGTGAGCATTGCATTTCAGAAAGTAAACAAGAGTAAAGTTTGAAATAGCAGTGCATAGTACTAAAGGTATTCTAAACTACATTCATTCAGATGTGTGGGGACCTACAATGACAACATCCTTTGTAGGTAAACACTACTTTGTTACTTTTGTTGATTATTTTTTGAGAAGGGTATAGGTGTATACTATGAAGAACAAGAATGATGTGTTAGATGTTTTCCTTAATTAGAAAAAGATGGTGGAGACTCAAATTGGAAAGAAGATTAAATACCTTAGAACAGATAATGAAGGTGAATTTTACAGTGATATCTTTAAGAGAGTTTGTTAAGAAGTTGGTATTGTACATCATTACACTGTCAAGCATGCACCACAGTAGAATGGGGTGGCAGAATGCATGAATTGGATTTTCTTAGAGAAAATCCATTGTATGTTATCTCATTAATCATTTACCATTTACCACTATTGGTTGTAAAATTCCTTTAGAGGTATGGTCTAGAAAACCTATAGGAGATTATGATTCTTTGCATATATTTGGATGCACTGCTTATTATCATGTGAAAAAATCTAAGTTGGATCCAAGGGTAAAGAAGGCTATTTTTGTAAGGATGTCTTCTGGAGTTAAAAGATATTGGTTGAAGTGTTTAGATTCAAAAAAGATCATCTTTAGTAGAGATGTTATTTTTTATGAGGCTATATTGTTGGAAAAGTAAACAAATGAGAATGTGCAGTTTACCTCAAAACAGATGGAGTCTAATTGGAAGCAAGTGGAGTTTTATAGACCTGAAGTGTTTAGAAAAAGTTGTTGAAAATACTCAGAAGGAGATAATTATTCCATAACAATAGGAGTCTATTGCAATAAATAGGCCAAGACGTCAGATAAGGTTACCTGCCCATTTTACTGATATGGTAGCTTATGCACTTTTAGTTGAGGATGGAAGCATTTTTCCACTTATGATGAAGCAATTCAGTGTGTTGATAGTGATAAGTGGAAGGAAGTCATGGGTGATGAGATGAAGTCTCTTCAAATAGGAGTTAGTTCGATTACCTAAGAAGTTTGATCCAATTCACTTGAAGGCCCTACTGTTTTGACTGTTGAGCCCATCTTTGATGGCTAATATTAGATTTGTTGTCAACACTATCTCACACGGTTATATGTATTGATTTAAGGTTATGAATGCCATTGAGATGCAAAGAGGTCATTAGGAAAAACCGATGATGACAAGTCAACCCTAATGTTGAGGAGTCAATGTTGACCGTGATCCTAAATTTTAGGGGTCAAGATTGACTGTTGACCCTAAATTTTAGGAAATCAATGTTAACTATTGATCCTAAATTTTAGGACTCAAATCTAACCATTGGTTATAGGTCAACCTTTGGGAATCAATGATAACAGTTGATGATCATGTAGCCCTAATCTCAAGACTCTATAAATACCCTTATGCGTCTTGCAAGAAGGGTATATGCTACAGAAAATTGAGAGAGTTGGCCAAAGAGAGGTGAATGGCAAACCTAAAGCCAAAAGGAGAGATGAACAACAAGAAATGAGGCGGCCACCAAAGGAGGTGCAACCAGCACCCTCACGAAGGTGATAGCAGCAGCCGACCCTCACAAAGGTGACAGCAGCAGCTAGCCACTACACTGGCACATCTAGAAGGTTTTCTAGCAGACCAGTAACACCTCAAGAGGCTTCCCAACAGCAAAAGCACACTCGAGAATCAAGTAAAGATCAAAACGTGCAGCAGCAGGTTTGGGAATCAGTAGTTGGCCACTACACCAGCGAACCACTAAGTTACAACAACCATGCCCTCACCATGTTACAGCAACCTGTGAATCTAGCAGCCAAGGGAGACAAGCCAAGAGGTCCTGTAGCAAAGGAGACAAACCAGGAGGTCCTATAACAAAGGAGACACACCAAAAGGTCCTGCAGCAAAGGAGACAAACCTGAAGGTCCAGCAGCAAGGGAGACAATCTGGGAGCCTATACCAAAACCAAGCAAATTAGAAGCAATCCAGGAGGTCATTGGGAAAAACAAGTGATGACAAGTTAACCCTGATATTGAAGAGTCAATGTTGATTGTGATCCTAAATTTTAGGGGTTAAGATTAACTGTTGACTGATTGTAGGGCAACCTTTGGAAATCAACTGATGATCATGTAGTTCTAATCTCAAGGCTCTATAAATACCCTTATGTGTCTTGCAAGAAGGGTATGTGTTGTAGAAGATTGAGAGAGTCGGACAAAGAGAGGTGAACGGCAAACCTAAAGCCAAAAGGAGAGGTGAACGGCAAGAGAGAAGGCAGCCACCAAGGGAGGTGCAACTGGCTAAGAGGAAGAGCAAGGCAGCCAGCCAAAAGGAAAAGCAAGGCAGCAGCCTAAGAGGGAGAGAAAGAGGCATCAAAGCAGCCGACCCTCACCAACAGCCGGCCCTCATGAAGGTGACAGCAATAGCCACCCACCACACCAGCACATCCAGGAGGTTTTCCAGCATACCAACAACACCTCAGGAGGCTTTCCAGCAGCAGAAGCATGCCCGAGAATCAAGCAAAAAATCAAAACGTGCAACAGCAAGTCTGGGAATCAGTAGCCAGCCACCACACCAGCAAACCACCAAGTTGCAGCAACTGGCCCTCACCAGCACCTGCAGCAGTCGGGCCTCACCAAGTTGCAGCAACCACTCCCTCACCAAGTTACAGCAACCTGTGAATCCAGCAGCCAAGGGAGACAAACCAAAAGGTGGTGCAGCAACCTGTGAATCCAACAACCAAGAGAGACAAACTAGGAGGTCCTGCAGCAAGGGAGACAAACCTGAAGGTCCAACAGCAAGACAGACAATCCGGGAGCCTATACTGTAAAAAAATATATGATTGTTGGCTGCAAGCTATGGACATGTGGAGAAAAAATAATTTTGTGGAGAGAAGCTTTATTCTCAATTCTGTGTCATCCTTACAAGCAATACAATGGTTTATTTATAGGTTGTAGTCTGCCCTTCTAAAACTGAAATAAACTTAATTATAGGCAATTCTATTAATAGCCATAAACCAAAATTAAAACCTATTAACACCCGTAAGAGTAACTGCTGACTCTTGACATTTCATTTTCCTATAAAACTGCTGAAATAACGCACTAATAAAAAACAGACATATAATGTTTATTCAACAAGACTCCCCCATAAACTTAAATGCTTCTGCCATCTTTTATGTCGATCAATCTTTTGCAGTTGTCGATAAGTATCGTCGGTAGCGGTTTCCTGAAGATATCCGCGACTTGGTCCCGACTTGCCACGTGCACTAATTCCACACTTCCTTCCTTCACTTGATCTCGGATGAAGTGAAAGCGAACGTCAATATGCTTGCTTCTCTCATGATTCACCGGGTTCTTGCTCAACTCAATTGCTTATTTGTTGTCAACTCGTATCACAGTCGCACCGAGTTGTTGTTGCTCCAACTTGCCCAACAAATTTCTGAGCCATATCGCATGACATACACACAAAGATGCTGCCACATATTCAGCTTCACATGTCGAGAGTGTCACGATCGGTTGCTTTTTTGAAAGCCAGGTAAACGCCGTGTCACCCAAAAAAAACACATAACCTTATGTGCTTTTCCGATCGTCCAAGTCTCCGCACCAATCGCTGTCAGAGTACCCGACCAACTTGTAATATGCCGCATTTGTATAGAATAACCCGAGTGACACTGTTCCTTGGATGTACCGTAGGATTCGCTTCAACGCCTTCCAATGTGAATAAAGTGGCTCCTCCATGAACGGACTTACAATGTCGACACTTAATGCAAGGTCCGGCCTTATGCATGTGAGATAGCAAAGGCTTCCCACTAAACTCCAGTATTTGCTTGCGTCGACTCGTTCTCCTCCATCAAACTTAGAGAGTTTTGCACCCGGTTCCATTGGTGTTGAAACCGGATTGCAAGACTCCATCTTGTACTTCTTCAAAATCTCCTATGTATATGCCTCCTGGGATACAAAGATACCCATCTTTCCTTGTCTTACCTCCAGACCAAGGAAAAACTTCATCAAGCCCAAATCTGTCATCTCGAATTCCCGTGTCATTGTACTCTTGAACTTTTGTATCATTTCATTATTATTTCCCATAAAAATGAGGTCATCGACATAAAGAGCAACAAATAACATATTACCTTCACTCTTCTTCACATAAAGGGCATGTTTGTAGGGACGTTGCTCGAACCCGTTCTCCTTGAAGTATGTATTGATACGAGTATTCCACGCCCGCGGAGCTTGCTTCAACCCGTAAAGTGCCTTCTTCAATTTCAACACCTTCTTTTCTTCTCCGATTTTCATGTACCCGGGTGGTTGTTCGATATAAACTTCTTCTTTAAGCACACCATTCAAGAATGCCGACTTGACATCCATTTGTAATATTGGCCATTTGAATTGAGCCGCTTGTGAAATGAGCAATCTGATTGTCTCCATTCTTGCAACGGGAGCAAACACCTCGTTATAGTCGATTCCCGCCTTTTGCTTGTATCCCTTTGCTACAAGTCTCGCCTTATACCGTTCTATCTCCCCTTGAGCATTCATCTTTCTCTTAAACACCCACTTGACACCAATGGGCTGAGTTCCTTTCGACAATTCTGCTAACTCCCATGTGTTGTTGCGATCTATTGCTTTAATCTCCTCGTCCATGGCAGTTTGCCACTTCTTGTCTCGCACCGCCTGTTCAAAACTTATATTCTCGGAATCCACCAAAAGACATACAAGATGTACCTCATTTGTCGAATCATACAAATCTTGTAAACTTTGCATTTTGGGTTGTCGCGGTTCATCTTCATCATCAATAGTTTCAGAATTTTTAGACAATTTGAATCGCCTTGTCGTACACTTTTCAAAACTTTGACTTGCAAACATTTTTCTCGTACACTTCTCAAATTCAATTTGTACATCCGATTTCTCCCCATTTCAACTTGAGCGACTAAACGCCCTTGCTTGTCTTTCAATAGTAATATCCAATCTTTCATAAACACCGAATAGCTTTTCTCCATGAGTTGCCCCATACTTAAAATGTTGCTCTTGAGGTCTGGTACGTAATACACATCTTGGATGACCCAACTAAACCATCCTTTTGTAAATAATAAATCGTACCTTGGCCTTTGACCTCAACCTTCGAGCCATCTCCAAACGATACAGATACAGCTTTAACCTTTCGCATCTCCTTGAAACAATGTTCGTGCCCGCACATATGGTTGCTTGCAGCCGTGTCGAGGTACCACACCATGTCGTTGTCGGTGTTGACTTTGTTGTATGCCATTAAGAGAAAACCTTCTTTCACCTCATCTTCTGTGGCTAGGTTGGTTGTCTCTTCCACCTTTTTCTCGACTCGACAATCTTTTGCAAAATGCCCAACCTTTCCACAATTGTAACACTTATCGGAATTGCAATCCTTCGCATAGTGACCATATTTGCCACACTTATAGCACTCGATGTTGGAATAATTTGACTGACCACCTCTTCCACGACCGCGTCCTCTTCCACACCAATTCTGTTGGTTTGATTGCCCCTTCTCCTCATGATACCCTTCTTGACCGTGGCTTTTCCTACCGCGACTATTTCCTCGACCACCACGGCCACCCCATTTACCTCGAAAGTTTTGAGAATAGAGTATCTTTTCGTCATTGATCGATGCTTTGGTTTGAAGTACCTGCTCAAGTGTCTCCTCTTTCTTCTTCTTCTTACGATGTTCATGTGCCATAAGGGAACCAACAAGCTCGTCGACCGTGAACATTACTAGATCCTTTGACTCTTCTATGGCACATACCGCATTCTCGAAACTGTCGGTTAACGACCTCAGAATCTTCTCCACGACCCGTTCATCGAACAACTTTTCTCCATCTCGGTTGAGTTGATTCACCACGGTTTGAACACGCGTGATGTAATCGGACACACCTTCCGACTCCTTCATCTTCATGCCTTCCAACTCGCTACGAAGAGTTTGAAGGCGAACTTGTTTAACTTGGTCGGCTCCTTTGTATGCAGTCTCCAAGATGTCCCACGCTTCTTTTGAAGTTTTCGCACTCACAATCTTCTCAAAGCCCGACTCATCAACAGCTCGGAACAGCATGTACAATGCCGTCTTATCTTTTGATCGCGTTTCTTTCAACGCCTTATTTTGAGCCGCCGTATATCCTGCGGTAGATTCTGGTTCTTCGAAACCTTCTTGAACCACCTCCCAACAATCCACAGAACCGAGAAGAGCTTTCATTTGGATGCTCTAATTCTCATAGTTCACCTTCGTTAATTGGGGCTGCGGCACATTATTGATTACACTCCCCATCGGCTCTGATACCAATTTGTAAAAAAATATATGATTGTTGGCTGCAAACTATGGACTTGTGGAGAAAAAATAATTTTGTGGAGAGAGGCTTTATTCTCGATTCTGTGTCATCCTTACAAGCAATACAATGATTTATTTATAGGTTGTAGTCTGCCCTTCTAAAACTGAAATAAACTTAATTATAGGCAATTCTATTAATAGCCATAAACCAAAATTAAAACCTATTAACACCCGTAAGAGTAACTGCTGACTCTTGACATTTCATTTTCCTATAAAACTGCTGAAATAATGCACTAATAAAAAATGGACATTTAATGTTTATTCAACATATACCAGAACCAGAAGCAAATCATAAGCAATTCGGGAGCCTATACCAGAACCAGCAGCCACCAGTAAGTCCGACAGAAGGTGCAGATTACAGGTCCGGCAAAAGGTGTTGCAGCAGAAGAAGGTCCCTACACCAGCAAACCAAAAGCCCTGCACCAGCAGCACCAGTAGGAGGTCACTGCGCCAGCAAACCAATAGCCCTGCACCAGTAGCACCAATAGGAGGTCCCTGCACCAGCAAACCCATAAGTGTGCACCAGCAGCACCAGCAACATTTCCAGGCGTCCCTGCACCAGCAGCACGTCCAGGAGGATATAGCAGCTCTAGCAGCACGTCTAGTAGACTATACCAGCAAGTGCAACGCATCCAGCAGCCAAATCAATAAGTGCAGCGCGCCCAGCAGCCAAATCAGCGATAACAGCATATGCAAACAGTAATAGGAGAATGTGCAGGCAACGATACCAACCCATGCACATGCGAATAGCAGCAGTGACGCAAGCAGACAGCAGCAGCAACACAAACAGACAGCAGACAACAGCAGCGACACAAGCAGATAGCAGTGTGTGTGGATAGCAGCAGTGCGCGCAGACAGCAGCAGTGTGTGTGGATAGCAGCTGTAGCCTGTGCAGACAGCAGCAATGCCTGCAGACAGAAATAGCAGCTCGCACGGATAGCAAGCACAATGCGTGTAGACAACAGGAGTAGCACGTACGGACAGCAGCAGCATGTCCAGGAGGCTATACCAGTAAGTGCAGCACGCCTAGCAACTAAAACAGCAAGAGCAACGCATATGAACGGAAGTAGCAGCCCGTGCAAACAACAACAGTATGGACAGTAGATGCAGCGCGTGAGGACAGCAGTAGCGCATGCAAACAGTAGCAGCGGGCACAAACAATAATAGCAATGCGTGCAGAGTGTAATGGGCATCAATAGCAGTGCATGCAGCAGCACCGGCAGTGGGTGAGACAACACCAGCAGCAAAAGAAGGACAAAATTCATATTCTGCACTAGCAGTCTGTACACATTAAATGATCATTCTCCATTAAAGGTTTTACTATAAACTCTTGATAAACTTACTGAATAAGGGTGGGATACCATTGAAGTGATCAGGAGATCGTTGTAAGTGGTTAAGGAGTAGTCCTTCCATAAGTGATTAAAAAGTGATCCGTCTACAACATTATTGTATTCCTTGATAACAAGAGTGGATTGTGTGATTTAGGAGTGATCCTATCACACCGTGGACATAGCTCATACATTGTGGGTGAACCATGTAAAAATTATTGTGTCTTCTTTGGTGCTTGTACATGCGCATTGATTTTTTATTCGTATAGTCGCGCTCACATAAAGGAAAAAATAAAAAATTCAATCATCGACTCTAACAAGTCACAGAGGTTAAATCCGAATTGATTTGTATAAAAAAGGATATCTCACACTAATTCACCCCCTCTCAGTGTGAGACTTAAAACGGTCTTCATCATTGACTAATTCGCCAAGGTGGAGATTGTTGGTAAATGGCTCATTAGAGTTTTAGAATCCCGTATCGAAAATGTGTGGTAAGTGTGTGTGGGGTATAGCCTATATATGAAACCTTTGTGTAATGGGTTTAGGTGTGGAAAAGGATATACAAATTGAGCCTATTTAACATACAATTTGTTTTCCGATTAGGTTTTACCCATTTTGTAAACTCCCCATTTGGAGCATAGTGAAACTTTGCAGTAGTAGCCCGTGGACGTAGGACGTAGGCAATCAAGTCGAACCACATAATTCTGGTGTGTTCTTTCCTTTTCTCTCTCCTTTAATTACTTTGTTGTATTTAGTTTATTAGCTAGTATTTGGTTGCTTTATTTAAGTTTTTGTTGCACGCCACAATAACTTTGAGCTCTTCAACAAGTTTGTTGACTTCAACTAAGCCATAGCTACACTTTTGATCCCTTTCCAAAGTCTTGAGCATGCGAGAATGGAGAAAGAAACGCAAAAGAACATTTTACTTTTGAAAGGACTTCCTAATAAAATATTCACATTCATCTATTAAACAAATTTACAGTTATGAAAGAGTAAGAGAACAATCATTAAAGTTTTAGATCATGCAAATGGTCCATGGAAGATGAAAAATTGCATCAAGCCCTAATCACTAATGCAATTAAATGAATTAAGTTTATTCAAAATAGCTAGTTTATGTCATTAGTAGTAGTTCACCTTCAGTCTTAATATAAACTATATTATGAGTATTCTTTGCTAGCATAAAGGATTGGAGTTTCACACAATTCCACAGCTACAAACAATAATAGAATAGTCAAAACCTAAATGTATAAGGACTTGAATAGATATTTCATATTTTAAATCATGTCTTTTCCATTATGCCTAAGACTACCATTAATGGTCAAATGAAGATGCCTTAGATATGATTCTGTTGAATTTCTGCTTTCCCCAATAAGTGGGAAGGATTTCAATAAAAATAAGGCTCAGCTAATTGGTGCCAAAAGGCCAACATGCCTCAACTACATTTTCAGAAATGTTGAGGTCCCATAGATGACTAGGTAAACTTAGTTTAAATTCTATAGGGTCTACTCTGTATATTAAATACCATATGTAGATAAAATACTACATGTATATTAAATGTTGAAATGATACACAAAATATTAGACTTAAAATTGATACATCAAATAATAATGTGCCAGGCTCAATCAAATTGAAACCCTTGCTTTGAGCAATGCTCTTGATTAGAATTTTCCACGAGTTGGTTTTCACCATAAAAGAACTAAATGCATGGCTTGCAAGCCAAATGCAGTTTGAGGAATGCTCAGTTTTCATGATAATGCATCCATTAATGAACTTTCTCAAGGAGCTTGCAAAATAAAGGAACCCAACATGAAAAACATTATCATGTTATTCCTATATATTTTCTTAGATGTTAAGCAAGAGAACTAAAATATTGAAACAAATCTTAAAATTGCAATTTACAAGCAATAATGTGATTGTGAATTGATTGCCAATACAAAACATGTACCATAATATGTATTAAATCAATAGTTGCACTGTAATTTATGGTTGTGGATTAGCAGCTTGAGATGTTGGATTGAAACACTTATATGACCAACTTAAAAGGAAGCATGAAGTTAATTTTTATAATTAAAAGTCATACAAATTAAACAACACAATTATCATCGTTAAAATATCCCGAAGAGAAAGGTAATTAACTACAAATAATCATGAATCCCATTTGATAGCTTCTCAATGATATTATTTAATGCAAAAGAAATTTGATCACATTGTATTTATTGGAAGATAAGTCACTAAGGAAAATCTTTCCAAATTTAATACTACACTTACAAGAATATCTTTACTATGGCGAGTCCTCCCTTCTTTTGTTTCTTTCTCTTTTTTTCTTTTTTTTTTTGATCAACAATCAATCAAATGTTAAGCATGCTAATCAGAAAAGAAGTTTAAGAGAAAAAGCAAAGATATGCTTCTCTCTTCAAATCGCGAAATATTGATGCAATCAATGGCATCAATCAAATTAATACTTATGTGGCTCTAACATACAGAGTGAAAAAAAAAAAGAATTTCATGTTTGATTCAAAGATCATAGAGCAAAAAAAATGACACCTCAAATTATACAAAAAGAAAACAAAATTTTAAATTAAAAGAAATCATAGCAAAACTAAACAGGCAAATAAATCTCTCTAAGGATAAAACGTCAAGTCAACACTCATCAAAATTCAAGAAAGAATCGACCCCAACAAGCCAAAAAGAAACATATAGTCAAAAATTCTAGAGAAGGAATAAATGAAGTTCATGACACCTAAGGTCCATGAAAACAAAACGAGAAATCGACAAAGAAAATAGATCCCACAAATTTTGGGAAGAGATACTAAACAAGTGCCTACATAACACATATATAATCAGACTCAAATAAGATGTAAGATAAAAACGTAGAGTAGAGATCAAAAAGAAAAAAGAAAAGGCTCGTACTTAGAGGTGCTACAAAACTCATAGAGCTTGCCATGGTTGGTGAAGATGATAAAAGCAACATCAGCATCGCGAAGCACAGACGGCTCATAAGCTTTCTTCAATGACCCATTTCTCCTCTTTGTAAAAGTCTCCTATCTAATTATCTTGTTCTCTATCCTCTTCAATTCCACTCTGCCTCGTCCCATATCCTTAAATCTAAAGTTTTCAAAATCCAAAAAGAAATAAAATTCCAAACACCAATAATTAAAATCCTTAACCACTCCAAGCTCTTAATTATACATATATATTATATATGCCTTTCTTGCATCCTTCAACCTCTATTTTTACTTCCTTTGGTTTTTGTATAGGAGAAAGGGTGATTGTACTTTTATTTGCAGTGCTCAAATGCAACTAAAGATGTGAAAAAATAGAGAAAGTTGGATACTTGGAAGAAGAAGCCTTAGGTGACCTATATCATTAGAGATTAATACAAAATATTTAATTTTTAATGTATTAATTAAAGAGATAATTACCTAATTATCATATCCTTAAAATTAGTTAATCTAAGTTTAAAAAAATTATAATCACTTAATTAAATAAAAATTAACAATAGACATAATTTCTAATTTTGTTTATAAAATAACAAGTATATGAACCACCAAAGTAAGCTCACAAGAAGAATATGGTTATAGCTCAATTTATTTAGCCTTATAATGTCAATTACAACTAAAATATGATCATTGTGTTTTAGTGTCATCTTTTTGTTCCTATTAATCTGTCCGACATGAAAATATGCGGGCAATCACAATGAAATAGTATGTCTTTACCATTTATATATTATTTTTTGACATCAATTGTTTGCATGTGTAATGTTAGTATGGGACTTTTCAGTACAATATATATATATATATATATGATGTGATTGATTGGTACTTTGTTGGCTAGGAACAAATCAGAATCAATATTAAATAAATGGCCCAATAACAAATATTTGGTTAAAAACGGATTTAGACAATTGGTCCAATGTAAGGGTTTTGAGGAAGAAACCCAAGGAAATTAAATATATATATATATTTTGACAAATTTGATTTGCTTAGACGACGAACACATAACTTAAATTTAAGGTCTTGTGACCTCAATTTGTAACTTGTTACTTTTGATTAATTTTAAAATTATTGCAATTAAAATTTTACCTAGAATTTTTTTCTATTATGAAATGTATATAATACTTGTTATATATTCGGTTTAGATAATGTTGTCAAAGTAGGCATGTTGCGCCATACACTATATATTGATATAATTATCCACTTATTTTATGTTTTGGATATTTTTGATATACAAATAGCTTTGTATTATTTTGAATACAAAAAGTTCATGTCTATATTATTTTGGGGCATATAAGAGTCATATGTTATGGAGGAGCGGGATGAAATGAAGTTAATGATCGTTTGCTCTATTTCTAAGAGAAAAAACATAAGTGCATGTGCAGTTCATTTGATTAACGTAGTATAAGTGCAACAGTCCAATAATTCATTTCCTAATTTGGTAACCTATAGGGAGTGACTGCCTCTAAGAAAACCTGTATAACACCATTGTGTTCAACTATTTATATTGGAGAGCAATTTTGGATTTCAATGGAAAACTGAGTTCCAAAAATAAGTGGCTAGGCATGAATACGTACGACACTATTTTGCATGAAACAATGATTGGTATAGGAAGTTACGTAACGATGCGATGTATATGTCTACCCCATACATGTGATGCGTGTGTATGTATATGTATGTGTGTATCAGCATGAGATTTGAGTTGAAGCAAGCTTTGTGAAAACAAATCAATGGCTGCCACTACTCTCTTCGTTGTACCAACCTATCTCAATCACATGTATATATAATTCCACTTTTAGTATTTGAATTCTAATTTGTTTCACAACAATTCGGTACTTTCAACTGGCTGTCACAATTAGTTATCAGGTGACGCCTTCCATTGGCATTGTTG
Source organism: Ceriops tagal (assembly GCA_021533255.1). NCBI lineage: Eukaryota > Viridiplantae > Streptophyta > Magnoliopsida > Malpighiales > Rhizophoraceae > Ceriops > Ceriops tagal. The sequence continues at coordinate 70,198 of CM038611.1, read as the reverse complement.
ACATTTATCGGATGCGAGCTTTAAACTTTTTTTTTTAAAAAAAAAAGTTAGCATAAAATAATTAATTTGTTTTTTGTTGGTCTTCTTCAGGTAAAATTTCAACAATTTGAGTCAAATAGAATAAAAGATTTTCAACATTTCATGGATTATACAATCCTTCCACCTTTCAATTAGAATTAATTTCCTTTGAAAAAAAGAAAAAGTAGAAATAAAGCAAATTATTATAATTAGAGTAATAGGAAAATAATATGCACTCAAAAAATTTTGATAAATTATCTACTAGAATAGTTAATTAACATTGTAAATTTTCACAAACACTTGTTGTCTAATATTTAATCTTGCACTCATAGGTGGAAAGAACAAAGAAGATACAATCTTTCCGTATATACTAATTTTAAAAAAGATGGAAAGAACTTGAATTTTATAAAATATAAAGTTTAAGCGTTGGATGACACTAAACTTTTTTTTTTTCCACATTTTTTCTCTGCTTTGAATATCAAACTTTTTTCTTTATTAGATAGTACACTAATTTCTCAAATAATGTGATTTCTAATAATTTTATTGAAAATTTTGTATTATTCATTTGAAATGATAAATTAACTATAAACGAGGTTGCTAGAGGAAGATGTTCATCTTCCAACACAATATGCTTGAAAGAAGAAAGGTTGAGGTGGTGATAATAATAAAGTAAATAGTCCTAATAAGAAATTTCAATTATAAAGTTAGGTTAAAGATATAGAACAAGTGAAAATCTTAAGAAAAATTTCTGTCGTTTACAATGTGGCACTTGTACCCTCCATTGTACCCATATTTGGGATCCCTCCAAAGCAAATATGGCCATCTTGGTGTGGTAATTACTTGCGTATGGTTCTTCTAGATTCCACAGGCCACCCAACGGCCCATCCAGTCAAGCATCTGGCAATAGTTGTCTATCTGCATAAAAATTATAGAAAATAATTATAGTTTTGCCATAGCAACTAGTCTCTCTAACCAAAGAGTGTCTCTTCACTAGCATTTTAGGGGAATTATGAATAGCAACTCTAACAATACAGTAACTAACTACAACTAGATCTTAAAGGTACAATTTAAGAGAGATGCATTACTTATTAACCCCAAAGAGCGAGCAGCTTAATAATAATTCACTTCTCCAAAAGTGTAATTAGACCTCTTTTAAGGCTAGGCATCACAGGGTTAAGGCAATTTACCCAGCTCAGCTTGTAACTCTTGCCACTTCTATTTAAGCCTGGCAGTAACACAAGTTCTTAAATCAAAATCAAGAGAAAAAAAAAATTGCAAAATCATTCTTTTTAGATGGTATATGCTGATAATAAATGCCTTACCAGCGCACCTGGCACAGAACTCCACCTACCTTCTCGATACAACCTCACATGTTCACTAAGCAACTTATCCTCTTCAAGAGTCCAAGGACCATACCTCCACTCTTGCTCAGAAACCCCACAACTGATCAGGGTTACAGTTGTTATTCCACTTTCACTACTTTCCAAAATAAGACAGCAACAACATTCATGCCTTTAACCCCTATGCCTGCAACAAAATCCAGTAGAGTATAAATAGTGCCTGCGGTAATTTGATAGCCAAATTTGCCAAATGACCTGCAAAATATTCATGAAAACCGAAATTAAAAGTTCATCAATATTTGCCAAAGAACAAGCGTAGGCTTCACTACTAAAAAATATTGTAGATTGAAAAAGACAACTACAAACCTACTCAAAGTGCAAAGGGTTGCTGTAAATATGGTAAATCCCACGAAACTAAAATTATGGCTCTCTGATTTGGATATTAGGGATGTGAGTAATGTTAGGCTGGTCCTTAGACATCAGTTACTCTTTTCTGGTTTTTGGTGGAAAACAGAGGACTCAGCATTTTGGGAGCAATTTCTTTTCACTGCATGAAAGATCAAAAAATTACCTCAGCATTGATTTATACATAAAATGATTTGTTCCATACTGAGGAAATGAAAAATCGAAATATCCCAAGCTGTGAATCTCACAAACCCAACACACTCTTAGATACATGAGAAACTCCAGTGGGATGAAATACATATGAGTGTTTTGCAAGATGATGATGATGCTAGTTTTGATGATACAATTTGGTAAGGAAAGATGAAATGTCAATTGAAGATGCCTACAATGATTTTTTGACAAAAGAAAAAAAGAAGAAGAAATCTGTTAATTTGTAGGAGAAAAACAGCACCACAGGCTCTCTTTTTAATAGAAACAAAATGGATGGAGATGGAGATAAAAAGAAGAGAGCAGTAGGAGGAGGAACCTGCCGAAATTGGGAAGGAAAGGTTGAGGGATTCCTCTTATCAAATCAAAGTTTATAGCAGCCATCCCACTGGATCTCTTCTCCATCGACCGTAATGTTAGGGATGTGGGCAATCTTGGGCCAATCCTCGCCCATGTTGTTTTTGCATCTCTCTGACAGTTGGGAACAACCTCGAATCCGTAAAAATTTTAATGAGGTGAGGTTGGGCATCCACTCCGGCAAGGACGCCAAATTAGGGCAAACCGATATTACGAGCGTCTGCAGGACAATTGAATGCAGCAGAAGCCTCCTTGGCAGATGCACCAACTTTGGGATACGAGAAATGTGAAGAGAGATGAGGCTTCTAAGGCCTTGCCCTTGAGATAGAATAGCATCGTCCTTGTTGCTGTTGCTGTTGCTGTCATCATCATAATTGGACAGATCTAGATTTTCGCAATTACTAATCTGGAGACACTGGAGGGAAGTGAGAAGTAGCATTTTCGTATGAGGTAGACAAGTTAATGTTGGGCAGCTCGCAATATATAAATCCTCCAGACAAGTGAGGGTTTGCAGCAACTCCACCGGCAGAAAATCTTCTGGCAGTTGCTCCATTCTAACAATCTTCAGACGTTCCAAAGACGAAGAGAGATTAGTTGGAAGAGAAGAAGACGACGGTTCATGTGCTGGAGAAATTGTCTCCTTGAGCATTTGCTCCAATGACTTGAAGCTGGTTGAATATATTTCCAGTCTTTTCAAGGATGGGGATGACGGTAGTATTGAAGTCAGGTTTGGGCATGAATCAATCCACAGATAAGAAAGACGCTGAAATTGGGGAAGCAAAGATGACGGTGACGATGGTCGCCATCCCTTCAGATTGGGACAGTCGAAGAGTGCCAGTGACTCAAGGGAAGGGAAGAAGGAGACCATGCTATTGTTGTTGCTGCTGCTGCTACAGATATCTGGTCCTCCTCCTCCTCCAACCGCAGAATAAATACTCATATCTATGTATTCCAGATCAGTTAATCTCCAGATATGAAGGTTTTTTAGCGAAGGAGTTGATCCAATGCCGGCAGACTTCGGCATTTCGGGCACCGAGACAACTAAGTCTAACCAGATTCGTGAGGGAAGAAAGCCAGTTGGCAAAATTTATTCCTCCGTATTTATCCACTTCTAAGCTTTTCAAATTTGGGTGTGGCTGCAGAGCTTCCAATGACATGTCATCTCCATTAAAATCAGTATCATCGTCACCAACCAATGGCACCCAACGTAATTCCAACTCTTGGAGACGCGGCTTCTCACTCAAATTGGCCGCTGCACAAGTTTCGGCTACACCAGTGGTAGTGGGAGTAGTAGTACCCTTCTGATTGCCTTTTCCATTCCCATGATGCGGCAGATTCTCAATACTGAGCTTTCCTCCCAACTTGTTCAAGTCATGTAATTCACCCAGTCCTCCACTCTTCCGTTTGGAGTTTTCACTTGTAGGCAGTATGAATCTCGTTAATCTCTCCAGAGAAGTCAACTCTCCAATCCCACGTGGCATATGAGTCAAATCATAGCAATGATCGATGTCGAGTTTCGTGAGATTGACCAGCTTTTTGATATCCTTGGGTAGTTGTCTAAGCCCTCCCCATCCTTCTAGTTTGAGCACTTGCAAGTTTTGTAATCTGGTAATTGAACGTGGCAGCAATTTTATCTCTGCGTTTTTAGACAAATCAAGATACCTCAACTGCTTCAATTTACGGATGGAATTGGGCACTGTCTTAGTACATCCAACTGCCGTAAACGCCGCAAATTACAAAAAATTGCATGGCATTGCCCTTCGCCTATGTTATTGTCATTGTAAAAATCTACCTCTGGTGCCAAAAATGTCCGCGCAGACCTTTTGCTTCAAGCACAGATCCAGGAACCTGCCAATTGTTACTGTTTCTGTCAAATGAGATATGCCGAGTTTTATCGTCAACTTCTCTCGGGTTTGAGATTGACATATAGACACTTTCATCTTGAGCTACTGAGGAAGCAAGATCATGCATTAAGTCATGCATTTTGCAACTCTCTATGTTCCCTAACTCATCTTCAACCACATCTTGGAAGAAAGACTTCCATAGGAGATCCATGAAATACTCTCGACCAATGTCTTCAAGACATTGACTTTTGTCTAATAACCTAATATACCCTTGCGCCATCCAAAGATCAACCAATGTGTCTATAGAAATTACTTGGTCTTTTGGAAACAATTTACAATAAGTAAAACAGTCTTTTAAATGTGAAGGAAGATTATCATAACTCAACTGAAGAGTTGCCATGATACCAGTTTCTTCTTTATCCATCATCATCAACTCCTTACTTTTGAATGTTTCCCATTCAAATGTTGTTTTGGAACGCATGAGAATTCCAATTACCCTTATAGCCAAAGGAACTCCCTTACACGTTGCAACAATTTGCTTACCAATTGCTTCATGCTTTGGTGTTGGTGGCGCGTACCCTTGATCAAACGCCATTTGAGCAAACAAGGACCAAGATTTCTCATCAGATAAGCCATTTAATTTATGTATTGCTTGACTTGTAATGGTTACAACCCTTTCAGAACGTGTAGTTATTAATATTCGGCTTCCTCCTAAACCACAACCTAATAAATCTATTAACGAACACCATAATTGAATATCTTCATTCCAAATATCATCTAATACCAGAAAATATCTTTTTCCATTAATTTTTTTGTAAAAAATTTTTTTTAATGTCTCCATTTCCATCCCCTTCTCACTTCTACTTTCAGTCACAGATTCTAAAATTTTTTCAATTATCAACCTTACACTAAAATCAACAGAAACACAAACCCATGTCCTTAAATCAAAATGCTTCTTCACATTGTCATCCTCGTATGCGCGCTTAGCCAACGTGGTCTTTCCCAATCCTCCAATTCCAACTATCGAAATAACAGTCACGTTAGTCTCGTGGTAGTTCTCAGACAAAAGAAGTTCTCTAATCTTTTTCTCATCATCTTCTCTGCCAACCACAACTTTAGGGGGAGAGGCGTGTGTCTCTCTTTTTCCAGCCATCACCAGCGTTGACTTGTCAACGGGAAGTTCCAGGAATTTAAACCGCTCTCCGACACGCATAACATCATCTAGTCTCTCCCGAGTTGCCTTGATTTTGTGACCCATCCTAAGGCCATATACAAGCCGGTTTGAACTTGAAAAGAAAAGGCGTACCTCATTTCTCAATTTGTTCCCCTTTTGCCGCAGAACTTCTGTGGAAAAGTCATCCAGCAAGTCCTCTGCATCGTACACGACTTTTTTCAGCTTACCGAGCCAATTTTTGACTTCGACATCATCTTGTGTTTGCCGGTGTTCTGCATCACGAAGCACGGCTTTGACACCGAGAACTGTAAGGCTCATCGATTCAATCTCATCTTTGACACCCCACCACAGGCCAATCTCTTGAAGAGCAGAGGAGCCTAATTTTTCAACAATTCTCTCTACAACACCAAACAGTAATCCTTCTGCCATGTCCCTATTGGGTGCAAGTTGAAAAGCAAGGAACTTTAGTTGTGTTTGAAGTGACAATAGTAGACAATCTCAAGAGGCTTAGGTGCAGTAAGATGTATACTGAGAATTTTTGGGACCAGGAATGATGAAGATATGCACT
>CM038611.1:0-64275 GCA_021533255.1 Ceriops tagal | reverse complement strand
ATGTATACTGAGAATTTTTGGGACCAGGAATGATGAAGATATGCACTAGTCAGAGAAAAATTAATCAAACGGGAAGCTTCGCGGAACAAGTATGTGGCCCACCTCCACCCTACGAAGAACAATTAACAAATAAGAAATACTTGCTGTACCGAAAAAAACCAAAAAGAAATACTTGAAGAAAGTGGGCAGGAAAAAAATATAAAATAGGTATGAAAGTGAAACACATGGGCGGTGGCAAGTGGGAATAATCAATCAAGTCCATCCAAACCGGCTATCACCCCTACCTGACTTGGTTGTCGGGTTCTCCGCTCTCCCCTACCTAACCGAGAGTAACAAAATGTTCAGTAATTTAAATAAATAATTTAAGTGAGTGATAATAACAACAATAACAATGAATGTGTCGATAAAATATTTTAAATATTTTATTTTTATGAGTAAAAGGTAAAATTTTTTTATTGAAAAAAAAACAATAAAACTCTTTTGAATATAAAAGTAAAGTTTATGTAATTTTTATTTTTTTATAGAAAATATCTATATCATGAGGAATGAAAGTTTGGTAGTAAATATTTATTTAATTATAAATTTGATTAGGATTTGAATAAACCTTTTTTTAAGAAAAAAATAATTTAATACATTATAAAATTTAAATTTAACATATTATTAGTACCATTATTATTAAGGTAATAGATAACATTATTAAGTAACTTCATATCATATGATAATCACTATGTTTTATGTGATTTTTTTAAAGAAGCTGTTACTACTTAATAAATATTAAGGAAAAATTTAATTTGACTCTCTTTTAAGAGAGTAAAGTAAATTATCTTTTCTAAATTATTTAATACCTAAAAAGTAAGATTACCTAAAGTAAAAGAGGTCACATTTAAATAAAAATATATAATATAAATAATTTTGTAAATGACTTTTTATTAAGTAATTATGAGTTTTAATGTTATTCAAATTTAAATAGTTTTTACATAATTTTCTATATTTAAGTAAAAAGTTACTTAAAATTTAATAATAAATAAAAATGTCATATTTGAATTATAAAACACCTAACTTAAGTAGTAACTCAAATGAATCATATTATTATTTAAATTTTGAGTTTTTTTTATATAATTTACACAATTTAAGTAACAAGTTACTTAAAATTTTAAAAAAAAGTAAAAATAAGTTATATTTGAATAAAAAATGTCCTAACTTGAGTAACTAGTCAAATATAGAAAATTCTTATTTAAATTTTAAATCATCTAAAGAATCATCTCGATAAAACTAGTCGCATTTGTCTTTTTTTTGTCGTTTCTTTATAAGTTCTATTATTTATTATTATTTTTTTATTTTTTATTTTTTAACTGAATAGTTTCTATTAATTTTGTTGTTGTTGTACTCTTCAATGATATCTTACACAATGTCAAAAATTATTAATTTTTAATAAATAATTATAATTAAAAATAAAATTATAAATATATTTTAAATATTTACAATAAATTAATATAAATAATATCACAGAATAAGTGACTGCACAACAATTGTTTCATATCTGACGGCAGGCCAAAGGGTCTCGATTTCTGACCAAAGGACATTGGTGCCGTACGCTGTCCACCACCCCAAATTACAAAGCAACGGACATCTAACGCAGCAAATGCGTAGGCGTGAGCAGCTTTTAAATTCGTTAGAAAACAAGGCCGTCATGTGCCATTGGAATCAGATCACAAACGAGGCCATGTCCTGTGCAAGAAAAGTTGACCAGCAAATTTACTCTCACAAAAGCTGGTGCGTCCTGTCTCGGGCCTTTCATCCCTTTTGCATTAAAACAATTATATCCGATAATACCACGTGCCATCGGAATCAAATCACAAGAGAAAAGATGTGTAATGTCGTGTGCAAGACAAAATTTATCCACAATCATGCCTATATACATTTGTACTATCGTAGGAGAAGTTTCTTTTACTTTTTATACGTAACAAGTTAATTAATAATAATTATTATTATATTAAAAAAATAAATATTTGCAACATAAATAAATTTAGTTTGGCTCTTTTTTAGAAAAATAAAGATAATTTTTTTAAAAAATTTTATTTAATACCTAAAAAATAAGATTATTTAAAATAAAATAAATTTAATTTAAATAAAAATATTTTATTTAAGTAATTTTAAAAATAATTTCTTATTAATTAATTATTTAAATGAGTTCTAAAATTATTTAAATTTAAAATATTTTTACATAATTTTTATAATTTAATTAAAAATACTCAAAATTAAAGAATAAATAAAAAATCATATTTGAATAAAAAAATTCTCAACTTGAGTAACTACTCAAATATATTAATTGTTATTTAAATTTTAAATTTTTTATGCAATTTATACAATTCAAGTAACAAGTTACTTAATTTTTTTTTAAAAAAAGTGAAAATATGTTAGATTTTAATAAAAAATATTTTATTTAAACAATTGCTTAAATATATCCTAATATTATTCAAATTTAAAGTCTTTGTACATAATTTTTGTAATTTATTTAAATAGTTACTTAAAATTCAACAATAAATAAAATAATATCATATTTGAATAAAAATGCCCAATTTGAGTAATTACTTAAATTAATTATATTGTTATTTAAATTTTGATTTTTTTACATAATTTAAATAACAAATTACTTAAAAAGGTCATATTTGAATAAAGAAAGGTTTAATTTGAGTAATTACTTAAAATATGTGTGAGTAAATTTGATTTCTTAAAATAAGAATATAATTAACAAGCACTAAATATTAATTAGTGACTGATCATGCTTTTAACTTTTAAAAAATTCATTCCTTGTTAAAAAATATATAAAAGAAAATAAGTGCAAAAATTTAAAAATATATTTACTTGGTGTTAGGAAACTCAATATATTAGCCAATGCTAAAAAAAAAAAAAGAGGAAAATGTATGAAAAGGAGTATAATAAGAGTCAATTTTTTGGAGGAGTTCATTAATGCTACTATTTACATCAAGTTGATTCCTATTAAGATATTGTTGATGATGATAAAACACATTTTAATTATTTTTTTGTTTCAAAATTATTAATATTTATATAAGACAATATTAGTGGATAAAGAAATTCTATTAAAGAGGGGATAGAGTGAGTTGATGAGTGAGATTTACAAAACACAAAATATTATCATTTTCAAAGTTTTTTTTTGCAAGAAAGTTCATGATTTAATAAAAAATTTGTTAATAAATATGTGAAACACACCTGCCAATTCATTTCTGAATCTTCTCTAATTATTTTTTCTACTCACAAAATTACACTTTATTTATTTTTTCTAATTGTTAAGAATAGTGTAGAAAAGAGATGATTAGGAAACATGCTTAGAAGACTTTGTTAGTATATTTATTTTGTTAGTCAATATATGCTATCAAAAAAATAATATTACAGTTAACAATCTGAATGTCAAATTAAAAAATATAGAAATATTATTACTATATATATATATATATATACATATATGTCGATCAAGAGAGAGAGAGAGAGAGAGGTAAAAATCAATGTTAAAGAAAGTCACAACCTTTGTTATAATACTATATAAGTTAAAACAACAAACTTTAGAATAATATTTTTAATCAATATTTTAATATAAATAATTAAGATTAAAAAAATAAAAATATTATATAATATAAATTTTTTGATGTAAAATGAAAATAATATAATAAAAAATATTATATTATATTATTAATAATTATTAATTATACATTTATAATCATTCATACATATTTATAATTAAAAATAAAAATTATAAACATACAATAAACAATTCACATCTCTTTAATGAGGTGCAGTAAAGCTCCAATGTGAAAGGTGAAGGAAAAAAAAAAAAAGGGAAGCTACGTGGCTGAGATCATGGCCGCCGCATGGGTCCATCGCGCTTAAACGTGCGCAAGTATGGGAGCAGGTAGTGATAGGCCAAATTGCTGTAGAAAGTATAATTATTAGTGTTAAATAAAATTAGCAAACATAGGGAAGAAAAAAAATTAAAATAAAGGTTTAAAAGTAAAATAAGCGCAATCCCAAGATTGAAAAAAAATTGGCTAAATTCCAAAGCAACGTACATCTAACGGTGGCTGTGAGCAAGCTTTTAAATTCGTCCGAAAATAAGACGATCCAAATTGAGCGTGTGACGCCAGAGGCCCCTCCGCTCGCTGTGCCATCCACGTCATGCATCGTGTCTTTCACCTCTTTGCTGTCCCACCACTCTTGCAATTATGTCCGACGAAACCATGTGCCATTAGAATCAAATTAACAAAACAAAAATGCGTCGTGTCTAAGAAAAATTGACCAATAAATTTACGCACAAAGGACGTGTCATCCATCTCATGCTTTATTGTCCACTTCACTTCAAGTCTCGTGCCTTTCACACCTTTTGCAATAATGCACTTGCCCCACCATTAAAACAATTATATCCGACATTGCTATGTGCCGTGAAAATCAAATCACAAAACAACAAAAATGTTGTGGTATATGGTGCTTATATTTATAAGATTTCAGGAATCCTCTTTTCTTTTTTGACTCACCAAATCTAGTAATATCTTCGTCCTGCCTAAATCTGATTTTAGAGCACTTAAGGACAAATATTGAATTCGGGTCGAGTTGATTCTGATATTACTTATCATATGTTTATTACCTTCTCCTCAAAAGGTAGTCTATTAAGGTATACAGTGCCCATGATTATAAGGTTCAAGATCTCCTTCTCCTTTCTGACGTAGAATTTTATCATATTCTTTTCCACCAAATCTAGCGACATCCTCGTCACAGACCAAAGCCTCCCTGCTTACTCCTAGGGTTAGAGCACTTGGCGGCAGATATCAAATTCAGGTTAGTTCGACTCTGATATCACTTATTAAGGGTTCATTACTTTTTTCGCAAAAAACAACTTATTGGAGAGAAAATAATGACCTTGTGACACTTATCTATCTTAAATTGACTAAAATCAAAATTTTAAAAATTTATGATTAAAATTTATCAAAATAATAATACGTACCTTAAAAGATTAAAAGTTGATGATCCAATCTAAATTTATATTTAACCTAAACCTATATAAGAATAATGAGTATCTTTTAAATATTTTGGAAATGGAGATCCCACTATCACCATGAAAAAGACAAGAAAAGATGAGACATGGCTTTGTAAATGTTTGTATTACAAGAGAAAAGGTACAATTGAAAATAAAAAGATTTTTGATGAATTAAGTGTATAAATTAAATAGAAAGAATATAAAAAAATAAAAGAGTAAAAATTTTTAATATTTTATATTCTTTTGTTATATACTTTTTTCACTTTTTTCTAAAATTAATTTTATTTTTTTAAACATTTTCTTTACTTTTTAAAAAAGTGTTCCCTTAATTTTTAGAAAGTAATTTTTTATATTATTAGACTAAAAAAGATTCGTGACTAGGATTACAAAAATCTCTCCCTCTAAACCATAATTAGAAAGCTACCCTATATATATATAATTTTATTTATTCTTTTATTTTTTTAAAATAAATAATTATCAAATAAAGTATTACAAGTATGAACAAAATAAAATATGTAAAATATCTTTTTTTTTCTACTTAATTATCGGCTAAAACTCGTCTTGTTGTGGCGTTGCCGGCGGTTGCCTTGGGTTGGGTGATTTGTTGCCTTCCTATACTAGTAGTCCACCTCCCATCTTGCCACGCCTACGACAAGTTGGATTAAAACACAATTTAAAACAAAACAAAATTATTAAAAGAATATAATCTTAGTGCCAGTAAAATATTCTAAATACTTTGTCAATATAAATGAAAAGTAGAACTCTTTTATTGGAAAAAAAAAGACAATAAATCACTTAAGTATACATGTAAAGTTCACATGACCTTTAAATATTTTTATTGGTAGAAAATGCCTATGCTATGAGAAATGAAAGTTTGATGGCAAGTACTTATTTGACTATAAGTTCAATTAGGATTTGAATCTTGACTTTTTAAAAAACAAAATAATTTGATATGGTGTAAAATTCAAATTTGACATGTTATTGGTACCATATTATTAAGGAAGTAGATGAAATTACTAAATTTGGAATTGTATGATTATTATAATATTTTATGTGCTTTTTTTTTAAAATGATGATATTACTTTTTAAATATTAAGAAAAATTTTAATTTGACTCTCTTTTAGTAAAATAAATTCTTTTCTTTTAAGTTACTTAGTATCTAAAAAGTAAGACTATTTAAAGTAAGATAGGTCACATTTAAATAAAAAGTTCAAATTTAAATAATTACTTAAATGACTTTTTATTGAGTACTTATAAGTTTTAATGTTATTCAAATTTAAAGAATTTTTACATAATTTTTGTAATTTAAATAAAAAGTTGCTCAAAATTCATTAATAAATTAAAAAAAAGACATGTTTGAATACAAACTACTTAACTTAAGTAACTACTGAAAGCAATCATATTATTATTTAAATTTTGAGTTTTCACGTAATTCACACAATTTAGATAACAAGTTACTTAAAATTTAAGAAAAAGTAAAAATAAATTAAATTTAAATAAAAAACTTTCTATTTAAGTTACTAGTTAAATGAATCATAATATTATTCAAATTTAAGAAAATTTTACATAATTTTTGTACTTTAAGTAAAAAATTATTCAAAATTTAAGAATAAATAAAAAAATTCATATTTGAATTATAAATGTTTGACTTGAGTAACTAGCCGAATAAATCATATTATTATTTAAAATTTAAATATTTTTATGTAATTTATGCAATTTAAATAACAAGTTATTTACAATTTAAGAAAAAGTAAAACTAGGTCAAATTTGAATAAAATATATTCTATTTAAGCAATTGCTTAAATGAGTTATTGTATTAATCAAAACAAGATGTAATTTTTAATCTTACAAATATAATAATTGCATGTTATTATCTCAAACATAAATTAATGGAGTTCAAACTAAAATCAAATATATATATCTAACAAATAATTTAAGTGAGTAATAATAACAACAATAATAACAATTAACCTAATGGTGTCAGTAAAATATTTGAAATACTTTGTTTTCATGAGTAAAAAAAAGACTTTATTGAAAAAGAAAAAAAAAATAGTAAACCCCATTTGAACATATATGTAAACTTCATGTGATCCTTATTTATTTTTATTTATTTTGGTAGAAAATGTCCATGTCATGAGAGATGAAAGTTTGGTAGTAAGTACTTTTTCAGTTACAAGTTTGATTATAATTTGAATCAACTTTTTTTTAATTAAGAAAAATAATTTTATATAATGTAAAACTTAAATTTAACATATTATTGTAGATATCATTATTAACTATGAATCACATGATAATTACAATGTTTTATGTCATTTTTTTAAAATGATAGTACTACTTTATAAATATTAATGAAAAATCTAATTTGTTTCTCTTTTAAGAAAATAAAGTAAATTCTTTTTTTTTTTAAGTTACTTAATATTTAAAAAGTAAGACTACTTAAAATAAAATAAGTTACATTTAAATAAAAAATATCTAATTTAAATAATTATTTAAATAACTTCTTATTAAGAAATTATGAATTCTAACGTTATTCAAATTTAAAGACTTGTTACATAATTTTCATAATTTTAGTAAAAGGTTATCCAAAATTTAATAATAAATAAAAAAGATCATATTTGAATAAAAACATCCAACTTAAGTAAGTATTCAAATGAATCATATCATTATTTATGATAGATTCAACTGTGTTCTTTCTTCTTTTATTTGATGCTTGAATGTGGAAAACTTTGAATTTTTGTCTTCGTCCTTTAACCAACGTAGTCAACATTTCTAATGTCATTATTGCTTATCTTTTCTTATTGCAATCCAATAGTTTGCATAGGCCTTTAGTAAGTCTACCCTCTCTATTTCAAATGGTTGTTGCATTTATTACTTCATAGTCAATTGCTCAATTCTTATTTTTACTTCTCTTACCTTCTTCTGGAGATCCAATCTTTTTTTCTTACACTAGGATTTTAGATAGTTTTAACAATCTATATTCTACCACCAAAAGAAAAACCTATGTGGCCTAGGACATCCATTTGTGACCATACAACTTCTCTCTTTCTCTATAACTTCTTATCATCTATCCAATAATTGAAATATTAGAAAGGTGTGGGTCCTTAATCTTGATCTTTAGTCCCTAAACAAACTCCAAAGTGATTTTTAATATGCCATGATTGATAATCTTATGCTAATCATCAAGACTTTCACGGCATGCTTCGGAGGTTACTTTTTCACGTACCCAACCTTCCTTTATAAGGTTGTTGTTTGTCACATTGTTGGCTATAGAAAGTTAGGATTAGATGTTCTTCAAGTGAAGGTTATTTTTTTTTACCAAACCTTTAAACATATGTACATGTTTGAAAATGGGATAATTGATGATTAAGAAAGTATGTATTTCTAGGATCATATATATTGAAGTCATGAGAAATTATGATAATATATCTTTGTATCATGTTAATATGTTATTTAAATGTTACATAATTAATCATCCATGGGGATATAATTACATGTGATATAATTAATGGTATTTATAATTGATTGGTGATATTAATTATAAGAAGGTAGAAAACATGATTTTGCCAAACCTAGAATTGATCATGGCTAAGAACTGAATTATTAATACATGATCCCAGTTAGGTAATGGATACATTTGTGTAAGTGTCATAAAGACGAGATCAAAAAAATGGAATCATATATGGTTGATGACATAATTGTCCACTTTGGAATTTAATATGTGTTTATCATGTTTTGGTCTTATAAATGTTATTATAAGAAATATTATAATAATGTAAGAGTAGTCACAACATTTTAACTTATTCTAATAATAATGATTGGCAAGAATCACATAAAAATATAATCATTAGACAATAAATAAAATATAAAATTTTCAATTAATTTTTTTAAAACAAATTACATTACCTTATAAGAGGTATTTATTTTGTTGAATTAATTAGAATAAATTTTGAATTACACAATTAAATTAGATTTTTTATACCCATTATATGAAAATTTTCTATTTTAATATTTTGTTCAATTCAAGATATGTTATGACTCATAATAAGGTTTTAAATTATATTTTATGATGATTTATTATTTAATGACATTAATATATGCATGTTTTTTAGTTAATAAAGTTGTTTCTACTACTTATTATAATAATTTTACTCATATTTGAATATTATTTGGTGACAATTTTATAGGCTAAAAGAAAAGATATTTTTGATTTTAAAGTGTCGCTTCTATGTAAATAAATCATTTGTTTCTAGGGAATCAAGTACTACAATTAAAGAGTTGTTTATGATAAGTGAGAGTGATCTAATTGTTTACACTTAATATTTATTAAGTTTTACATCAGTTCTAAGCAACAAAGATTCTAATCCTAATAAATAAAAGGCTAGGGATTTCATGAAAATTATTGCAAAACAATTTGTGAAATTTAATAAAGCATTGAGTAACACCCTAATGAAAAAAACTTTTAAAAACAAACCTTGATAGTTCTAAAGGTATACATGAGCAAAGTTTCATTAGCAATAAAAAAGTCATCTAGTATGCAAATTTAAGAAATCCATAAATAGTTCAAGCAATCTTTCCAATGGTGATATACAAAATTTCACAATATTATTATTTCATATAGATTTACAAAGAATATTATGGATCATTGTATACAACTTAAGGCTCGTGAAAGAAATTATATTATTTTGGTTTTGAATCTAGATGATATTCTATTTACATACAATAATTTAGAGTTATTACATATGACTAAAAAATTTCTCTTTCAAAACTTTAAAATGAAAAACATTGGTGGAATTTCTTATGTCATTGGCATAAATATTCATAAAGATAGATCCTAATAGACATTAGAACTATCTTAGAAGGCCTATACTGAAGAGATTTTAGAGAGATTTAAGATAAAAAATTATTCTTTCATTATAACACCTATAGTTAAAAGGGAAAAATTCTTTCTTAAAAAATATCTTTAGAATGATTTAAAGTGAGAATAGATGAAAAGCATATTATATACATCAATAATTGTTAGCTTTATGTATACTCTAATCTACACTTAACATAACATTACATTTGTAAAAAGAATGTTATAGAGATATTAAAGTAATTCAGGGTAAAAACATTAAAAAGCTACTAAAAATGCTATAAGGTATCTACAAAACTCCAAAAACTATAAGCTTACATACAAACACAATAATTACATAGAGATAATTAGATATTTAGATGTTGATTTGGATGATTGTGTAGATAACTAGATACATTTTTATGTTTGTTGAGGGTTATTTATCTTAGAGAAATATCAATCAAATAATTATTGCTTCTTCCACTAGAAAAGTGTAATTCAATACATGCCATAAGATTACAACATAGGCTTTATAGTTGAAGTTCCCGACTTCACCCTAGGATCTACTAGTTTGTGATACTGAGAGGGGGGTGAATCAGTATCACCACAATTCGCAATTCATAGGTAAGTGAACAATTTCAACCTCTTCTTAAAAGCAAACTCTTTCTCAGACTTGACTAAGGTAAATCTATTTCTACCTACTAATTATAAATGTCTCCAAAGTCACCTTTCAGACACCTTGCCTAATAGACAATTCGAATGTTTTTGTTTAGGTCTTCATTAGGTTATGAATTGGTTGATACTTTAGCTGCGTACACAACTTAATTCAAAACACAAAACGTAAAGCAAATTAAGGACACATGAGATTTACGTGGTTCCATCAACGTGACGTACATCCACGGTAGTAGGGACTCTCCCTTACCAAAACTATCCACTATACTTAAGAATTCCAGTTACAATAGATATATTAATCCTTTGCTCCTTTCATTATTGCAATTACTAAGCAAGTACAATACAAAGAGTGTCACTTACTGTGTCTACCCTTCTTCTAGCTTGTCTTGCCTCTGTTGAATTGAAAGGCTGCTCCACTGCCGCTTAGAAGTTCACCGCAATGCTCTCTAACCTCTCTTGAAGAAATTTGGAAATACATTGAGTTCTTTTCGATGCTTCGCCAAATTTCTTCTCTACGTTGTCTCTCACAACTCTGCTTTCACTGTCTCACGGTCTCACCCGTCTCCTTGCCCCACGATCTCACTGTCTCATGCCTCACCTATTCGTTTCTGGTTTTCTTCCGGCCAGTGGTCTCATGTCATATGTTGTTTTGCTGTGCTGCTCTTTCTTTTTGTTGTGTACCACTTTGGTCGGTTCCTCTGTTTTGCCATGTTAGTGTTCTGCTATGCTGGTTTTGTCGCGCTATCTCCTTACCGACCACTAGTGTGCCAGTGGTGTGCTGTTCCTTTGCCGTCCAAGGTCTCCCTTGGTTTGCCGCCACACCTCTGTTCTGGCTGTCTTTGATTTTTTTCTTTTGTAACCCCTATTCTACCGTCCAGCCCCGATCTGATTTTGGCCGTATCATCTCTTTTCCATTCACCCACTTGGCCATCATGGATTTCCTCCCTTTTTGTCGATGGTCTGTTTTTCTTCGTTTACGCTTGTTCTGCCTTCGGCTCTTTCTTTTTCTGTCTCTGGTTTTCTCTCCTTAGTCATGTCGTTTGTTCGTCTCATGCCATCTCAAATCTGCTGTTTGCTCTTCCGGTGTGTCTCTCTCTTCATCTGTTTCACGGTTCTCTCCTTGCCGTGTCGTTCATTTGTCTCACGCCGTTGTAGATCTGCTGTCTGCTGCTCTTCCAATGGTGTCTCTCTCTTCATCTGTTTCACGGTTCTCTCCTTGTCGGTGGTATCCCTTTTGGCCATATCTCCTTTCCTTGTTTGGTCGTCGGGTTTTTCCTCTCCTTCGCCGGTTTGCTTTGATTTGCTCAATTTGCCAACCACTCCTTCTCGTCGACGGCTTTGATTTGCTTAATTGCCGACGGTCACTCTCTCTTCTTTTTGGGCGTGTTTTGGACGTATCGGTGGTGTGCCGATTTTCTCTTTTTTTTTTTTTTGGTCCTCTCATCCAGCACCCATTTTTTGCCGTTTTGTAATTTTCTATTTTCTCTATTTGGCCGTCCACCCACTTTTGTGTTTTGTCGTGTATTCAATTGTGTTGGCATTTTTTTAGTTTTGTCTTCCAAGGTCTTTATATACTCTCTTCCATGAAACCCTAATAGGACTTACTTGCAGCGAATTTACTGTCTTGCCCTTCCATGTGGCTTTTACATTCTTGCCCCTTCATGTGGCTTTTACCTTTTTGCCCTTCCATGTGGCTTTACTTTCTTGCACACTTAAATCTAGTTGACAACAATTACAACCCATATAAGGTTGTGGGAACAACAATCTTCCCCTTTGTAATTATTGGCAACACTTATAATAAAAGCCATTATGTAGCAATTTCAACTCCCCCTAAATATGCACTCCCCCTTACTTAACAACTCCCCCTGTATTTTTGCTTCTCTCCCCCTTTGCCAACCAATTACAAATTTGAAAAACTCATAGAGTAGAGATAGAGGATTCACTTGAACTTCAGGCTTGAGGAGGCATTCGCATAGACAGACTCATTTTGTGCTTTTCAAACAGCTCTGTGGACAGAGATTTAGTTAGATCTTGTGTAGTCTCTTCAACAGATTTAGGTTTAACTTGTGAGAGTAAAGCAGTATCTCCCATAATTCTTCTTCTTGTTGTAACTCTTGCTGATGGGTCACTTATGATCTGATTTTCTTGATGAGCATGAGTCCATGTTTTCTTTGGCTTTCTTTCTTGCACAATCTTAGTTGCAAGAGGATCTCTTTCTTCATCTTCAGACTCACTCTTCTCTGAGTCTGAACTTACTTCTTGTTCTTCTTTGGTGAGTAAACAGCTGCTTATCTTGTCCTTATCAATCACATATAAATTTCCAGCTGTTCTCTTCTCGGCTGCAACAGTATTGCCTTCTTTACTCTTTACCTGGCAACTTGTTTTCATGAATATTACCTTATGGTCTTCATTGCATAGTTGGTTGACATATGCTAGATTATATCTGAGTCCTTCAACGTGCAGAACATCTTTCAGCTTTCCTCTTCCAATGTTTACTAACCCCTGACCATTGATATTGAGTGAATCATCATTGCCAAACTTGACTCTGCCTTCTCTTGACTTGTTTAACTTTGACAATTTACTCTTGTCTCCCGTCATGTGTGAAGTGCATTCACTGTCAAGGATCCACTGCTTATCCTTGTAGTCAACTTTGAGTGCAATTTCAGCTATATTAGCCATCTCCCTTTTAGCTTTATATTCCTTCTTTTGAACTGGCTGGAAGATAGCTTTCTCCTTTTTCTTAGCCTTGACTGCACCGCTTGTTTTCACTGTGCCATTGAGTGCCTTCTCTTACTTAGGGATAAGTGTCATGCATCTCTTGGCATTATGGCCGTCTTGCTAGCACCTTTCACACTGTTCCAAGTCTACCAATACAACAAACTTGTTCTGTGAAACCATTGGTTTGGGCTTCCACCAATACTCCTTATCAGTGTGTCTTTGCTTTTTACAGTATGTGAAAGAACTCACGACAGGTGTTCTCTTCTGAATTTTGTATTGTCTCCCCCTGTATGCAGCATCATATCTTCTCAAGTTGGAGACATATACTAGCCTTCTCCACCAGTAGTTACTTGCCTTATGACCCCAAACTCCACAATAAAGGCAATGACCTTGAAATTGCCTCTTTTTAGGTCTGATCACAGCTGGTCTTCTTTTGTTCATCACTTGCTGCGTAGGCAAAGTAGCTAGCTTCTTTGCTTGTGTGACTTTTATTTCAGTCACCTTCTTCTCCTTCTTCTGCTCAGCCGTAGCCCTCTACTGGCTGACTTTCTTTTCTTCCTTCTTGTATGCCACCTTAGGTTGCTTCTTCAGATCTTCTTTATTCTCAGCTATCTTCTTCTGAGTCACAACCTTCTCTTTCAACTTTTGTGGCACATTCTTATTTTCTTTAGCCAATGTAGCCTCAGATTGCTGCACTTTCTCTACATTCTTCTCTCCTTTTGCAGAACTTGTTTCTCCTATCATTTCAAGCTTCTGTAAGTTCTCTTTGCTACTTTTGAGTTGTTGCTGAAGTCTCAGCAACTCTTTCTCCATTTCTTTAATTTTTGAAGCCCTTGATCCAAGCTTTACTATAAGGTCTTTATATATTTTGATCTGTTCCTTATATCTTCTCTTCAAGTTAATATGCTCAGCCTTTATTTCATCCTTTTGACTTTCAGCTTCCTCAGACTTTGCTTTAACTTGTTTTATATGGGCCTCGAACCTTCTTATGATTCTGCCTTTTCTGATTATCTCCTTTGAAGCTGCTTCCAATTCAATTTCAAGATCTAGTTTTTCTTCATCAACCTCCTCTTCTTCTTCAGAGGCTGAACTACCACTTTAAGCTGATGCGATAAAGGCATGCTCATCTGATAAGTCTTCATCTTCCTGCTCATCAACTTCTTTTATCTGACTTACATAACTCTTGAATGAGCCTCTCTTCTTCTTTTATGGGTTGGCAGTCTTCTTACTGGACTTCTTTGATTTGAATGATGATCTTCTCCATCTTGAGTTATGCTCATCATCATCATCATCCTCATCTTCATCATCAAGTTTCACTTTGCACTGAGAAGCAAAGTGTCCAATCTGCCCACAATGATAACATCTCAAGGACAACTGTCCTTTTCCCTTCTTAGACCCCTTTTTGAATTTCTTTGTGAAATAAGCCAATACTTCACCTTCACTTTCTTCCTCCTCCTCATCATCATCCTCACTGGATGATTCTTCCTCTTCTTTTATCTTCAAGTGTTTCATGGCTTTGAAAGCTGCCTCCTTTGATACCTTCGTTGTTGCAGAGCTTTGAGCTGACTTTATCCTCATCTCATATGCAATGAGATTGCACTGAAGATCATGCAGAGACATAGAATTAAGATCTCTACTCTCCTCTATGGCTACTACCTTTAAGGCAAACCTCTCAGGCATAATTCTTAGAATTTTCTTCACAATCGATGAGTCCTTCTTGTTCTTCCCATGACTTCTCAGGTCGTTTACAGCGTCAATAACCCTGGTGAAGAACTTTTGAACTGTCTCATTCTTCTGCATTTTGAGAGATTCATATCTCTCCTTGAACACTTGAAACTTAGCCTCCTTCATTCTGCCATCACCTTTATAGACTTTCTACAATCTGTCCCATATCTCCTTGGCAGATTTGCAATCCATAACTTTAGCATACTCAGCATTTGTCAATGTTGAAATGATGACGTTTGAGGCCTTCCCATTTATCTCAAATTGTCAATGCTTTCTAACATCTCTTAAAGAAATCTAGAAATACGTTGAGTTCTTTCCGATGTTTCGCTGAATTTCTTCTCTACGTTGTCTCTCACAACTCTGCTTTCACCGTCTCACGGTCTCACCAGTCTCTTTGCCCCATGATCTCACTGTCTCACGCCTCACTTGTCCGTTTTTGGTTTTCTTCCAGCCAGTGGTCTCACGTCGTGTGTTGTTTTGCCATGCTACTCTTCTTTTTGTCGTGTACCACTTTGGTCGGTTCCTCTGTTTTGCTATGTTAGTGTTTTGTCGTGATGGTTTTGTCGTGTTGTCTCCTTGCCGACCACTGGTGTGCCGTTCCTTTACCGTCCAAGGTCTCCCTTGGTTTGTCACCACACCTCTGTTCTAACCGTCTTTGATTTTTCTCTTTTGCAACCCCTGTTCTACCGTCCAGCCCTGATCTAATTTTGGTTGTATCATCTCTTTTCCATTCACCCACTTGGCTGTCACGGATTTCCTCCCTTTCTGTCAATGGTCTATTTTTCTTCGTCCACCCCTGTTCTGCCGTCGGCTCTTTCTTTTTCTGTCTCTGGTTTTCTCTCTTTCAGCCGGTTTTCTCTCCTTTGTCGTGTCATCCGTTCGTCTCACACCGTCGTAGATCTGCTGTCTGCTCTTCCGGTGGTGTCTCTCTCTTCGTCCATTTCACGGTTCTCTTATTGCTATGTCGTTTGTTTGTCTCACGCCATAGCAGATTTGCTATTTGCTTTTGCCGATGGTATCCCTTTTGGCCGTACTCCTTTCCTTATTTGGCAGTTGGGTTTTTCCTCTCCTTCGCGGGTCTGCTCTGATTTGCTCAATTTGCTGACCTCTCCTTCCTATCGATGGCTTTGATTTGCTCAATTGTCGACGGTCTCTCTCTCTTCTTTTTGGGCGTGTTTTGGGTGTATCAGTGGTGTGCCGGTTTTCTCTCTTTTTTTTGGTTTTCTCGTCCAGCCCCCACTTTTTGCCGTTTTGTATTTTTCTGTTTTCTCTATTTGGCCGTCCACCCGCTTTTGTGTTTTGCCATATATTCAATTGTGTTGGCCTTTTTCTAGTTTTTTCTTCCAAGGTCTTTATATACTCTCTTCCATAAAATCTTAATAGGTTTTACTTGCGGCGAATTTACTGTCTTGCCCTTCCATGTGACTTTTACATTCTTGCCCCTTCATGTGGCTTTTACCTTCTTGCGTTTCCATGTGGCTTTACTTTCTTGCACACTTAAACCTAGTTGACAACAATTACAACCCATACAAGGCTGTGGGAACAACAATAGTTAAACAATTTTATCACAAAATTATAAATTATGAATTTTATTTTTATACCACTAAAGTTTTTTGTTAACAGAGATTATGTTAAAAAGCATGCAATTATAATTGAGCATTTTCAATACTCGATTTATAATTGCTGATCCTATAACTAAAGGATTACTAGCTAATTTGTATAAAGATCATATTAAGTATATGAGCTTGTTAGCTCAATTCAAGTTTCATTTCAAACTATATTTTTTTTTTGATATTTTGGCATTTTAGAAAGGTTTGGTCATTTGTAAATAAGAACTTATTTCGTGTATATATATTAAGTTTATTTGATACTTGAATGGATTAAGGTTTAAAGTTTTGTCATATAATAAAGTCTTGCTCTAATAAAGTTTTTCATGAGAAATTTACTAACATTATAATACACAAAATAAAATTTTTCCTAAAGTATTGCATAATTGTTATAATTAATTTATAGATAAACTATAGTTTTGACTATTTATTATTGTTAGTTTAAGTCATGATCATAAATAACTATATCACTAATTTGGAATCTTGTAAGCCTAGTGGGTGAATGTTAAAATTATCTCTAAAATGGCTCATATAATTAAAGATAAATATTAATTATTTAATTTTTAAGGTTATATATAAAAAATAACTACTCACTTATCAAATCCTTTAAAATTAACTAATTTTAGTTTAAACCAATTACAACTACTTATCTTAATGAAAAAATATTGTATAAGGATCAATAACTAATAGAGTCACTAGCCTAACCCATATACATACACCTTTGAACTAGTTGTCATATAAAGATTAGTAGCTTTTTTTTTTTGAATGATAAGTTATCATATAAAAGAAGTCTATATAGTTACGTAAGGTAGTGAAAAAATCTCTTATACTAACAAAAAAAAATACAAAAATAACTCCAACATATGACCATTTGCATAAAAAAAGAGGACTTAATGGTCTAGTCCACTTGATACACCTAGTAATCTTTAGATCCATGCCACCAAATTCGTATGATAGGTTTTACCTTATTAAGCCAAAATGTTTGCAAGTTGGTTGCATTGATAAGGCTAGAAGACAAAATAAACTTGGATCTCAATTTAATTGTTAATGTTGTAAAACATTGATGAAAACTTCTAAGGTAATTTTTCCTTGTTGTTAATCCATGAAACTATAATGTGAGAGTTACTCTCTATAATCAGTGAAGCCTTTTCTACCATATTCTATCAACTCCATAAAACAACTACCTCTTTGATCGCAAAAAAATCAACCTCATTGATACTAATAGCTTTAATCA
The DNA here is from genome assembly GCA_021533255.1 of Ceriops tagal. Taxonomy (NCBI): domain Eukaryota; kingdom Viridiplantae; phylum Streptophyta; class Magnoliopsida; order Malpighiales; family Rhizophoraceae; genus Ceriops; species Ceriops tagal. Next base: position 46,441 of record CM038611.1, on the reverse strand, counting down.
CCTTTGAAAACATACATATCACCTTTTCTTTGTCGCCTCACAGCACTCTCTTAATGCTTATCACTCCACTTATATTTGTCATTATAGAATTAGTGTTAAATTTGTATGTACCCTTTGGTAGTAGTGACTAAACTAAGTCCCATGATTGTACTTTTTCTTTCTTATTCAGTCGTCTTCCTTTAACCACCACCACATCCTAATGCAGATCAAGTCATAGATTTTATTAATTGAGAATGGCTTACTCATAAATAAATGTTCATTTCTCCTTAACCAAATAGACCACACAATTAAGAAGAACCCCATCAATCATATCTCTCATGATTTGCAACCTTAACTCAATCCAAGCTATGATTTCCATGTATTTTTGATTAAGCTCAAGGCTACCCATAAGATTCCCCATTATTTTAGACACCTACACTAAACTGCCAAAACCAGATGAAAATGGAGAAATAGGTGAGCAATTGATTTATGCTCCAAAGAGCAAAGTGGGCAACTACAATTACTATCAGAGCTTCTAACACACTGTAATCTCTCTTTGACTAAAAGCCAATTTAGTATCAACTACCCTTAAAAATTTCCATGTTTGGTAAAGCCAAACCTTGCCATATTCTAGCTGCCCTTTCCTCATATGGTAGATAAAGATTGTTTTGGAGATCACAAAAATATTTCACATAAAACTGCCCATCTTACTCCCTTTGCCAAATAGACCTATCCTTTCCCCTCTTATTGGTTGATAGGCTAAAAAAAGTTTCATGAACTTAACATATAGATCAATCTCCTAATTAAAAAAACTCTACTACCACTTGAATTTCTATACCCATCAATTTTGCTCCCCTTTACCAAAAATATTGATCAAGCCCTCTTTAAAATAATGTGAAAAGTCTTAGAAATTTCTTTGCTAGTAATGTATCACCTGGCTATCACTGGTTCCAAAAGTCCACCTTTTTATCATCCCTTATCAAATAACTATAGTTAGATTTAGCCACTTTTATGTTCTTATTCTCTTTGTGCCATAGTAAACAAATGCCTTTTCATATTGGGGACATTTGCAAGCACCTTGCCAACCACTCCTATGGTCATACTTAACATTCTCCATATCTTGCTTCAAGTGCTTTGACCCATTACGCATTGTCTATGTTCTCAACCTTCCACAACCACTTAGATAAAAGGCTTATGTTGGTGTCTCTTAGGTTGCTGACATCGAGTCCACCTCTATGTTTTTATTGGCATATCAAACCCCATACAACCTAGTGTATCAGTTTCTTATCATCTTCTACTCCCTATAAAAAGGATCATTGAATCTTTTTAATCCACTCCTCCATACTCTTCAGTATTCTAAACAATGACATAAAGTATATTAATAACAATCTTAAATAGGATTCAATAACACTAAGCGCCTAGCCCTTAATAAGAATCTTACTTTTCATTTTGCCAATTTGCTTTCCATTTTCCTAATTACTAGGTCATTAGGTCATATAAGGCTTTATCTTGTGGGTTTACTCCTAGCAGGAAACGTAAATATTTCAATGGTAATGATACCACTCTGCATTTCTAGAACCTACCCCACCTTTGTATCTTCGTGTTGTAGACCTATACTCCATACATAACTATTTTATATAGGTTGATCTTTATTCCCATGCAACATTTGAAGCATTGGAGGATCTTTTTGCAATTTCTTATAGACCTCTCATCTATTTCATTGAAAGTAATGATATCATCAGTAAATTGCAAATGTATCAACATAACGTCATGTCTTAGCTTAATGCCTCTGATAAGTCTTATCTCTGTAACCTTTATAAAGATTGAGTTAAGACCTTCAGCTACTAAGATAAATAAGAAAGGTAACAGAGGATCCCCTTGTCTCAAGCCTCTAATCATCTTGAACTATTGAGTTGGATTGCCATTAACAAGTATAGATAGTTTAAGTATAGATATACACTCTCACATCTATTTTCTCCATTGGCTTCCAAATCCCATGTATCTTATTATGTTAACTAGGAATGTCTACTCAACTGAATCATAAGTTTTTTCAAAATCAATTTTGATAATTACTCCCTTTGCCTTTTGCTTTTACATCAACTCAACTATTTCATTTGCCACCAAGACACTATCAAGTATGTTTTGTCCCTTCACAAAAGTTGACTAAGATTCCCCTGTAACCTTTTGGATTACTAAGTTGAGTTGCCAAGACAGAACTTTAACAAGTATCTTATAAATGCAACCAACTAGCAAGATTGAGTGAAACTGAACAAGTTCTATTACTCCATCAACCTTCGAGATCATCACTACGAAGATAGAAGTATGTGCTTTTTATAACTTGCCATTGATGTAAAAGTTATTGATGAACATCATCACATCATGCTTTACCATTACCTTGTGGTATTTTGCCTACTGGCACCAATTAGCCCACCACCACCATGAATCAACAAGCCAATAATTTATTTGTACCTAAAAGATTGACTCCTTTCAATAAATGGCTAAGCCCCCAATTGCCCCCATAAAATCCACATTTAACACTTGTAACCCTTGACCACCCATGCTTGTCTTAAAACAATATCGATAGTATTTTGTAGTTTGGTTTCATGAACAAATAGAATGTTTGGGTTAATATGGTGGACCTATTTTTGTACTGCTCTACGTTTCATTAACTGCCCTAAACCTCTCACATTAATAGTACAAATTATTATAATTGCAAAATCAAGTCTATTGCTAACCTAGAGGCTGCATACTACTCCCAATCTCCTTTTATCTTTCCTGCTTACATAAGCTGCAAAATCACTAACTTGTCTCCTTCCTTCGATGTCAACCTAATAGCTTATCCAATTTCTAATACTCTCATAACTTCTTATCGAATAAACTCATTATATGCCCCATATATGTTTATTCAATAGTTGTTCATCCTTTGACAGAATCTTCCTTACTAGTGACAAAGTGCCCTGTGGAGATTTCTGAGGTTGTCGACAAACTACACTGGCATGGCTACCATTAGCTCCTAATTATTTAGCTCCAACAGGCCTACCTTTACTTCTCTTAAACAATGTCAATAGGGAACAAACCTCCTTATCTATCTTCTCAAAATAAGGTTCCCTATGTCTACTTTCATTCAAAGTCACATTGGTTTGGACTTTTGACCTATTTTGTCTCATTAGGCTACCATTGGTGAGTTCAAAGTTTGCCTCACCCTCACCCAGTAGTGCTAAAAGGACCTTCAATCTCATTGGAGCACCATAATCTCCCTTACCTTCCTTTCTTTCCATTCTCTTCCTCTCCCTTGCATCCTCCGCAAACTCACTCCCTTCCCCCTTCCCACTTGCATGCATCCTTTATGTTGTCGAAAAGGATGCTAGCAAGTGCTACCAGCCCCACTTTAATTGCCTTTCAATGTTGACTGCACCAATGCCATCTTTAGCTAGCTAGTTATCAATCCCCTCATAGTGTTGTTTCATTTCTAGCATTGCTAGGTTAGCTTGATTGCCTACTGAGTCTATCTAGGCTAACTCAATGGCTTTAGCCTAACCTAACAACTTGTCAAGTCCCTATAACTCAATGAGCTAGCCTCAATTTGGCTTATCTTGTAACCCAACATCTCAACCTATGGAAAGTGGGCTCTTCAATCCTTTTTGGTTCCCTAAGGTCTAATCCTCCTCCTTACTCACAACACAAGCTTATTCTTTGGTTTAGGTTTGTGGATTGCTTCTTGGCCTAACTTCATCCTGTAGGGGCCCAATTGATTGGTCTAGCGACTTCTTTACCACCTGCCCATCCCACTCTAATTTAGTCTCACTCTCACCCCTCTTCCTTCTATGCTCTTTATACACTATCGGCTTAAGGTCCTTAACTACCAATTGGGAAATTATGGTTACCTCCTTGCTTCACCTACCAACTTCCCTTCTTATCTCCACTTGTCTATTTCCACTTACCACTAGTGCAGGACTATTTACCAGTTTAGCCCATTTCCTAACCACCCTTTTGTCTAAAGATGGCTCTTATTTTAGACTCAAGCCATACATTCTTCCATTAACCTCCACCACCATTAATGTTGGAATCACCACCTTTGCCCTCATTACCACTAAAATGCAACATGTTTCTAGCCTCCTTTTCTGGTTTAAGCCTACATCCATATTAAGATACTTATACCACCTTTCCCGTAACCTTGCTAGAAATCCATCTAACTAGGCTTATAGGGGGAACCCCTTAATCAACACTAATAGTTGCATATCAGATCAGCCACCGCCTTTATCATCGACCATGGACTCAATCTTTGAAAGAATTTATTGAACATCCTCCCCTTTAATCTGAAGTATTGATTTCCTAGAGTTGAAAGTTAGTAAGACCTTCCCTACACTTACCATTGCTACTTTGATAGGATTGTGTGCTCCCTTAACAGACCAATTGGTCTATAGCCATATGCCACACCCACTGCACTTTGAAATAGCCATTCCATTTCCTTCGTCTTTGTTTTATAAGTTAGCAGAGTTGGTAATGTAGTTTCGATTGTATTCCTCTTTACCCCTGAAACCACCGCCAACAAGCCTATACCGTCCCTCCTCCTTAATGCCACTTCCTTATATGTTCTCTCTGCCACCCTCATACCTTAACCACCCTATGGGCCCTTTAGGGATCAAGTTATCCCCATTAAAGTCACATGCCTCCCCTGTTGGTTCTTGACCCAAGGATATGGAAATCTTGCTACTTAAACATCCAACCAATCATCCTTATACCACTCTTCATTCAATTTCCTCATCGCTTCCATCGTGTCCTATCAATCATTAAATTTCACAAAGCCAAAACATTTTCTAGCCCCTTCTACCCTATTTGATAAGAAAATGTCCCTAATTATCCCTCATCATTGAAAAATTTTCCATAGTTCTAGATGATCGAGACTTGTTAGAAATTAATAATAAAAAGTAACACACTTCCTGCCATCAGATTCATTAGTAGCTAGAAACAATTTTTGTTGATGGGAAAGGAACACTAGATGGAAGCACCATTAGCAATATGGCAATGACGAATCCCTAGAGTAGCATGTCTCTAAAGTCGAAGGATAGATCAATAGTCTCTTATCCCCTCTAAACTCATTACTCGTTAATAATAAAATTGGAAACGATGATTCGAGTAGCACCGCACCACTATAAGGTCAAAAGGCTAGAGGACTAACGTTGGAAGATCAATGGCTACCGTATCACACCTGGTTGTTACAATAAGATGAAACAATCTGCCACTTTTCTAAAACAATGTGACACAATGATTTGCCAGTGGTAGATCAAGAATGATCAAATCAAAAGCCAAAATTGCCCTATGCTAATGTTGTTGTCGAAGAGTCAACACTGTATGGGTTTGGAAATTCAAATTCACTGGCACTATTGCTCTCCTTTTTACTCTCTCTTTCTTAGATATTTAATTGTTAGTTTTAATCAAAATTTTCAATTCAAGTTATAATTATATGTTTGTGTCAATCATAATCCTTAAGTACTTTATTAAAATCAACAAGAATTAATCCAATTAACAATGAAACAAAATCTCTTTTCTTAACAACCAGAAAAAATTTATCCAAAAGCATTCTAAGAATAATATCTTTAGATTGATATAGGAAAAAATCCAATAGTTATTAGTCTATAAAATAGAAGTCTATGAACCATTAACTTATCCTTTTAAAAAGTGTTAGACTATAAGTTAAAAAACTTAGTTAATATCATAAATAACTGCTAATCAATATGATCAAATGTATTTATTGCTTAATTTTTTTGCAAGTTTGTGCTAAATATATTCTTTTGTTTGTTATCTAAACCTATACTTTAGTTGTATTGATTACAAGTCATTTTGATGAGTAACACTTAAAGAAATCTAGGTCTTTTATGTATTTTTAATATGCCATGATTGAAAATCTTATGCTAATCACCAAGACTTTCACGGCATGCTTTAGAGGTGATGGAAACCATACTGTACCAACTTAAATCAACAATGGAGTTGATGCTTTGCAAAATCTTGGACCACTAATGACAAGGGCAAGGTAAAAAAAAAATAAAGGAAGCACTCAACAACTTGTTGTGCGACATTTACTTATAGGAAATTGCTAGGCACAAATTAAGGATGTTAAAAGCTTCATTAGGGCCTGCAAATGTGTCATCTATAGAGGAATACAAAAACCATGGCCTTGGGAAGGAAGTTGGAGTTGACAACCTATATGTAGGCATTTAAATGGGTTATTTTCATGAGTTATATATAATGAGTTGGACAAATATTAGTATCTAAATGGGTTGTTTTCATGGGGTTTTACTATTATGTAATGTGTTGGACAAATTTTATTGATAAGTTTATTTTAACAGCTAGGGTTTTGGGGGGTTTAGCATATAAAAAGGGAAAAAGGATGATTTAAGGAGACAAACTTTTTTATGAATGAATAGCTATTTTCTTTAGTTCTTTGAGAACTAATTCTAAACTTTTATACTTAAGTTAGAACGATCCTATATCAACATTGTTGTTAAGTTTTGTTTGTATATAATCGAAGTTTGTATCATTTAGTATCAGAGCTTTGATTCTAACTCAGGTTAGTTATCCTTTTATCATCATCTTTTTTGTGTGTTCTTTATTGTTGGTTGAATTATCAATAAACAAAAAAAAAAAAAAATTATGTGTTTCTTGTGTTTCATTTTTGTTGTTCATTTGTTTTGCAAAAATACCCATTAGTTAACCAAACAGGAAAAACAAATCATGTGTTTCTTGTGTTTCACTACTGCTATCATTCCTTTTACAGAAATACCCATTAGTTAACCCAAAAAAGAAAAAAAAATGGCTTCATTGTTAAAGTGGTCATTTACTCAATTATATTTGATAATTGATTATTGTCTAATTACACTATTTATGTCATCAAATTCCTTGTCATTATGTTTGCTTTATTGCCTATCTTCCTTGATCATGTCACTTCTTTAAAGAGGTAAGTCTAAAATTGATATATTTAAGTTTTGTTTGTTTTAAATTTAGTTTGTCTAGAACTATTGAAAGAGCTTTTAGAGTCTTGTATTTCATTGTGTGAAACACAATAGTTGAGGACTAGTGTAGTTAAATGGAGAGCAAATATGTAAGGGAGTAAGTTTTGTGAGGTATATTCTTTATTTACTAACAATCTCACAGGTACAATGTCTAATGGTAAAAAAGGCAATTTCTCACATGGAGAGGAGGAAATAGTTATTCCAGACTTCAAATTACTTATGAAATCCTTAAAACAGAAGTTTGATAGAATTAACCAAATGTTTTGTGAAGTCAGGGATAGGATGATAAAATAAAAGGGGAATTGAGTGTAAATCCTAATAAGCTAGTTGAAAGGGTCATAAAGGAGCAATTTGAACATGATTTTGGTAAAGATGGTGATGATTATTATAATGAAGGTGATAATACTAGTAAAAACTTTAATGGTGGATGTAGAGGAGGATGTGGTAATATGAATGGTAAAAAAGTACAAGGCAATGAAAATTTTTATGATAGGTACAATAGAAGTTGGAATAACAAAAATAGAGTGGAGAAAGGAATAAACAAAAATTTTGAGTAACATTATAATGAAGGTTCCTTCTTTCTAAGGAAAAACTGACCCAGATGTATACTTAAACTAGGAAAGAAAGGAAAAGCTACTCTTTGATTGTTATTACTTCTCTGAGGAAATGAAGGTCAAGATAGTTGTGACTAAATTTACTGATTATACAGTATTATGGTGGGACCAACAGATTACTGCTAAAAGGAAGAATTTTGAAAAACCAATAAAAACTTGGAATTAGTTTAAGACTATGATGAGAAGGAGATTTGTTCCTAACTCTTATTATAGGGATTTGTATAATAAGTTACAGAGCCTTACGCAAGGTTCCAAAAGTGTGGAATAATACCATAAGGAGATAGAGATTGCTGTGGTTAAGACAAATTTAATAGAAGATAAGGAGGCAATTATAGCTAGGTCCTTCAAAGGTTGAATAAAAGCATAGTTGATATGATAGAACTATAATACTGTGTAGAGTTTGAAGACATGGTACACATTGCCATGAAAGTTGAGAGGCAAACTAGGTTCTTTCAAACATTGAATAGAAGCATAATTGACGTGGAAAAACTGTAACATTATGGAGAGTTTGAGGATATGGTACACATTGCTATGAAAGTTAAGAAGTAGCTTAAAGGAAAGAGTACTTCTAGATATAATCAGAACTTGAGATTATCTTTTTGGAATCTAAACTAAGGGAAGAAGGAATGAAAGTTCAAATTTGAGGACAACCTTATGGATGACTCCTAAGCTTAAAACTGATACACATAAACCTATGACTAGTAGGGATAACCTTGAGAAGGGCAAATTTGAGGATAAACCTAAAGACACCTAAGGAAAAACTAGAGACATCAAGTTTTTTAGGCATTTGGGTAGAGGTTATATAGTGTCATAATGCCCCAATGAAAGGTTTATGATTCTTAGGGAGGATAGTAAATATGAGATTAGGAGTGAATCTAGTGATGATGCTCACATGCCACCTTGAGTAAATGTTAGTGATGTTGATGATGGAGTAGAATACCCAGAGCATGATGGGAAACTCTTAGTTGTATAGAGAGCTCTTAGTGTATGACTTAAGAAAAGAGATAATGTTGAGATGTAGAGGGAGAATATCTTTCGTAATAGGTGTTTGGTAAAGGATAAAAATTATAACTTGATTATAGATAGGGATAGTTGTACTCATGTAACTAGCACAGAGTTAGTGAAGAAGTTGGGTCCACCTATAACTAAATATCCTAAGCTATATAACTTGTAATGGTTGAATGATAGTGGAGTGATGAGAGGAACTAAACAAGTTATGGTTCCATTTTTCCATTGGTAGATATAAGGACAAGGTGTTTTTCGATGTTGTATCTATGTAGGCAAGGCATTTGTTATTAGGTCATCCTTAGCAATTTGATAAAAGAGTTTTGCATGATGGTTATAAGAACCATTATTCTTTCACCATGGATGGAAAACCATTCATACTTGTTCCATTGACTCCAAAATAGGTGCACGAAGGTTAGGTAAGACTTTATGAAAGTAAGCAAAAGAGAATGAGTGAAAAGAAAGAGAGAGTAAAGAGAGAAGAAAGTGAATGAGAGAAAAACAAGGTGAAAACACTTGAGAGTGATAAGTACAAGAGTAGATAAGTTCAAAAGAGTGAAGATGAAAAAAAAAAAGATGAGTGTGTTTGCAAAAGAAGTAATGTTAGGGTTGTCTTCCAAGCTAGGCAACAAATGATCTTGATCCTTTATAAAGATTTCTATTTCTTTAACACTGACCTTGATTCAATGTTACCTAGTACTATTTCATCTTTGTTGTAAGATTATAATGATGTAATCCCTGAGGAGATCCTAAATAGCTTACCACTAAGAAGAGGGATTAAACATCACATTGATATTATTCTTAGAGTTCCCATTCCCAACAAGCCAGCATATAGAAGTAATCCTAAGGAAACAAAGGAGCTTCAGAGGCAAGTTGATGAGTTGATAAAGAAGAAACATGTAAAGGAGAGCATGAGCCCATGTACAGTGCCAGTGTTGCTTGTGCCAATGAAAGATGGATCTTGAAGGATGTGTGTCGACTGTAGAACTATGAACAAAATAACAATTAAGTATTAACATCCTATACCTAGGCTTGATGATATGTTTGATGAATTGTATGGTGCTTATTACTTCTCTAAAATTAACCTTAAGAGTGGGCATAATCAAATTAGGATAATGGAAGGTGATAATTGGAAAACTGCATTCAAGACTAAGCATGGTTTGTATGAATGGTTAGTTATGCCCTTTACTTTGACTAAAGCACTTCGCACTTTTATGAGATTAATAAATCATGTTTTGTGACCTTTCTTCAGAAAATTTGTTGTGGCTTATTTTGATACAGTAGGAATTTAGAAGAGTATGTTAAACATTTGCATTGTGTGCTTAAGGTGTCGAAAAAAGAGAAATTGTATGCCAATTTGAAGAAATGTGATTTTTGCCAAGATCATGTCATTTTCTTAGGTTGTGTTGTGTCTACTCATGGCATAAAGGTTGAGAAAGACAAGATTAAGGTTATTCAAGAATGACTTAAGAGCGTAAAGGTGTGAGAAGTTTTCATGGTTTGGTTAGCTTTTATAGAAGGTTCATTAAGGATTTTAGTATCATAACTGCATTATTAATTGAGATGATTAAAAAAAGTGTAGGTTTCAAATGGGGTAAGGAACAACAAGATGCCTTTGATTTGTTTAAGTCTAAGTTGTGTAATGTACCACTTCTTGCTTTACTTGATTTTTCTAAGATTTTTAAAATTGAATGTAAAACATCGGGCATTGGGATTGGAAGAGTTCTCATGCAAGAGAAATGACATATTGCATTCTTTAATGAGAAATTGAGTGGAGCGACAATGAATTATCCAACTTATGATAAAGAAATATATGCACTTGTTAATACTTTAGAAACGTGGCAACATTACCTTTAGCCTAAGGAGTTTGTAATTCATACTAATCATGAGTCTTTAAAACACTTAAAAGGGCAAGGCAAGTTGAATAAGAACATGCAAAATGGATTGAGTTTATTGAAACTTTTTCTTATGTAATTCAACACAAATTAGGTAAGGAAAATGTTGTTGTTGATGTATTGTCACGTAGGTACACATTGATTAGCACTTTTAGTGTTAAGTTGTTGGGGTTTAAGCACATTATTGACTTGTATACTAATGATGCTAACTTTGGTAACATGTTTGCTACATGTGAGAAAGTTGCTTTTGGTAAGTTCTATAGACATAAGGGGTATTTGTTTAAAATAAATAAATTTTGTATTCCTCAAGGGTTTATGAGAGCATTACTTGTGAAAAAAGCTTATGGGGGTGGTTTAATAGGACACTTTGGCATTCCAAAGACTTTTGATATTTTAAATGAGCATTTCTTTTGGCTACATATGAAAAGGCATGTTGAAAGAATTTATGCCAAGTGTATTACTTATAGACAAGCTAAATCTAGTGTTTTGCCCCATGGTAAGAACATGCCCTTAGAAATTCCTTGTGAGCCTTGAACTAAGATTTCTATGGATTTTATTCTTAGATTATCTAGGTCCAAAAAAAGGCTAAGATTGTATTCTTGTTGTAGTTGACATGTTTTCAAAGATGGTGCATTTCATTATTTGCACCAAAACAAATGATGTCACACATATTGCAAACTTATTTTTTAAAGAGATTGTTCGCCTACATAGAGTAACAAAGAGTATTATGTCAAATCATGATGCAACATTTTTTAGCCACTTTTGGAAGACATTGTAGGGTAAGCTTGGAACAAGATTGCTGTTTTCTACTACTTGCCATCCATAAATAGATGGACAATTTAAGGTAATAAATTGAACTCTTAGAACATTTTTGCATACTGTTATTGGTAAGAACTTTAAAACTTAGGAAGAATGTTTGCCTTTTGTGGAATTTGTCTATAATTGTGTTATTCATAGTATTATAGGTTATTCTCTTTTTGTGCTTGTTTATGGTTTTAATTCATTATTTCCTTTGGATTTAATAACATTGCCAATACAAGATAGGGTTAATTTAGATAAGAAAAAGAAGGTTAAAGTGATTAGGTAACTTCATGAGAAAGTTAGACTTAACATTGAGAGAAAAAATAAACAATATAAAACACAAGCCAACAAAAGTCGTAGGCATATCACTTTTGAACCTAGTGACTAGGTTTAGGTACACTTATGGAAGGACAGATTGTCTATACAAAGGAAATCAAAGTTGCAACCAAGGGGAGATGGTCCTTTTCAAATAGTGGCAAGAGTCAATGATAATGCATATAAACTTGACTTGCTAAGTGAGTATAATGTGAGTGCAACATTTAACATTTTTTACCTTTCTCATTTTGTCTTTGATGATGTAAGTGCTGATTTGAGGACAAATCATTTTGAGAAGAGTGGGAATGATGAAAGTCATGCTATACCAACTTAAATCAACAAGAGAGTTGATGCTTTGCAAAACCATGGACCACCAATGACAAAGGCAAGGTCAAAGAAAATAAAAGAAATACTCAACAATTTGTTTATGTGACATTTACTTACATGAAATTGTTAGGCACGAATCAAGGATAATAAACGCTTCACTAGGGCTTGCAAATGTGTTATCTGTGGAGGAATATGAAAACCATGGCCTTGGGAAGGAAAGAGCTGGCAGCCTATATGTGGACATTTAAATAGGTTATTTTCATGGGTTATATTATTATGTAGTGGGTTAGACAAATTTTAGCATCTAAATGGGTTATTTTTATGGGTTTTTATTATTATGTAGTGGGTTAGATGATTTTTATTAATAAACTCATCTTAGTAGTTAGGGTTTTCAAGGTTAGCATATAAAAAGGGAAAAAGGATGGTTGAAGGAGGCAAAACTTTTTTATGAATAAATGAGCTATTGTTTTTGATTCTTTGAGAACTAATTATGAACTTTTATACTTGAGTGTGTTGGTTAATAGACTTATCTTCTTCAATGTTATCGTTGTTAAGAGTGACATCTAAATCATATAGTTTTGGTTTTTAGTTGTTTTATAATCATTAGGTCAAAACTCCAATCCCTTAACTTGTGTTAAAACGATCCTATACCAACATTGGTGTTAAGTTCTGTTTCCATATAATTAGAGTCGATATCAAGAAGTTTCTTTTTCATGTACCCAACCTTTATAAAATTGTTGTTGATCACATTGTTGGCTATAGAAAGTTAGGGTTAGATGTTTTTCAAATGGAGGTTATTTTTTCACTAAACCTTCAAATATGTGTACATGTTTGAAAGTTGTATACTCAATGATTAAGAAAACAGTGGCATTCTCATATATATTTCTAAGATCATATATATTGAACTCATAAAGAATTATGATAATAATATCTTTATATCAAGTTAATATATTATTTACATGTTATTTCCAGTTTTTTACTATCACCAAAATATTATTTCTCTTTGTTTTTTTTTTCTTTTTTTTGGGGGGGGGTGAAGCCACTTGATAAATGATAGGTGCACCCTTCGCATTGCTTATGGATATTATTCAATTTCATAGTCACTAGTCATGAAAACATAACTTGGTGCATATAATCTTAAATCACAATATAAGTAAGTTTTTATAGAATTAAAAGAGTCAAGTTAGTTTTTTATTTACCATCTGAATTGATAGTATAATTGGTACTTTGGCATATTTTTCTCCATATTAACTCAAGTTTGAGTTCTTAGATTGACATCCATTTTGACTAAAATAAATTTAATATTCAAGTAATAAATCTTCTTTATAAATAACATTGAATAAAAAAAAATAATTGATATATTCACAACTCACTTTTTATTTTTACCCAAAAAATAAAAAAAAAGGTATGTTTGCTATTTGTGGCCACAAAGTTAGCTTAAATGCATATATAAGCTGACTCATTAATTATGTCAAGTAATTTTATAATCTCTCTCAACATATACAGTTATATATAACCATAAAATGAAATTGAAAAAAAAAAAAGTCATAAACATCCCTTTGGAAAGAGCATATTGAAAGCGCTGAAACTTCGTTGGACATTGTGTTCCCGTGGCCATTGGATTAAGTCTAAAGTGATTCATGCTCGGATAGATTTTTATATTTTAAAATGTTAAAGTTGTATAAATACAATCACAAATTTATATAATTGTATTAAGACGTGAATAAAGAAGAATTGTTACTAAAAAATATAATAACTTAGAAATAAGATAATTTTTATTAACAATAAATGACATGTACAATTTCTCTTAATTTATAATTCTTTATAAGCTTATATTTCGTTGGATTGGATTGCTTTTGAAATAATGAATTTTAAGATCAAAACAAAAGTCAAATAGAAATTGGAGAACTAGATTGACTGCAACAACATGTATACAAACACCGACTCAAAGTTTCAAAGACTATATAATATATACAGTTTGGCTCCAATTTCAATCCAATCACAAGAAACACTGTCAAATTCTTTTGTCCATCGAGAGACTCGTTGTGTCGTAATCTACAAAATGACAGAATTTGAAGCCAAAGGTAGCCTTTTGGGGACATCTCATCCGGCTTTCTGGCCTAACACTTGAGATTTAAAAATTACGTGCCTATCCCAAGAAGCTTAATTGGAAAGACAAAATCTTATAACAAAACAAGGGAACGTCGATGGGATTCCGAGGGCCTAGCGAGAGTGTTGTAGTGGTCATTTAGTTTGTTTATTTAATTTCGTTTCACCAAACCCCAACAAGGGATCCGATGTAATTATATAATTAAATTAATTACAAGCTGGTTTTCTACTATTCTATTTTCAAAACAAACCGCATATGGAGTGATAATCTATTATTCTAAAAGAAAAAAAATTTATAGATATCTATATATATATATAGATATATAATGACTACACCGAAGATCTCAGCATCTAATTACCTTTGTTGCTTCTAAGCTGTTTAAATTTGGTCTATGCTTCTTTTCTACGTGGTGTGTCTATATATTTGGGCTGCAAATTTATGTAAAAAATCCTCTACTTTATCTCAGCATATATATCTTAATATAAAAACTCATTAGTTCACATCTTATATATATACATATATTATATTAGTCACTAAAATATTTTTGGATTGGATGCACAGATACTGAAGAATAGACAAACTATTCCTTGGAAAGGCTCTTTTTTCCTTTTTCTTTTCATACATAGGATATTTCTTGAAGGGCGAGTTTGTAGGGAATATTAATAAATGCTTCTTGAAATTTCTTAGATATCCCATAATGAGAAGAGCTATGTGTGACAAAATGCTACATCAAGTAGGAAGATGGATATTTTGAGTTTTATAAACATTGCATGTCCCAATGAATTACTTTTTAGGGAGAGGGTAATAAGCTTATGACAAGTAGTATTAGAACTAACCTAACCTAAATCTAATATCTGCCATCAAATGAGAGAGTAAGTTAGGGGGCCCTAAGGGAGTAGGTTGAAGGGCTCTGGTTTGTGATGAAGACATTGTCAAATTTGATAAAGCAAGAATACGAGGAAGAGGCAAATAGGAAGAGGTAGATAAGAAAGAGATGAATAAAAAGATGAGGATGTTGTACCTTATTCTTCTTTTTTTATTAACAGCCTATAGAGAGTTTTAGATTTAATTGATGTAGAACGCTTTTTACAAAATGTAAGACCAATATCTTTCTTTAGGAGCAATCAAGAATGAGTTCGATTCGTTAGGTTCTTAGTTTATCCAGAAAGAAAACGAGAGATAAGAAAATATCTTTGATTATGATTTTAGAGAAAGAATAATAGTTCCCCATATGATAGGAGTATGTTTAATAGAAGATAATACTTTCGTTAGATAATAAATGATGTGTTAGATTGAGGGAAAGAACGAATTGTAAAAACCGTGCAATGATAAAAGTTGGGGTGATAGGCCAATAACAAAAAGGAAGCCATAAGTCTCTCTTTTTTTATATATGCGAAAAAAAAACAAAAAAAAAAGGAAGGCGAAGACTTCCAAAATGAAGGGATTTTAGCCCCCTAACGCATGACCTAGGAGTGCCTAATATGTAAATGTTGCATAGTGATGATGTGCGAAGAAGATATGATGGTTAGTGAGATCTCTGAAAACATCAATTACATAAACGAAGGGTTATAAAAGTACAAAACATCATTTGTTTCGTAATTCACAATCTAATGCATAAGTATCATTCTCACGCTACCAAGTCCAATAAAGAATCATTTGTAGATAACTTTATTATTTGCAAAATTGACTAGAAAAACTAATATTATAAATAGAATAATATAAAAAATAGAATAGGCCGCAAATAATCGACAAACCACTTACACAATTGCATGTCAGTTGCCGTGTTTACCTTGGAGAAGAAATTACATTTATAACATCTATTAGGGGAATTGATTTTAAATTCTTAATTGTACAGTGTTCAAATTCATTTTCAGATTAAATTACACTTACTCGTGATGTATGTCTAAACCATTCCAAATCTATACCTAGATATTGTGAAAAAGGAAATCCTTGAAAAATGAAAAACGATGCCATTTTGTAAGAATTGACAGCAGCATGGCAACAGAGGTCCATCCTACAAAGCCAATAGAATACAGTCGGTTAGCAAATAAACCACTTAACACATAATCTCCAAGCCACCCCACGGATCTAACATTCCCCACCAATTATTATATAAATCAACACTCAGTCTCTCTAACAATAGTCAGTGACCAAGCCCATTGAAACTCTCTTGCCTTTCAAAACCATGGCCATCCACCACCTTCTCCCCCTAGCATTCTTCTTCTGGCTGTTTTCCTTAGCCCAAGGACTCAACCCGACTTGTGACACTCAAGACCATGGCTCAACCCTCCAAGTCTTCCACATTCACAGCCCCTGTTCCCCATTCAGGGCATCAAAGCCAGTGTCATGGGAGGAAACTGTGATCCAAATGCAGCAAAGGGATCAAGCCAGGCTTCAATATTTGTCAAGCTTAGTTGCCTGGAAGTCTGTGCTACCAATTGCTTCTGGCAGGCAGATTATTCAGAGCCCAACTTATATCGTCAAGGCCAAGGTTGGGACCCCTCCACAAACCTTGCTCATGGCCATGGACACAGGCCATGACGTTGCTTGGGTACCTTGCAGTGGCTGTGTTGGTTGTGCATCTAGTACCCTTTTTGCCCCTGCTATGTTTACCACTTTCAAAAACCTTGCATGTGGAGCTCCTCAATGCAACCAGGTATGTCTCACATTTCATAAAACTCAATTGTATACCCTTTTAAATGCATAATTCTTTCAATACAAAAGGAGAAATTTTGAAGTAGGATTAATTTTCGGTAGACGCTTATCATGCCAATGAATCTTATATTTCTTTTTTTTATTCTATTGCTCATTTGTTGTGAAAGATATTTATATGTCATAGACTAGGCTATGACCAATTATATGTTCTCCACTAGGTAGAATGTTTCATATTGTGAAAAATTGAAAGGGTGGGGTAATCCGCGAACATGTTCTATGAACATATTAATGCAATTAAGATGCACTTACTTTTGCATGGAAATAATTAATCTCTTCTTTTATGACATAAAATCTTTTCTTTTCCACATGGTACATGTTGGGAAAAGGGAGAACGGAGATCCTAGCTTTTCTTGGCAGGAAGAAATAGCATTTGCATTATTTAAACAAAACTTTTCAATATATATATATATATATATATTTATATGGCTCGCGGGGCAAAAACAACTCCTAAAGTTACTTTTCAAGTGATCATATGTGATTTGCAGAGAAAATGCATGTGAAATTTCAGGTACCAAATCCCATTTACGGCTGCAGGGTGTGCACCTTCAACATGACCTATGGCAGCTCCACTATTGCAGCAAGGGTGTCATAGGACACTGTCACCCTAGCCGCTAATTGTGTCCCTAACTACACCTTCGATTGCATCCAAAAGGCCACAGGTAGATCGGTGCCTCCATAGGGCCTATTGGGCCTTGGAAGGGGCCCATTGTCACTTTTATCCCAAAGCCAAAGTGATGAGAACCATAGAGATGATGGGTGGAAGGCTTCAATGGTTGCAAGAGGTCCATTGCACATTCTAGAAGGCCCAATAACACGAGTTAGAGCCAAAAAGATTAAAAAAGCACTAAATGGGCTGATTCAGGATATTCAGCAGCCCAACCCAGCTTCAAATGGGGCGAATTCAAGTTCAACAAGGAGTCCAGCCCTAATTAATATAATTAGAATACTTAATAGATCAGAATAAGTAATAGCATTTCTTCCTAAATAAGAGTTTATTATTTATGTTGGAATTTGTCCACAATTAGGAATTCCTCCAAAATAAGGATTTGTCCTAAGTAGGAATTTGTGCCTCTTTAGGATTATTATCTTAGCCTATAAATAGGCTCTCCTTGTAAGCTCTGGAGGGCAGACAATTTTGAGTAAAATAGAAAGCAAGGGTTTTTTCCTTTCGGTTCTTTTAAGGACTAAGGAACTTATCAAGAGGTATTTCTTCTTGTGGCATTCCAATCAACTTATCACTCCCAATTTCCTTTCTTTTCTGGAGTGTTGCGTCCATATCCTTCTTAAATACTCTAGGTTCATGTTCCATTGAAGGGTGGGTTTAGGGTTTGTGATATTAAACTCTGGTTTAGCTTTCCTAGTTGTTCATTAATTCCTTGTGTGCGTTGGGTCCCTAAGCCACGTCTTTTTGGGGTTTTCAGCATCAGTTGGTATCAGAGCCAAACCTCAGAGGGTCGGTGGGCGTATGTATAAAGGTTCCCTGCCACCGTGCCGATCGCCGACTGAGGCAGAACGGGGACGTGCAGTTTAAAGGGGTTGGGAATGATGTATCCCACATCAGTTCCTGAGGGGGTCTTTGGGCTGTTTATAAGGGTTAGGTCAACCCTCCATTCTTGAGCTAGCTTTTGTGGTGGAGTTAGGGTCCAATTCCTTATCAGTTGGTATCAGAGCTAGGTTCTAAATCAGGTTGAATCCACTCACTCTTCAATTTTCTATCTTTTGATTTATTTATGGTTGTTTAGTTTGTCTATTATGTGCATTATCATTCAAATGCACAAATCTATTTATTTGCAATCCTTCTCTCTTTGCTTGTTTGTTTAAGCTCATAAACGTGCTAATTTCAATTCCAATTGGTATGTTTAAGTATTTTACTATTGTTTTGTGTTGAAAAAAAAAAACGAAAAAAAAAAGGAAGGAAGAAGAACAAAAGAAAGAAAACATCAAATTCAAAGTTATTGATAAGGTTAACAGTTTGGTCATATTGGCCACAATAATAATAAAGTTTTCTTGCTTAACTCCAATTCTACTATCTGTTTTCCTATTTTGTTACCTAAGTTGTCCTTTGGGTTATATTACCCCTATCTTAATTTTTGTAAATTTAGTTCATTAAATCCGTTTGTGTTGATATCCTTTTTCGCTTGATTCTTTGTTCTCCAATTTGTTCAATTCTATGCCATTTAGCTTATTTTGTTCAAAATCAATACCCTTGATTTACGTTGTTTAGTTCTTTATAGAGCTGAAAAGGAAAATCTGAGTGGTAAAAGGTAAGAGTGAAAGTTCATATAAAGAGTGTAAACACGAGGGAGTGTGACATAATCTTTTAAGTGAAACACGTAAGGGAGTGTTCTGTGAGGTATCCCATTTGTTTTGTGCAAAAGTAAAACTATGACGTCCAAAGACAAAGGTGTAGCTCAAAAGGGAGCTGGTGATGTGTCCTTCATGATCAAAGCTATGCAACAACAATTTAAGCGCATGAATACCAGATTTGATGATATAAGGGAGAGGATGGAGGAGCAAGCTAATACAATAAAAGAGTTGCAAAGGAGACATAGGGAATATGAGGCTCTCAAAGCAAGAAGGCAGTTGACACGTGCCTATGACCATGAAGATGATGAAGTTGATGATCAAACTACGATGGTTAGAACTGGTAACAATAGAAGGGATCGAAGAGAATTTGGAAGGCAAGACACCTACGATCATAATTTGGGTAGTATTAAAATGACAATTCCTTCATTCCAAGGTAAGAATGATCCTGATGCATACCTAGAATGGGAAAAGAAGGTTGAATTGGTTTTTGATTGCCACAACTATTCTGAAGAGAAAAAGGTAAATCTTACTGCCATTGAATTTATTGATTATGCTATTATTTGGTGGGATCAACTTGTTTTGACTAGGAGAAGGAATCATGAGCGGCCTATTGATACATGGGAGGAGATGAAGGCTATCATGAGGAGGAGATTTGTCCTTAATCACTATTACAGGGAGTTGTACCAAAGGCTGCAAGGGCTTACTCAGGGCACCAAAAGTGTGGAGGACTACCACAAGTAGATAGAGATTACCATGATTAGGGCCAATGTACAAGAAGATAGAAAGGCAACCATGGCTCGATTTCTGCAAGGGCTAAATAGGGACATAGCAAATGTGGTTGAATTGCAACACTATGTGGAATTGGAAGACATGGTGCACATGGCCATGAAAGTTGAAAGGCAACTTAAACGAAAGGGCTCCACACGGGTTGGGTAGAATTTAGGTTCTACCTCATCGTGGAAGCCAAACTGGAGTAAAAGGGACGAGATGACCAATTACAAGTCCAAAGCCGAGCTACCCAAGCACAAGAATGTGGGTTCTAGCAAGGAGACAGGTAAATTTGAACCCCAACTAAGTAGAAATAGAGATGTTAAATGTTTTAAGTGTTTGGGCAGGGGTCACATTGCATCTCAATGTCCAAATAAGCATGCAATGATCCTGAGAAGTACCAGTGATGTTGAAACTGAAAGTGAATCAGATGATGATTCTGTGCCACCATCAGAGGGTGAATGTGATGGAGAGGAGTATCTGGTTAACGGAATAGCTCTTGTTATAAGGCGAGCATTGAATGTGCAACGAGATAACATCTTTCAGACAAGGTGTCTCATCAAAGATAAGATATGTAGTATGATTATTGATGGTGGGAGTTGCACTAACGTTGCTAGCACAACTATGGTTGAGAAGCTGGATTTACCTACTATGAAGCATCCTAGACCATATAAACTTCAGTGGTTGGATGAGAGTGGTGAAGTGATGGTAAATCAACAAGTGCTCGTATCATTTTCTATCGAAAGGTAC
This sequence comes from Ceriops tagal, assembly GCA_021533255.1. Lineage (NCBI taxonomy): Eukaryota > Viridiplantae > Streptophyta > Magnoliopsida > Malpighiales > Rhizophoraceae > Ceriops > Ceriops tagal. Next base: position 25,845 of record CM038611.1, on the reverse strand, counting down.
CATGATGAAGTTTTATGTGATGTTGTACCCATGCATGCGGGACATATTCTATTAGGAAGACCATGGCAATTTGATAGGCAAGTTATGCATGATGGATTCAAGAATCGATATTCCTTTGTAATGAACGAAAAACCTGTCATTCTTGTACCATTATCACCTCAACAAGCATATGAGGATCAATTAAGGATTAAAAATGAGAGTGAACAGAAAAGAGAGATTGATAAAAGAGAAGAAAGAGAAGAAAACGTGAGGACACAAGAGAAAGAGAAGAAAAGAGAAAATCTCTATGCAAAAGGAAGTGATGTCAAAAGAGCATTCTATGCCAAACAACCTATGATTGTACTTTTATACAAGGAGGCTTATTTTAACACTAACAAGTTTGACTCATCTTTGCCTAGTGTTGTTGTTGCATTATTGCAGGAATTTGAAGATGTATTCCCTGACGATATCCCAAATGGATTGCCACTTAATAGAGGAATTGAGCATCAAATTGATTTCATCCCAGGTGCATCAATCCCTAACCGGCCAGCATATAAGAGTAATCCTGAGGAGACAAAGGAGCTTCAAAGGCAGGTTGAGGAGCTTATGTCTAAAGGATATATGAGGGAAAGCATAAGTCCATGTGCTATGCCTGTCCTACTTGTACCAAAAAAAAGATGGGACTTAGAGGATGTGTGTTGATTGTCGAGCAATCAACAAAATCACTGTAAAGTATCATCACCCCATACCTAGATTAGATGACATGTTAGATGAATTGCATGGGTCATGTGTTTTGAAAAGTGGGTATCATCATATTAGGATGAGAGTGGGAGATGAGTGGAAAATAGCTTTCAAAACTAAGTATGGGTTGTTAGAGTGGCTAGTTATGCCATTTGGTCTCACTAATGCACCAAGCACTTTTATGCGACTAATGAATCATGTTTTACGTCCATTCATTAGTAAATTTGTAATGATGTATTTTGATGATATCTTGGTCTATAATAAAACCCTAGAAGATCATCTTGATCATTTACATTCTATTGTAAGTGTTTTACATTCTAAGAAATTATATGTTAACTTACATAAATGTTCCTTTTGTACTAATCAGATCACATTTCTTGGCTATGTTGTCAGTGCTAAAGGTGTTGAGGTTGACGAGGAAAAAGTTAAGGCAATTCGTGATTGGCTTACACCTAATTCAACTAGTGACGTGCATAGCTTTCATGGTCTAGCTAGTTTCTATAGACGCTTTGTTAAAGACTTTAGCACCATTGCCGCTCCACTCACTGAGCTTATCAAATAAAACATGAGTTTTAGGTAGGGTAGTGACCAAGACAAGGCTTTTAATTGCATCAAGGAAAAATTAAGTTCTACACCTTTACTTGCTTTACCTAACTTTGCAAAAGCTTTCGAGATTGAGTGTGATGCTTCAGGTATTGGCATTGGAGCTATTTTGATGCAGGAAAGGCGCCCAATTGCTTACTTTAGTGAAACGCTAAGTGGAGCAAGCCTTAATTATCCTACTTATGATAAAGAGATGTATGCATTGGTACGGGCTTTGAAGACATGGCAACATTACCTTTGGCCTAAAGAGTTTGTCATCCATACTAACCATGAATCTTTGAAGCACTTAAAGGGACAAGGAAAGTTGAACAAAAGACATGCCAAGTGGGTTGAATTTATTGAGACCTTTCCCTACATCATCCAATATAAAAAAGGTAGGGAAAATGTGGTAGCTGATGCATTATCTCGCAAGTATGCCCTTATCTCTACACTTACTGCAAACTTATTAGGATTTGAACACATTAAGGATTTATATGTGAATGATCCTGACTTTGCTAATGTATATAGAGCATGTGAGGTGTCAGCCTTTGAGAAGTTTTATAGGCATAAGGGTTTCTTATTTAGGGAAAATCGTTTATGCATGCCTATGAGTTCTTTGAGGGAGTTCGTTGTAAGAGAAGCTTATAAGGGTGGTCTAATGGGTCATTTCAGAGTTAAGAAAACCTTAGATGTCCTAAATGAACATTTTTTTTGGCCACGAATGAAACGAGATGTTGAAAGGATATGTGCGAAATGCATAACATGCAAACAAGCTAAATCTAGAGTTTTACCTCATGGCTTGTATACCCCTCTACCTATACCTAACCATCCTTGGGTTGATTTATCTATGAACTTTGTACTAGGAATGCCACGAACAAAAAGGGGTAGGGATTCTGTATTTGTTGTTGTCGATAGATTTTCAAAGATGGCACACTTCATCCTATGTCATAAAACTGATGATGCAAACAACATGGCTGACTTATTCTTTAGAGAAGTAGTACGTTTGCATGGCATGCCACGAAACATTGTTTCAAATCAGGATACAAAGTTCTTAAGCTACTTCTGGAAGACTTTATGGGGTAAGTTAGGTACTAAGCTATTGTTTTCAACTACTTGTTATCCACAAATTGATGGGCAAACTGAGGTAGTTAATCAAACCCTTTCTACTCTTTTGCATGCTATTATTCGAACAAATTTGAAAACATGGGAAGATTGTTTACCACATGTTAAGTTTGCGTATAATCGGAGTGTTCATTCTACTACTAGTTACTCTCCATTTGAAATCGTATATGGTTTTAATCCATTGACTCCTTTGGATTTGGTACCTATACCTGTCAATGAGTATGCCAGCTTAGATGGGGAACGCAAGGTTGACATGATAAAAAAAAATTGCATAAAAAGGTGCGACAACATATTGAAAAACGAGCTGAGCACCACGCATCCCATGTCAACAAGGGACAAAAGAAGGTGGTGTTTGAACCTGGTGATTGGGTTTGGGTGCATATGCATAAGGAACGGTTCCCAGCTTAAAGGCGTTCGAAGCTATAACCCAGAGGAGATGGTCCCTTTCAAGTATAGCTCGAATTAATGACAATGCTTATCAGTTGGACCTTCCTGGTAAGTATAATGTGAGTGCAACATTTAACATTTCTGATCTTTCCCCTTTCGATGTAGGTGATGATTCGGGGACGAATCCTTTTGAGGAGAGGGGGAATGATGAGAACCATAGAGATGATGGGTGGAAGGCTTCAATGGTTGCAAGAGGTCTATTGCACATTCTAGAAGGCCCAATAACACAAGTTAGAACTAAAAAGATTAAAGAAGCACTAAATGAGCTGATTCAGGACATTCAGGCCAACCCAGCTTCAAATGGGGCGAATTCAAGTTTGACAAGGAGTCTAGCCCTAATTAATATAATTAGAATACTTAATAAGTCAGAATAAGTAATAGCATTTCTTCCTAAATAAGAGTTTATTATTTATGTTGGAATTTGTCTACAATTAGGAATTCCTCCAAAACAAGGATTTGTCCTAAGTAGGAATTTGTGCCTATTTAGGATTACTATCTTAACCTATAAATAGGCTCCCCTTGTAACCTCTGGAGGGCAGACAATTTTGAGTAAAATAGAAAGCAAGGGTTTTTTCCTCTCGGTTCTTTTAAGGACTAAGGAACTTATCAAGAAGTATTTCTTCTTGTGGGGTTCCAATCGACTTATCACTCCCAATTTTTTTTCTTTTCTGGAGTGTGGTGTACATATCCTTCTTAAATACTCTAGGTTCATGTTCCTTTGAAGGGTGGGTTTAGGGTTTGTGATATTAAACTCTAGTTTATCTTTCCTGGTTGTTCATTAATTCCTTGTGTGCGTTGGGTCCCTAAGTCACGTCTTTTTGGAGTTTTCCGCATCACAAAGCCTATACCAATCCACATTCTCATATTGCTTACCTAGCATGAGGTCCGTCAACTTTTTTGGGTCTTTGAGGCTAGGGCCTACGGGGCAGCCCATCAGGATCAGGACCCCGCCATTACCGAAAAACCCCAAGAGATCATCTCTCTGCTATGTGAACTTGGTTGCAATTAGGGTTGGCAGAAAGATTGTAGACATTCCTCCTAGTGCCCTGCCACGACTGGCGGGGGGGGCCATCTTTGATTTTGGTAATTAATTCCTTTCGACGTCAATTTCTTTCTTCTGTTTTTTTTTTTAAGGTCCCATTTTGCTCTTTTCTTGAGCACTATGGCTTCCATTTTTGTTGAACCAAGTAGGAATAATTAAAAGTGCATGTGGGATGGGGGGGCCTTACCATAAACAATTGTGACAGATGCAATAGGTCATAATTGGTCAAGACCCAATGGTCGCGGGTGATTCCTTGCTTCACGCCTAAAGAACTAAATGCACCATGACTTTCCATAATTGCTGGTAAAAGTGGGTGCAACCCCACAAGCGACATCAATTTTGATATCTTACTTTTAATGTTTCCTTTTTCTTTTCAGTCTACTCAAACCGTAGCAATTTCGATTGTATGTTGCATAACATTATGTTAGTGTCAAGGCAACTTATGATAAACAAAAATGAAAACAATTTCTCCAAATCCTGTGTTTACAGGTACCGTCTATACTCGATTAGTGATGCCGGCCTACACAGCAGTGAGTGATGAGTTTCGAAAGCGAGTAGGCAATGCGACCGTGACATCCCTCGGTGGATTCGACACATGTTACTCGGTAAACATCGTTGCACCCACCATAACATTCATGTTCTTCGGCATGAACGTGACTTTGCCACCCGACAACCTTCTAATCCACAGCACCGCCGGTAGCATCACATGCTTGGCCATGGCCGCTTCACCGCCCGGCCTCAACTCGGTGCTAAATGTGATAGCCAACATTCAACAACAAAACCATAGGATCCTCATTGATGTGCCCAATTCAAGGCTTGGAGTGGCCCGCGAGCGATGCACCTTACTTTTTTTGTTGCTTTTTTTCTAGCCAAGTGGTTGAAACAAAGACTACTTCTTTTGTGTCATTTTCTGGTTGCTTTGCTAGATCCTGTCCACGGTGTTGTCTGCTAAAGATCAAGAAATAAATTGTGTTGCATCATGTGGACTTTACCTAAAAGTCAAACGGGATTCTACGTCGAGGATCTTGAATTTGTAAGTGGGCGTTGCACACAGCTACTTTGAGAAGATAATAATGGTATTATGACATTTGATATCAAAGCTGACCCAACCCAAATTTCTAATCAGGGGGTCGTTTCGTTACAAGGATGTTGGTTTTGTGTTTTAAGACGTGCAAAATTGATCTCATCAATTAAACTTTGTTAATGATGTTTAAATTTTACTTTCAACTATAATGAAATCTTTATTATATATTTATAACAAATTTATTTTTTTGCATATTTTTCATCTAATACATTTATTTTGTTAATTAAATTTAACTTACATTAAATAAATAAATAAATATATATATATATATATATTTAATGTAAGTTAAATTTAATTAACATATTAATATATATATATTTGTGTTTAAAATTAGAAAACGAGTAATATTAACAATGTTAACTTGTTAAAAACCTCTCTTGTAAGATTACCACCTCGTGGGAGTATCTGCAAATTGTAAGGGCAGTTTTTTCCTTTACATTTCTTATTAATTGATTAAAATATATAATATAAAGTCTAGCATATTATAAAAATTTCAATGTCAAAACACTATCTATGTAAATCTAAAACATATTTAGAAGTTAATGAATTATTAGGCATGTTTATTTTTTTTTCACTCATTTGATTTTATTATAATAATAATAAAAATTGTAAAAGATAAATTATTTAGAATATTGTATTATTTTTTTCATTGTTTTAAAATCACTCATAAACATAAATAATAGTGCAAAAATTAATTTTAATTTTCCATGTTAAGGTGGATGGTTTTATATATCTTAAAATTTTTATTTAGATTCATCTATGTATAATACAAACTTCTTATGTAATTATAATAATTTTAAATATAATTATTATAGAATTTTTTTAATTAAAAATCTAAAATTTTAACTGTACTTTAAAAAACAATCTAAATTTTAATTTAAAAGATTATGATTATAAATAGATGGACAAGCACTCATTTTTGGGACGAGTGACATTGGAGGTCACACTGGTGGGTTACGAGAATTAGATCGTTTTGTGCTTGGGAGGGAAAAAGAACAAATAATAATAAGAAGAAGAAGGAGAAGAAACGACGCTATTTTTTTTTGGAATCATGTGAAAAGCATAACAAGGTGGGGTTCAATTTAGGTAACGTGAAAATCAAAATCTAGAAGATGGATGATATGAACGGAAGCGGAAAACGCGTTTAGGTGTACGCCACTTTAAAAATTATCATGCAGGCTTTCTTTCCACACGCCAGACAAATGAAACTTTGGAATAACATTTTATTAATTAATTGGACAATGATGTTCCGAAAATCGGATAGGTTATTAAATTAAAAAATTAAAAAATTTAAAATTTAAGAAATTCTTTTGGTAGCATTAGTACTCGCCATCGCTTTGGTCCCATGAAGGAATCCGAAGTGAACCCTAAAATCTAATTAAGGACTTTGTGTCATTGGGCTGGTTGTGGTTGATTTTTGCTTACTTCACAATCCCCAACTCTCTGTGGACCCACGTCTTAAGTAAAGAGCTTTGGTGGGCGTAGTCTGAGCAATGTGGAGCTTGGAGGACCATGCAACATTCTCTTCCGTTTTTTTTTTATTTAAATGATCGCTGCATTATCTCAGTTGTGTCTCTGCCTTTGGTTCGCCAAAACTTCAAACCAAAAACCAAACCAAACAGAGTTTGATTGGAACTTCGAAGGACCTCTTTTGGTCTCCTGGTCTGGTTCCCTTTGCAGATTCTCTGCCGTGCTTTTCCACATTTTCCCATTTTCGTTCCTTATCGTTATTACGGCGGTTAAATGGATGCCTTGTGGGATCTACATCCTTTGGGCTTTGCGCAACGTACCATCCCCGTTGGATCACTACAATCAGTCCGAGATGCCGAATAACTGGGATCTCTACGGCGAGACGGAGTCGCGGACAAGAGTCTTAAACGTAAAAATGTCAGCCGAATCATCCAAGCTTGTCAGGAATTCGAACAACAAGCCGATTCAACAGTTATCATCCAATTTCGCGACGGATGCTGTATAGATTAAGGTTTCATAATGTGTGACCTCGCGAGCACATCATCAAAGCTGATTATGACCAAAACAGAGAACGGCGGACACAAGTGGGAATCGGATTCGAACCGAATTACACCAGTTTTCCGATCTTTCAGAATATCATTCCTATTCATATTTTCAATGCATCGAATTTTGAATGCATGAATTCTGAATTCTGAAAAATGTTGGTCATTGGCCACAAAGATAAAAGACTAGGGAATGCAAAATTAGGTGTGCATTGAGGATCGGCAATAAGCATTGAACTCCGCGTTCAATGGTGTGCAGGCAGCCTGCTTTTTGTGGACACAAATGAAAACGCAAAGCCTAAATCCATGGGGCCACATAGCCGGAAATGTCTTGGTTGGTGTCACAAGGTGACACTTGTCCTCTTGTTAAATGCATTCAAGAGATTAATTATATATGATAATTGCGTTTCATTGCCAAGTAAATCTTACACTCACACCCTTATAAAGTATTAACTACATTCCAACGTACATGGGTGTTAAGTCTTGGAAATGTTCATGTTTAATTAAGAATAAAAGTACGATGCTATCCTGTTTTTGTTGGAACATGTCTCGTCAAGAACGAATAAAAGATTAAAAGAATCCGATTACATTCCATCACCTATTTGGTTTTTAATTAATTTTGTCCAAAGTTTGCACACACCACGTTTCAATAGAAAGAAAAATTATATAGAGAAAAGTTCTTGAAACATTTGATACTTTTTGTTTTTTTTTTTTTTGCTAATTTTTTAATTTGGGTGAGCCTAGTTCTAGGTGTTCTTGGAGTTTTTTTTTTTAATTTTAGGATAGATCATCAATTGTTATTTTTATAAAGATAAAAGCAAAAGGATCTCAATTTTTATTTACGTTCTTTGTCAATATCAAAATTTTGCCGCTAATGTTATTGAGAGAAAGAAATAGATTGAAATTAACTTTTGTCAACGTGTTGTTAGATAGGTATATGTCTCGTATGAGCCCGTCCCATAGGAAGATAGATTGGAACCAACCTTTTTCATGCCTTGCTGTTGTTTCTTTGATGCCTTGTTGTTAATTGTCTTACTGCCCAATGCCTCCTGTCTCCTGTTCCCTTGCATGTTGCTGCTTGCCATGCTTTTTGATGCACCTTTTGTCACCTTTATTTAATTTTTATGTTTACTAAACTATGAAATTACATATGATACCTATTTTCACTGTCCAATCAAGTATGAACTATGAAATTGCATTTGATGTCCTCTTTCTCCCATTATTGATGCAACATTTTATTTAGGTAAAAAAATATAAATATGTTTAAATTGCTTAAAACTAATTTATCAATTTGAATTGTTTATGAAGATTTATGATAAGATCTCTTGATTAAAAATTATTATTATTATTAATTTATAGAATTTAGTACTTATTTTTATAGTAATAGACATAAATTATACAATTTAATATTTGTTTCCATAATAGTAGGTATAATTACTTTTGTATTTATAGACAATTAAGTACTATGTATATATGTAATACCTTATACCTTATTAATTTCAAGTAATATAAAATATATCAAAGTTTTTATAATTATTTGGAAGTTGATTCCCTTGAAACAATTATTGGAAATTGAATTCTCAAAGTAATTAATCTTTTATTTTTTTATTTTTATAATATTCTTATTTTTAACCCCTAATTTCCCATCTTTTGGTATCAAGAGGTGTTCTTAGGGAATTCACTTTTATTAAATATCTCTAACATCACCACCATATCAAAAAAAAAATTATTTTATACTTCTTACTCAACAAAAAAAAAATCTTAGTATTACTGATTTGCAGTTCTCTTTTATATCTTTACACAACTTATCAAATTGCAATATTAGAATATCTTGTGTTGAAAAATCATTATATTTTATGTATGAGTCTTTTAAGAGGTTTAAACAAGTGGTCCTAACTATAACAAATAATCAATCAAGAGACAACACTTTTACATCTTCCAATAAATTGAAAAAAAAAAACTAAGGGAATCTTCTAAAAGTATTGATTGTAACTATGCATAACCATGTCTAAGAATGGAATTTCCTTGTTAAAATAAAAGTGATCCTATATGTTAGATTTTCAAGACTGAAAAATATTTTTATTTCCACCATGCAACAATGTACTCTAAAGTGATAATTACTTTTATTCAGTTAAAAGGTGATACTATTCAATAGTATGATTGATTTAAAACTTATGTGTGAGTTATGACATTGGTTGACTACACCAAAGGTTTTCTTATGCATTTAGGGCCTTCAAAATATCATAATGTTAATGAAAACTCGTAAAAATTCGTCAAACATCAACTATTTTGAAGTATCAAAGTCATTTCAAATGACTTGCCAATTGAGCTAAAGATTAACTATAAAGACAGTTGGTGAGCATTTTCATCAAGTAACTTATTCTTGACATTTGATGTGAAGTTAAAGCTCATAAGCCACAAATAATGGCAGCAACTATCTCCTTTACTTGCTTACAAAAAGAGAAGTTAGGTATTGAATATTATTGTCTAATTACTAAAAGAGTTAGCAAACTTATTAATGGTAATCTTCATTCATATTCTTTAATTCAAGTAAGTAACACTAGATGTTTAACTTAAGAATAGTTGAAAGACAAGATGGCAAAAGGACTATGCTAGCATTACGATGAGAAGTGACATAAAAAGTATCAATGTAAATAGGGGAAACTTTTAATGATTGAACTAATTGAAAAGGTTAAGGAGGCAAATAATAATTACATGTATTCAGATTGTAATGACATTCATGTTGAATTTATGGATAAGCTAGCATTTCATGGTTTGCTAAAACATTTTAATTTGCAAATCATAAAAATTACTAGACTCCTTAAAAGACAATTAATGGTAGTACTAATTAGTTCAAGAAGTATCAACAATTTTATAAATGAAATGATTGTCAAAAAACTTATTTTTTTCAATATAAAACTACAACAAATTCGTTGTGAAAGTTGTAGATAAGAGAACTCTAACATGTTAAAGAAAATGCATAAAGGTAAAACTTTTGTTGAAAGGTTAGACTATTTACGTTAATATCTTTTTACTATATTTGAAAGATTATGAAATTTTTTTTAACATTAACTAGTTGCAAATTTGGGAAGATATTAATTTGAATTTTTCTAAGCTAATAATGAAGTTTTTGCTGGATAGACATGTAATAGAGTTACAAGGAAAAAATAATGACAAAATTATTATTGTTACAAGTCTTCAAATGTAAAATGTTATATAGAAAAAAAAGTTAAAATAAAAATTATAATGGATCAAAACAAGTTTTTAATTAACCTGGAAAACAAAGCTAACTTGAAGGGTAGGAGAATGATAGGAGAGTTTCTTCTTAATTATAAGTGTCATTTACTCCTATTAAGTTTACTAGACAAAATTATTGAATTTTCAAGTTTATATTTAAGAAGAGTGATGATATTTAGCAATACCAATTTATAATGATTAATGCATACATTTTTTTATGAATATAAGAAAGATTTAATTTAATCTACTTTGCATATATTAATAATATTATCTCTATAGTATTTTGGTTAAAAAAACACTTTAAAAATTATTATTAATCTTATGATTGCAAACTTATTCATCATGAAATATTTAAAAATTTTGACACCATAATAATTAGATGTTCTTAAAATAATATATATATATAACAAGTATATTAATAGTTATGCAAAACTCATGCAACAAGCAAGTATGAGTTTGCTATAGATATATTTCACAAGCAGAAAAAACTCATCTTACATTAGCAAGTTGTTAATGGTTAATGGATGTCTCAATGCCAAATTAAGTGTTTTATGTCATAAGCGTTGTACCATGTCAATTGTTTTTGATTGGTCTCCCTGCAAAGGATGCTGCAAATTGATATTACCTTTTATTTGCCTTTTAATATATTATGGTGCAACAAAGAACGATTATGTTATTAGCATAAAAATTTATAGAGATAAATTTCAACAAATATTAAGACTATTTTTAAAAATTTATATTGATAAGGTATTAAAAACTTTTAGGATAAAAGATTATTTTTTTTATTATAGTACTCATAGTTAAAGAAAACAAATTCAATCTTACACAATGCCTTCAAAATAATTTAAAGCGAGATGAAAATAAATGTATAATATATGTATTAGCAATATTATGTATGCACATGTTTGGATTAAATCTAGTATTGCATTTGCAATAAAAATACTAGAAAGGTAAGAATATTAAAAAGTTGTCAATATTTATAAGGAATTAAGAACTATAAACTTACATATAAATACATTAATCATTTGAAGGTGGTTAGGTATTCATATACTAATTTTGCATAGGAAAAAGTCTATTGCTTAATATATTTTTATACTTGTTTAGGGAATTGTATCATGAAGAAGCAATAAGTAGATTGTTATTATTTTTTTCCATCATAAAAGCAAAACTTATTGCATGTAATAAGACTACAACATAAATTTTATGATTAAGAAATTTTCTTATAGATATGTTATAATAATTCGACTATAGTATTTTTTTTTACAACAATAAAAATAAAAATTAAAACAAACATATCAATATAAAGTATTCACTTATCAAAGATCATATTAAATAACAAGTAATTAAAATAGAATATATTAGCACTCTACTTATGGTTGATGATCTATAACTATAAGATTACTATTAAATCATATAGGGATTCTATTGTGCATATGAAATTTGTTAAATCAATTTAAGTTTCATTTTATTTTATAATGTTTTGGATTTTTAGATATGTTATGATGATTTGCTAAAAACAATTATTTTCTACACATAAAGATTGTTTGAATAAAGTGTAACTTGAATCTGAATAAATTGAAGTCTAAAGTTTTTTCCAATTGATAAAGTATTACTTTAATCAGGTATTTGATTAAAAACTTATTAACAATGTGGTACACATAAGAAAATGTTTCCTTAAGCTTACGTAATTGCTATTGTTCATGTATAAAAATTTTTAATGAAGCAAATTACAATTTCATACCAAATTATATGGTAATATAAACAATGACCTTTGTTAAGGGTTTCACTTATTTGGAATCACGTGGACTAATTAAAAAAATATTGAAATTATTTTTAAAGTGGTACACATAATTAAATATAAATACTAAATATTTATTTTTTAAAGTAATAATTAAAATATAATTACTCACTTATCATATTTTAAAAACTAATTAAGTTGAATTTAAACTAATTATATTTACTTATTATCAAATAAAGATCAATAATTTATATGATGGTTGACATAACTTATAAAAGATGAAGTTGTAAATTATTATAAAAGACTTTAATTAGTACCACAAAATTTTTACTTTTAAATTATATATTTATATTTATTAAATAATATAACTAAATTAGATATACTTCTCCTATTTAATTTATTATTAATCATATTCTTACACAAAGGACTATGGATGAAAATGATTTTTTACGTCGGAGTCACGTTAGATCTAGAAAAGAATATTCAACTAGAATTTTTTGTTAAACAATGTAGAATAATAGATGAATAACAAAAATGAAATTAGCAAGATTATTTTTTGTAAATTAGTCATATTGCAAAAACATGGGTTTGCCTATAAAATTGTCGTGTTTCCTTGTATATACTCCTTTTTCTTTGTATTTCGTTACCTTAGTTGTTTCTCCAGTTGGAACCGATTAAATTTCTCTAAAGTCGTACAATGTGTACTTGACAATATTTGTTTATTTCAGTGCTCACCAAACCAGCATTAGTACCTAGTGATTCACCATCTAGTAGGGATACAAAACTGATCACTATCTTTTTTTTTTTGGGATTTGGTTATAAGAATTAAGTTTTACGATAGGAAAGAATTAGATAAAAATTTAATTATAATTATTAATTTCAATCGATTATAATTTTATATTTTTTCTATATTATAATTAATTGTCACAATTGATCGTCTAATTTTCTTGTCTCACAAATTTTTTTCTTTTTAGGGGAATAAGAATTAATATTCTAACATATTCTACCTTGCTATGATGGGCTAATAATGTATGGTAAAGTATTGACCGAAACAATTGTTGGTGCTCTATGGCTTTGCAAAAAAAGAACAGAGGACAGTTGATAAATTTTGTGGGGTCAAGCTTGGTCACAAAAAAAAAAGCAGTATGAGACTTGCTTTCTGACGCCGACCCCATTGGAATGGGCAGAAAAAGGGGCAAGGAAATTGGGAACTCGCTTTCAAGAAAGCAAGTAAACGTGCAAGCTTTTACTTTTTCTCTCGTGATTCTGTGTAAAGAACCACCGACAACAGATTCCAATTCGAAAGTTGCTAGTTATTTGATACCATCTCTGCTTCACATATAAGAACTTCAAATCCAGCAATAAGTGATAAGTGAATAATTGTTATGTGATTGTACTTAATAAAAAATATTTAATGTATATTGAATTTAATTATTGAATGAATTTAAAAAAAATAAAATGAATATAATTATAAAAACTCTTTAACATATAAATTAAATTTAATTAATGAATTAATATAATAAATAACTTTAAAGTAAAAATAAATATAATTACAAATATACTTTAATATTTCCTTCTTTTAGGTTGAGTAATGCGTCCAAATAAATTAATGTTCTTGCCCCATTCATCTTTATTCCAACTATGAAATTCTGCATAACAGATGTTAGGTTATCATTTTCTCCTTTAATGTCTTTTTCCTCACATTTTCTACTCTGTCAAGGACTCTTTTTACTGCTATATCAAATGCATCTCCAAGGTTCGGAGATTTGGACCTAAAATTTGCATATATAACCTTTGATATCAGCCATATAACCTCCTCTCTTTTAGCCAATATCTCCTCCTTTGAGAGCTGAAGCAATGTCTCATTAATTCTGATTTGTCCCTTTTTTACCAATTTTTCCGGTATGAACACAGAATATCTTGAATAGTTCCCTGGCAAGTACCAAACATATTGCAAATATGCAGAGCCTGGATCGAAGAACACAGGGATGCAGCCTGCCAGAATGGATTCAAACGTTGATCGCCGGGTCAATGAATCCCTGGGAGGCTGCAAGCAGAATACCGAGTCCTGAAACACCTTGATCACCTCGACCAGGTTCTCACACTTGCTTCTAGGAAAGTTGCAACCTCATAGCTTGCAAATACTCCCGGAAGCTGAACAATGGTCGATGATCTCTGCGTGGATAGAATCAATCCTAGCCGGTCGAGGGGCGCCTGTGAAAGAGAACAAGTATTGCCTTTCTTGTGTTCTTATTCTGTCTTGCCATCCAAGTATCTCACTCTCACTTGAAGGATGGAAATGTGTGGGGTATGGCACTGCAAATTCGTTTCCCCTAGAAGTTGATTGAATTGACAATATTGTCATGTTCATGGCTTCAGGCAGATTCAACAACTTACTTCCCCAAGATGAATCATCATCAGATCGCCTCTGAAAATCCGAAGCAATCCTTCCAGTAACAAAGAAATGGTCTCTACCCCACCTTCTTTTCCACTCGGCCCTTTCTGCCACCCACTTCACCCAATCAAGTCCCAATACATCTCTAGTCGATGCATTGTGAGTCCAAAGGTATCGACCAACATCAAGGCCTGCGTAAAATGGCACGAAAATAGCAGAAGCCAATGAAGAATCATTAGTTAAGCACCTGTAATCCTTCATTCTGCTACGAAATAAAATTTCTAGAACAAATTGGCTTGTCTGAAACCAGCATTTCTCCAATACAACCCCACCAGGATTCTCAACCGGATGGCCAAGGCCTGAATTTTCGAGGTATGGGCACATGTCATACCATGGCCTCAGTAGCCAGCTGCAATTTTTGATCACATCGTCATTGAATCGCCGCGGAAGATCATGAACATATATGTAACGATTCAAGTAAGAATCTGCCGCTTCATTGCCAGCCCGCTTAATTACTTAATTGACAGGAATTTGATTATGAGAGATCAGAAAGCTGACATAACTATTTGGAGCCCAAAAATAAAGGAGTAAGGGCACAGACGAGGCAAGGAGGACGGCAAACCATAGTGGTTTCTTACGAACTATAACAGGTAATTCAGCTGCCTGGTCCTCCATTAATTCTTTGCCCTGCACCACAGTTCACACCCAACGAAAAGAGGGCATATGGGCAGAGATTTATGAGAATATTAGTGAAAGATTATTGTTTCCCCAATTAGCAGAATTTTATATTGAAAACGAAAAGACAAAGTTATAAATCACTTAAATATCAATGCCTTTTTTAAAGGAATATTTTTTTAAAATTATAAATTTATGTCATTTTAGAATATTTTATTAATAAATAATATTACCTATCATGATTTATGAAAAATTTATTATACATATTGTAATTAAAGTTTTATTTAAATTAAAAGTACTAGTATAATAATAACTCATAATAATAATAATAATTCATCTATTATTCCATCCCATTATGCAAAGATAGCCTAATCTTCTATTTAATTTATCTCACAATTAATTATATCAACGATTTTTTTTTATTTTTTAATGATTGCTAGCCTGGTATCATTGTTGCATATCCCAGTTGGAACATGGGATGGACTTGAGATTTTTTTTCTAGGTTAGAAGACTATGGAGACAATTGTAGTAGTTTTCATTATTTTCATAAGATTTTATATCTTATTTTTAGTTTTACATATTGACATTTTGAAAATAGAGATTTAAATCTTAATCACTAAAACATCTCCTAAAATATAGTTCAGAAAAATTTAAATTTAAGTCATTGCATCTAATTCATACAATATCATCATTGTTATTAAGTTAATTATGGATAGAACGCTTTTGATTTATTATTTAAGCAATACTGCAATGTGTCAATTAATGACGTAGGATGCCTATATGCTGAGGAGATTATAGGAAATCAACTGTAACAACAGCCAAGGTTATACCAAAATTATATATAGGCTGTTGCTTTGTAATCTCAGCCCATTTTTCTCGGTCTAAGGTTGGTCTGATAATTTTAAGAAGAAGGAAAGTCATATTGTTCAAACTTATAAGTTACAATAAAACAAAATGAAACTGACAAAATTTTATTTATTAAATTTATCTAATGAAAATAACAAAAATTTCTAACTACATCGTAAAAATTAAAGAAAAAAATAAAGAAAAATTTGGAAGAAATATAATTAAAGTTAGGAATCAATTCCAATATTTTCCTTGTACAAAACTCTATAAGTTTAAGCTATATAATAATATTTCTCTTTTGAATTTATTTCACAAAATTTTTTCTTTTTTGTCCTTGTCAACTTCAGATATCTTTAATAACAATTGATGAAACTAAGAAAATGATATAGTAAGATCTAACGCTCAACAAAGATGCAATTTTCAGTAAAGTAGTGTTATTCTTGGCCATTAGATTACTCAATTGAGTGAAAGGAAGCTATGAAATAGGTGATGTGGATCGTTAAGATTCTCTTTTATCATTGTCAATAGATACATGAAATCTTTCGTCCACTTGGGATTTCTGCCGTCCTAAATGCAGTGAAATTTCGGTTTTACATAACACCAACAAACATTATCAACCAAATTTTCGACACCCACCATGCGATTTCTTTCCTAGTCGGAAAAGTGCGACGACAGATAATGATGTGGACCAGATAGCCGAGGAGTATATGGACAAGCGAGTAAAGGATAAGAAGTTGCGAAAGTCTTCAAAGCCGAGTCCAAGTTGAATGGCATTTTTCGTAATTTTAATTAAATTTTATAAAATGACATTTTTCGTAATTTAGTGTAATTTTATATACTATATATATTTTAGGGTTTCTTAATGAGAGGTAGAACGTATTATACTTTACCTTTCTCTGAGGCGTTTTGTGCCTTTTGTTCTTTGGAATTCAATCGTTGTTATTGATTTCCTGTTTTTGATTACGCTTTCTCGCTGCGTCAGATTGGTATCAGAGCAAGGCAATTTCCTGCGAAGATGTCAGTCAATCGAGGTGTTGATGGCGGTCGTGTTCTTGACGGTGTTCAGGATGCGGGAGTCCAAGGGGCCGATCAATGGGTTCCTAGGGCAGAGTTCAATGCTTTAGATCAAAGAGTCCAACACTTAGAACAGTGTTTTGAAGATTTGATTGAGCGCTTTGACTCGATGAATATTAGCGGTAATAGGCCTGGGGCAAGAGATAGGTATGTTAATCCAATTAACAGACCCAGAGCTATTAATAGGATTGCGCAAATCTCTGACGATGAATCTGCTGAAGAGGATGAGTTTATGTATGGAGTAAGGCAACCACAGAGACGAGGTGGTGATGTAGGGTCTCGAAGGAACTACTATGGGTATGATCAAGGAGATGGGGGTGATTACCGTTTGAAGGTTGATATTCCATATTTTAATGGTAGTCTTAATATTGAGGAGTTCTTAGATTGGTTAGCAGATGTTGATAGGTTCTTCGACTACATGGAGATACCAGAAGATCGACGGGTTAGATTGGTGGCCTGTAGATTGAAGGGTGGAGCTTCTGCCTGGTGGGAGAGGCTGCAGACTAGGAGACAGAGAGAAGGGAGACATCCGGTAAGAACGTGGTTCCGTATGAAACAACTACTACAACGCGATTTCTTACCTCCAGACTATGAGCAAATACTGTTCCAGCAGTATCAACGATGTCGCCAAGGGCCAAGATCTGTTCATGAGTACACTGCAGAGTTTATGAGGTTGGCGGAACGGAATGATTTGAGAGAGAGTGAGGGTCAACAGGTTGCACGATATGTGGACGGGTTGAAGTTGCAAATTAAGGACAAAATAGGAGTTGCAGTTTTAAGGAATTTAAATGAGACGAAAAATATGGCTCTTCGAGCCGAGTTAATGTTGCAGGAGCAGAGCACCAGATATACAAGCGGAAGAAGAGGGTTCGTAAGTGATGCTGCCAATGGTAATAAAGTGGGTGTTGAGAAGAATAAGAATTTGTCGAGTAACTTTGGTGAAGATAATACTAAGAGGGATGAAAGGGCTGAAGGGAAGAAGCCTATGAAGCCTAAAGGAGTCCAGAAGCAAAATAACCCATATGCCAAACCAATTTTAGGTAAGTGTTATCGTTGTAATCAGCCTAGTCATAGATCTAATGAGTGTCCTAGTAGAAGGAGTGTTCATATTGTGGATAGGGATGATGAAGAAGAGGTGTGTTGTGATCCTAATGAAGAGGATGAATATGATGAGGAGGAGAATGGTGAAGTGGAGCCAACTTATGTGATTAGGCGAATGATGTTAGCACCAAAACAGGAGACAGATACCCAACGACACCAGTTGTTCCGTACCAGGTGTACGATTGGGGGAAAGGTGTTTGACTTAATTGTAGATAGTGGGAGTTGTGAAAACATCATCGGGAGAGAAGTCGTTAAACAGTTACAGTTGCCTGTCGAAAAACATCCATACCCATACACTATTGGGTGGATTAAGGCGGCCGAGAAGATTGAGGTAAAGGAAAGGTGCAAGGTGCCATTTTCTATAGGGAGGTATCGAGATGAAATCTTTTGTGATATTGTTGACATGGATGCATGTCATCTACTATTCGGGAGACCTTGGCAGTTCGATGTGAATGCCCAACATGCAGGTAAAGAAAATGTTTATAAGTTAGAAAAGGGGGGTGTGAAGTATGCTCTGTTACCTCTGAAATTAGAGGGTCGCACTAGAGTTCGCAGGATAGAGGGATGCTCTTTCTTGACTATTGCCCAGTCAGAGAAGGAGATGGTTGAGGATTTGAAAGAGTCAAAGGTGGCTCATGCGCTCATTGTTAAGAATATGATAGTTGGGGATGAAGATGTAAGTGAAGAGGTCCCAGAAGCGGTTAAGGAAGTATTGGAAGAGTATAGAGATGTGGTTCCTGATGACTTACCTTAGGGACTACCACCCTTGAGGGATATTCAGCATCAAATAGACTTGGTACCTGGAGCAAGTCTTCCAAATTTACCACACTATAGGATGAGTCCTAAGGAAACTGAAGTCCTGCAGGAGAAGGTCCAAGAGTTGTTGGACAAGGGGTTCATTTGAGACAGCATGAGTCCTTGTGCTGTACCAGCATTATTGACGCCTAAGAAAGATGGGAGCTGGAGAATGTGTGTTGATAGTAGGGCCATCAACAAGATCACCATCGGATACAAATTTCCTATACCACGATTAGATGACATGTTAGACAGATTGAGCGGGGCTAAGGTATTTTCCAAAATTGATTTGAGGAGTGGCTACCATCAAATCAGAGTTCGGCCTGGGGATGAGTGGAAGACAGCATTCAAAACCAAAGAGGGATTGTATGAGTGGCTGGTAATGCCATTTGGCCTCAGCAATGCGCCCAGTACCTTCATGCGCGTGATGAATCAGGTATTAAAACCCTTTAATGGTCGCTTTGTAGTAGTATATTTTGATGATATACTGGTATTTAGTAAGTCGGAAGAGGAGCATATTGAACACTTGAGGTGTGTCTTGGCTGTGTTGAGGGAGAATAAACTATTTGCTAATTTGAAAAAGTGTGTCTTCATGTCAAAGCGATTGTTATTTCTGGGATTTGTGGTTAGCAGTGAGGGTATTATGGTAGATGATGAAAAGGTGAGGGCAATCAGGGAATGGCCTACTCCTAAAGCTGTTACTGAGTTGAGGAGTTTCCTAGGATTGGCTAGTTTTTATAGGCGATTTATAAGACATTTCAGTACAATTGCTGCTCCATTGACTGAGTGTCTGAAGAAAGGAAAATTCCAATGGGGTGAAGAGGCTGACACAAGCTTTGTGAATCTAAAGGAAAGGTTATGTAGGGCCCCTGTATTGGCACTACCTAATTTTGATAAGCTATTCGAGGTTGACTGTGATGCTAGTGGGGTAGGGATCGGTGCAGTGCTATCACAGGAGAAGAGACCAATCGCGTTCTATAGTGAGAAGTTATGTGAGGCCAGGAGGAATTGGTCAACTTATGATAAAGAGTTTTATGCTGTTGTGAGAGCTTTGAGAGTATGGGAACACTATTTGGTAGGAAAGGAATTCATTCTCTACTCAGACTGTGTCGCATTAAAACACTTAAGTGGTCAGACCAGGATAAGTAAGGATATGCATGCTAGGTGGATTCAATTCTTACAGAGGTTTCCTTTCAGGTTAATGCATAAATCTGGTGTGCAAAACAAAGTGGCTGACGCTTTAAGTAGAAGGGCTGATTTGTTATTCACCTTAAGTGCTGAAGTTGTGGGTTTTGAAAGAATAAAAGAGTTATATGAAGATGATGGTGATTTTAAGGAGATGTGGAGGAAGTGTACTATTAAGGAACCTTGTGATGATTATCATATTCATGAGGGGTATTTAATGAAAGGAAATCAATTGTGCATTCCTGAGTCCTCCTTAAGGGAGAAGTTGATTAGAGACCTTCATGGGGGAGGTTTAGCAGGGCATTTGGGTCGAGATAAGACCTTAGCTGCTGTGACAGAAAGGTATTTCTGGCCTTGACTGAGAAGGGATGTTGGTAGGATTGTAGAGAGATGCTACATCTGTCAGACTTCCAAAGGGCAATCTCAAAACACTGGGTTATACACTCCCTTACCAGTACCTGAGAACATTTGGGAAGACTTGTCGATGGATTTTGTCTTGGGCTTACCTCGTACCCAGCGAAGTGCTGACTCTGTGTTTGTTGTTGTTGACAGGTTTTCTAAGATGGCTCATTTTATTCCATGTAAAAAAAACTGCAGATGCACAATCCATTGCTAGGTTATTTTTCAAGGAAGTGGTGCGTCTACATGGTGTTCCAAGGTCCATTACTTCTGATAGGGATAGCAAGTTTCTTAGTCACTTCTGGAAGACGTTGTGGTTCCTGTTTGATTCTTCATTAAACTTTAGTAGCACAGCTCATCCACAGACTGACGGGCAGACTGAAGTGACCAACAGAACACTGGGAAATTTGATCCGGAGCATCTGTGGTGAGAAGCCAAGACAGTGGGATCAAGCATTGGCCCAAGCTGAATTTGCTTATAATAGTTCTGTTCATAGAACTATTGGGAGATCACCCTTTTCAGTGGTTTACACCAAAACGCCACAACATGCCCTGGATTTGTTGAAGTTACCTAAGGGGGTAGAGGTTAGCATAGCAGCTAAAAACATGGCAGAGCAGTGTCAAACTATCACTGAAAAGGTTAAAAGGAAAATTGAGAGGGCAAATGCGAAATACAAGGCGGCTGCTGATAGACATAGGAAGGAGAAACTGTTTGAGGTTGGTGATCAGGTGATGGTGTACATAAGGAAGGAACGCTTTCCTGTGGGCAAGTATAGCAAATTACAGCCAAAGAAGTATGGTCCTTATGAAGTTGTGCGCAAGATCAACGACAATGCTTATATTGTCGAGCTTCATGATGATATGAACATCTCCAAGACATTCAATGTAGCTGATTTATCTCTTTTCCATCCCGATGATATGCCTTTATATCCTGAAAAGAACTCGGGGTCGAGTTCTTCTCTGGTGGGAGAGAATGATGTGGACCAGATAGCCGAGGAGTATATGGACAAGCGAGTAAAGGATAAGAAGTTGCGAAAGTCTTCAAAGCCGAGTCCAAGTTGAATGGCATTTTTCGTAATTTTAATTAAATTTTATAAAATGACATTTTTCGTAATTTAGTGTAATTTTATATACTATATATATTTTAGGGTTTCTTAGTGAGAGGTAGAACGTATTATACTTTACCCTAATTTGAGAGAACTTTTCTCTGAGGCGGTTTGTGCCTTTTGTTCTTTGGAATTCAATCGTTGTTATTGATTTCCTGTTTTTGATTACGCTTTCTCGCTGCGTCAGATAACCTATTAAAATTGCATTAAGTTTGGAATTTTTAGTGAAAAAATTAACTCTAAAAAGTTTAGTTATTTTAAAAAATGTTCGTACAATTCCATTTTCTTGAAGTTATATTAGCTCTGGTTGCATTTTAATTAGAGTTGTGGGCGTTGGAGTTGACAACTACTTTGTAATTGGCCTAATTTTAATTTTGTTTGGACCGTATCAAGAGGAACCCTGGGGGCAGGGCTACAGTGAATTGAGCAGATAATTTCTAGGTGGATCTAATTGTACACGGTTTCCTGTTGTATGTAATTGCGGTAGATAATATACATCTGTACGTTGTCAAGATCTCATTCTTACGAGTTGTTTTTCTTCCTTCCGATCTTGTCGTGTCTTAAGATTTGTGGGAACACGGAGAGGTATGTATAATTAATTCGGACTTACCGTATAAGCAAAGCTCTCGAAGGGATTGGAAGTTCAAATTGAAGTCATACAAGGGTTTAGAGGGCTTAAAGGCATAATCCAAATATTTAATGTTCTCTGAACTTGCGAGTTGCTTAACAGATACTTCTTTCACAATAATATCATTAAGAAACACACTCTTTACATCGTGAAATTCATGAAAATACATGCACAAGACACAACGTTCACATAGAAGAATCCTTATGATAACACCTTATAGCAACACTTATTTTCTAAACAACTATTGAAATCGCGAACCAATTTAGAACAAAGGTTCAAAGCTCTCTTTCACGTGGCTTTCCGTGACGACAAGGGTGGAGTCTCAGAACTCTCATAAGTATTGATGTCGTAGCCGTACCTAAAACCTTTTACAGCATCCGCTGAAGCAATAGATTTGAGTTCAGACATCTCTTCAGGGGTTAGTTTCACAGCCAACGCAGCAATGTTTTGGTTGAGGTTATCAATTTTGGTGGTTCCTGGTATGGGACACACGTCATTCCCCTGATGGTGCAACCATGCAAGCGCTAGTTGTGTTGATGTGCAACACTTCTTTGCTGCAATTTCATTAATCCTATCAAATAAGCGGTTGTTGTGCTCCAAATTTTCAGCTTGGAACCTAGGCATTTCCTGGAGAGACAAAAAAAACCCACAAAAAAGAAAAAAAAAACAGAGAAAGAAAACTAGTTAGTCACATTATGGAAGAGCTATTTCCATTAGTCACGTTTTTTATTTTTCTCCATATCACTTGAAACTATTAAACTTAATATATTATTCCTTAACCAAAAAGATTTTCATACAGACTAATTAACAATTTGATATACTAATTGCTAACCTTTCGATAGTCACCTTCTGCCATGTTTTCAACCAACTTAGGTCCTAAGGAAAAGAATCCCCGTCCTAGAGGGCTGTATGTAACAATTCCAATTCCAAGTTCCCTGGAAAAAGTAAAAATATTAATTTATTTTTCTTTAAATACTCTAACAAATTTATTATTAAATTTCAAGGGTAAGTTAGTTTTGACAATTAAAAGAAAAAGAAAAAAAAATGAGTTTCTAAAGGCATTTGATAATTTTTAAAGAAATTTTTTTCTTTCTAAAAAATAATATTATAATTTCTAATGATGCATTTTGATATAAGAAAAATATATGAAATTTAAAGACATTATTTTGATAATTAAAAATAAGAAAATAGATAAAAGTAAAGTAAGTTTGAGCAAATATTAATTCAACAACATTGTAAATTCCCTAAACCTATTTTCACCCGGTTCAAACATGGGCTTGGCATTGTGTGTATCCACAAACTAACCTGCAAGTAGGGACTATTTCTTTTTCAACATCTCTTGACCATAAGGACCACTCCAATTGAACAGCAGTTATTGGATGAATTGCATGTGCCCTTCTAATCGTTGAAGCAGAGGCCTCTGATAGGCCTATATACTTCACTTTCCCTTCCTTAACTAGTTTCTTTACTTCCCCCATCTATATCACACCGAAAAACATTACTAGATCTTATAAATGTAAGGCTTTAAACAACTCAACAATCTTGATATATTCACGGCAAGCATTTCATTTCATTTCATTATTGTCTTACGTATGGCTAAAAGTTGGTCAGTTTAATCTAATTAGAGAAATATAAGCTATGGTATACTAAAAGAACTGCTAGAACAGCCGCAAAAACAGACAAACATTGGATCCGAGTGCAAAATCAACTGACTTGAATATAAACAGGTTTGGATCAAGAAAACAAAAATGAAAAAAGTACAGACCGTGACTTCAATGGGAACGGTAGTATCTATACGATGCTGATAATAAAGATCAATATGATCAACTTCAAGCCGCTTCAAGCTGGCCTCACAAGCAGCTCTCACATGAGCAGGATCCCCACGCACCTCCATCTTACCATCCGCGGCTTTTATCCCGAATTTTGTGGCCAATTGAACTTTCTCCCTTAACCCTCCTTTCAATGCCTGCAATTGAACTCTCTCTCTTTTTTTGTAATATATTATAAGGAATGGACTACTGTTTCACTGAAATATTAAGAAACCAACCAGCTAGACTTAGCCAAGTGAGACAGAGAGCAGCTCAAGCTCGAACAAGTCTCTCAAATTCTCTTAGTAACAGTTTGTGGCTAGGTGATTAATTTGATTATACGAGGATTCCATTTTGGTATAGTCAGGTGATGATTATGAAATGAAATAGTCAATAATAATATTACACTAAAATTGAAATACAGGGTACCTTTCCAATAAGGATTTCATTTGTGAAGGGGCCGTAGATGTCAGAGGTATCAAGAAAAGTGATGCCACTGTTGATCGCGTGGTGAATGAGAGCGATCATGTCAGCTTCGGGCTTGGGCGGACCGTAGAAGGCGGACATACTCATGCACCCCAGGCCCTGCGCCGGCACCTCTAGCCCTTGTGAGCCTAGCTTGATCTTCCTCACGGATGCCATATTTTACCAGTTTGTCACGTCTACTTCTTCTTTCGCTGAAACTAGATTCCACTATTTATAACCAGCAAAACAGACCACGGGCCGGTTCGGTTTGAATTCAGTTTCAGAACCAAGGCTCCTCCTCTTCCGTGCTAGGAAAAGCACAACCGAACCGGCTACCTGTGATTCGGTTCTAGTTCCTACGTCAATCTGGTGTTGCTCCAGTACCAAATCAATTTCGATGTCTATTTTTGATTCTTGATTACATTTCGGCTCAGTTTTGATTCCAATGGTAGCCCAGTTCCACTCTTAGTCCTTTTGCGGTTCGAACCCAAGGCATGATCTGACCTCAATTAACCAGCAATTTGCCAGAAGAAAAGTCACACATCATTGCCCCATAAAAGTTGAAAATATCGTTAATCTAATAATACTATTGAAACAGGCAACAAGTGGCAGCTCTTGAAAAGTATGGATTATTGGGGGATGACATAAGCCATGATGTGTGCTTGTTCTACTTTGAGAGCCCATAATAATTGAACAAGGAACTGAAAATTGTAATTTTTTTAACATTGAAATAATTCCTAATTAATTTGTTAATGATTCTCCAAAAACAATTTAGAAATTATAATCAAATAAAAGCCACTCTAAGCACACATTTATGAAAATTTCTCCAAGTTAAAAAAAATAAATTATGGGTGATCTGATCCGAATTATCTGGCAATTTGCAAGGAGAAAAGTCAACGTCATTGCCTTGAAGGTTACGCCACTTGAAGAGTAAGGGTTAAATTATGGGTGGACAATGATGTGTGCTTGTATTGAAATAATTAGTAAATAACTTATTAATTACTAACGAAGCTAAAATGCTCTTAGACTCTATTAAAAAGAAAAAAAAAAGCACTTTAAACTTATTTTTATAAAAAAAAATTAAATTTAAAAAATTAAAAATAGAATTATTCGAATTTCTCTTTACTCTTGCCCACTCAACCTAACTTAGTACATAATTGTACTAAGATTTTTGGGCAGAGGGATTGCAAAAGAGGTAAAGTATGATACAAAATGAGTATAAAGATAAATATTGATGTAAATTCAATGTGTTTAATTATACTAAGAAAATGCTAGATTTATATTAAGATTTTAATTTTATTTAAGTTTTAAATTAATATAAAATATTATTAAACTAAATTAAATAATTAAAAAATAATAATATATAATATCAAAATTTAATGTAT
>CM038610.1:8707079-8761605 GCA_021533255.1 Ceriops tagal | reverse complement strand
TTTTTTTTTTTTTTTTTTTGCTTTTTTAGGTGTTTTCTTTGTTTCGTCCAACCATTAAATTTCCATTCGGACCAAATTCGTAGGTATCTCTAAGACTTATTTTTGGGGCTTTTGTTTTGTGGATTTCAATTGGTGGTGCTCTTAAATAAATAGAGAGATATAGAATGAATCTGCTGATAAGTGATGGTCGATAGCTACTTATTAAACAACTGCCCGCCTCTTTCGGATTTATCAATATTCCTGGTGCATGCTTAAAATTCCAATTTTGATAATCCAAAGCATGGAAGACATTGCAAATATTATGAAAGGACGATGATGGAATGTGTCTGAGTGGTAGATACCCATTTTGCAAGTACCTCGACTTCTCATTAATCTTTGATCCCAATATGGTATTTAAATTAAGATGCTGCTTGCGGCCTGTAGCCCACTTCAAAATCAGGGGGCATATTGATTCCATTGTCTATTTTCAAAGTGTTATGATGGGAGTCTGTATAAGGAAAAGTAGTACATACAAACTGGCAGGGAAACGAAGATTGAGAGTGCAATAAAGAAAGCCTCCTGGATTATGGCATCTATGGTTGAATTTCCTTGTTTCAGAAATTAATTTTCTTTGCACCCCACCTCCCATATGAAACTTTTTATCCATTTATTGTGAGCATTGCCTGATGGTGTGGCATTGCATTGGGAAAAAGCTGCTCATGGATTGTTGGCCTCACATGCTCTTGATTGCATCCTTTTTTTTTTTTTTTGTGTGTGTCTCCCTGCCTATTCAAGATGATCTCATTGTGGAGGGGTTCTCTCTGGGAACCACCAAGGTTGAATGAAAATACAAGGCAGTTGCTTCATCATAAACTACATTTTATGATGCTACCTAAGGGGAGTGCTTCTGTGGGACTATACTTAATGTGCCTAATGACTATCTCTGGCCTCTTGAATTTCAAAAGCAATTCACTGTCTTGTATAGACTTTTCAAGGGGTTCATGCATAATGCCTATCTAGAATTAGGAAATTATAATGGCCATTAATGATGAAGCAACTTTTTACTTGCATTTGCAGAAATTATGGAGGTCATGTCAAAGCCAAGGGAACAATCTATTTGTCAAACATACGCATTGTTTTTGTCACAAATAAGCCTGTAGGACACTTCAGGGCATTTGACTTGCCCCTGGTAAGTTCTTATGCATTCTGCTGGCATACCTGTGCCCCAACCTCATATGCTCTTTGCAAGGTTTTCTTTTAATTTCTTTTTTTGGGCCAAATGGCATTAATGGCAACTCCTGTAGCCTTTTTCATTTTCTTGTTGCAAGTACTCCTTTCTGTTCTATTTGCATTATTTGCAATTACAATTGGACTTCTTAACTGGCCAGCATCTTGGTGGGAAAAAAGGTGTGGGCTGCCTTCATTAGTAAAACTAAACTTGGCAGTATATTTGTTTTTTAATGAATGAAATGCATTATCAGTGGAGCATTTTAGTGTCAGCTGACCAAGCTCAGTAACATCTTTCTTGATGTGTGAAGCATGTTATGCCCACAGTTGTGACAGATCTTTGTGATTTTTTCTTTTTCAATTTTGTGAATTGCCATTCAAGGCTGTGAAGCTATATTTATTTAGAATTATGTAAAAGTTGTTAAAGTCTTCTCAAATACTATGCCATCAGATGTGTAGTGAAACTGTATGCTCGTCATTTCTAAGTTCCCCTATTTATTCCTGCTTATCTAGTCAAATTGGCGACCTTCATACTTTTCTCCTCCTCTTCAAAGTTGCAACAGGATTTTGTTTCACTGTCATTTAGATCTTGTTTTGGCTAGGCAATGTCCATGCTATGACATTCATCTACTTCTTAAAATTGATTTGTTGTGCAGCTTTACATCCACGGCGAAAAGTTTAACCAACCAATATTCTTTTGCAATCATATATCTGGTCTCGTGGAACCTGTAAGTATAATAGTGAAAGGCTTTTGATACCAATATTATCATTATGTTGGTATATCCTGAATACTGATGGTCTCAGAATGCCCCTTTAGGTAGTCCCAGAAAATGAGAGCAGGGCTATCTACTCTACTCACTCGTTCAAGATTCTGTTCAAGGAGGGGGGCTGCGGAACATTTGTGCCACTTTTCTTCAACTTGATCTCTTCTGTGAGGCAACAGAACCAGCAATTTAATTTCTCAGCTGGGCCCCATGTGGATCCTTTGCAAGCAGCACCAACTCCGGTTGATGACATGATGAGACATGCGTGAGTATCACGGCTGACAGTCTGAGTTTATTTAGGGGATCAAATTGATCATCAAATATGGCTTATTAATTAAATTGGTTCCTTTCTTGCAGGTACGTTGACCCTAATGATCCGACGCAGATCTTTTTGCAGCAGCCTACCCCTCAGTCTCAGCTGAGGCGGCGCACATATCATGCCTCTACTATTGAAGGCTCCATTTAATTTGTTTTGTTATCTGACTAAAAACAATGTGTCCAATATGTCTGTTTTCTTGTTCTGCGGATCCATGCTACGTCATATGAAAAGGTTCATTGTGCATAGCCTACTTACATACATGTTTACAGATGGCTGTAAGGTTCTACTTTTTATTAAATGCTCATATCTGTATCCATGGTCTCTGTGGTGTTCTCTCCTTATAGGACGACAAAGGCTGCGCAGCTTGGTTAGAGCCCAGGTTCAGGATATTCACAGCCTGTTTGTTCTCTTCACTCTCAAAACATCGTCGGGCCCTTTTTCTTTCGTTGATTTGCCCGAAAACGAGTATCAAAATTCAACTGCTTTTGCGTCAACGGTACTTTTGGTTTAATTGCTGAGAATTTTGCGAAAGAAAGGTGGTGAAAGCATCTTGATTGCAATTTTTTACGAGGATTTTTTGGTGGTGGGGGTGGAGTTGCCCTTTTATGAACTTAATGATTAATCGGGGTTGGAGTGGCCCTTCCATGATTTCAATGATTAATCGTGGTTGTCCCAATTAATTAGTGTTTAAAAATTGAGAGGGTGGTTTTTTTTTTTTAATGGGTATTCCATAATCTTCAGAAAGGTCTATTGCTCATCAAAGAAACAAACTTTGAGAACGTAATAATTAAATTGATTTTCAGGCTTGCGTTTGTAATTGGATGGCCCAATTCACCCAAATCTGATTTGATATGCCTATCAGCACATTTGTCTTTTTATCCGTGTCATTTTCATAATGTCTGACTCACTTTTGTGGTAGATCTGTGATACAAAAAAATTAGCAAACATATTTTGTAAGTATTTGAAAATTATGCTAAATTTATGAAATGTCCAAACTTTCATTAATTGATTTTTCGATGAAACACTTTTAGATTCTTTTTGGAGAAAAAGTCTCGTTGGAAAGAAACTCGAGGAAAAGAAAATACGAAGAAAATAAATAGGAAGGAAATAATTATCACTTTACTTTAATAAGATGAAAATAGTGAAAAAAAAGGATAAAAAATATATGTTTTTGGTTTAATATGATGAAAATTTTTAATTTTAAAATTACTCATTTGTACTCACGAATTAATTATGATTTAATAAAATAATAATAAATAAATAAAATTTACTTATCACATTAAAAAATTTGTATAATTAGTCATTTTGTTTAAAAAAATCTACCTAATATTTTAATTATGTTAGTTAAATTATATTAATATTAAATATTTTTTATTAAATGTAATAACATTAACGTTACTCACATATCACATGATAAATCCATCTTTCTCTTGCATTTTTTGAAAAAATAAAAAATATATATATTTTTACATATTTTAATTTTTTTTCTCTTTTATGATATTTATAAAATATGTTTTATTTTATTAATTTTTAATTTTTTAAAAAAATTAAAATTTATATCACATCAATAAATTTAATATATTTATTTATTTATTTATTTATTTTTCTATTAACATTTAATAAAAATAATTAATATAAATTAAATTTAATTAATAAAATGGATATATATGATGAATTGAAAAATAAAAAGAAATAAACATAATTAAAAAAAATTTAATATTGTTAGTAAAATTTCTTTCTTTAAAATAATCAAAGCAAGAACTGAGGGTAATATGGTGAACAAGATATTATGATTAGATATGGTGAGGAAGAAAATGGTGACCGCACCAGTAACTCTCCTCACCTTTTCACAAGCTTTTCTTTCCTTGTCGGTGTCCAAACAAGGAAAAACATCTTTTCTAACACTTTTTCTTTCACAATAATTTCTTTTTCCTTTATTTTCTCACAATCCAAACAAAGGATTTGTTCGTGATATCATAATAAAATAATGCATTTCTATTTCTACTAATATCAAATCTAAGAGAAGAATAATTTAATATTTATTTAACTCAAATTATTTTATTAAATTTTTTTATTAAGATAACAAGCTTTATTCTCGTGAGAAAATAAAGTAAATAAAAAAATGATTTGAAAAAGTAATTCAATTAGTAATAAGTATGGGTATATGGGAATAGAGTTGGACAATATTATAGCATATTTTATTTTTAAAATATTTATAATTTAAAAAAATAATTCGTAATCAATTCATCAATTTTTTAATTATCTAAAATGATATTTGTATTGATGAATTAGTTTATTAAATATTTAAAATATAATTAAGTAATGAAAATGTGAAGAAAGGATAAAATCAATAGAATTAGGCAATTTTGACTTGAGAAACTTTGTGCTAGAAATAAAATCTATAAAATCCTAAGAATTCAAATGTCAATTTTCACTCTAAGTTAGAGCAGCTTATGTAATATTTCAAATTTACTCACTCACCTTACTTTGAAAATCATAACACGAATGCCCCTCTTTTCGACTTGATTCCAAGAGGATCTGAAGGAGCCTTGTGCAATCACTTTTGAAGTTTTTCATGACTCTAAATCTACAACTGATCGGTTTTTGGCGATTCGGAAAAATTGAAAACCAACCACGTTTTTTTTTTTATTTGGTTCCAGCAGGTAAGGGTTCCGGCGGGGTAGATTGAATGGTTTTTGGCGAGTTGGGCGGATCGTGAACACTTTAACAGTAAGTACCACAGGCCTGCTGCTTGCCAATTCAAGCATTTTCTCATCTTGACCGGAACTGACAGGTATTCATATAAAAGGAGTCAATGGGGACACTTGCAGAGACCATAACGTCACCTGCCCAATTATATATATGTTGGTTCCTACCAGCACACAGTAATTCTTTTCAATCCTTTGACAGAGCCTCCTCCAAAAACCATTTCGCTACCTTTGCTCCATCCCAGCTAATACACATGCTTAACGTTTATTGCATGCAAGCGTGAGAAATGAATGCTGATTCCTTGGCTGGCCTAGAAAGTCTCTCCATTTCTCGTGACTGCTTACTTGGCGAGATCAATGACGTGCGCAGACTCATTTGTCCAAAATGAAGCGAGATTTCTGCGGCACCGTTTAGATGGACGAAAGAACGTTTAAGTCCATACACAAGGCCTAGCAGAGTGCATTTAGAATAATCAAAATCAACTGACCGCTCACTCTGCTTCTGTCAAACAATGGGACAGGCACACATCACAATTTCCGAAGCATTAACGTTTCTAAACCACCTCAATACTTTTCCTTCCAATGCATAATTAAACTGTTCTATACTAAAATTTTCCGATGCTAAGAATACTGGATATTTGCACCAGCCGGGAGTCTAGACGATGGAGTGGAATACATTTCCAACGTAAAGAAACAAACAGCAACTAGATACATATTCAATGGTCTATCTCGCTGCCATTTATAGCATCTATTCTTCATGATACATGTACAAGCCTAGTCCAAAACGGGCACATGCTCTGCAAAAAGCAATTTCCTCTGCCGCAGCCACTGGATCTATAATGTGGACATCACTCGACAGTACTGTCCCAGATGACTCACGGTGCGCCTATATTAACATAAGTTTACAGTAAGTTGCAAAATAGAACCACAATGAAACATATGTATCTCTCAATTATAAAGAATCATCCACAGATGCAAAGCCAAGAACCAGGCAGCAGTGACATTTTTCCTATACCAATTCCCCTATGTCCTCTTGCTCATACCACTTGTCATACTAACACTTGATCAGATGCACACCATTTAAGTACACAAGAAAACACAAACAGTTCCCATGCAAAGAAAGTTCAACAAATTGACAAAGCCGTATATTTTTACTGTGTTATACAAAGAATGTTCACAAAATTATAATGTTCCATCTGTCAATTGAACCTCAAGAGAGGATATCAGCACTACTAGAATTTCTGTACTCTTATCTCTCTTATGTCCCTCCCGCACCTACTTGCCAAGAAGATGAAGAAGGCTATTTTTGTTTTTGGTATATGGGAAGGCATTAAGACAAAAAATACCAAAAAAGTTGAAACAGACTTTGGCGCATATTTATGTCCTTCAACTATAAGCAATGATGCAAGCTTAATGATTTAGCAATTTTATGCCATAAAGTCCATGTAACAACCCCAACTCAAATGAACAAGATTAAGAGAAAATTTAGCCGTATAAGACTACTTAGTATATTAAACATCTTTATTTAGTGGAATGCTGGCAGCGTGTAGAATGAGGAGCACTGCCAGATATAAAATCACATTAAACATAACAAGAAACACACCTCTCCATCTGATCCTCGTATGGTGACTCGGTACACCACAGTCACGCTTCCATTCTCTGAAAAGATAACATCACGAATTTCTCCACACCAACCTGACAAAAAGGATATTTACAGCCTTTCTTGCTTAAAGAAGTGTGACTTGTACCACAGAAAAGGTAATGAATTTCAAAGTTGAAAGCAATAGCAAAAGCAGTTGTTAACAGCTAACAGTAGTCAAGTAATCAGCTCAAAGCCAAATAAATTTAAAATATATGAATTCACAGTGGCTTTATGAAGTAATTGCTAATAAAGGTCAAATGTTGAAGTGTTGCAGCAATCCTACAATGATGCCATAGTGGGCACTGTGGAGGCCCCAAAGGTTTTGGGGAGTCAATAAAGGTAAGTGCCAAACTTACTTGGATGGTATCAGGGAAATGGCATTTAATGTGCCAGAAAAGGGCATGAAAGGCTAGTGATTTAAGTGCAAAATTACAGAGAAAATGCCAAGAGAGCAACGCAGACAAAAATTATGGTAGATACTGTATTCTGAAGACCGTTAGAGATAATGAAAAAGAAAGAAGAAATCAGAAAAAGAAACAGGTGTTATATCAAAAAGTCCTAAGGGACGAGATCGGTTGAGAGTAGTAAGGCGATTAATTAATAGAACAATGGGTTAAAAGGCCTAGTAGCTATAGCAAACTTGTTTTCCCCAGGATATTAGAAAAAATTTGTTGCTTATTGTTAGATTGCAGGATGCATGATGTTATTGAGGAGCTCTGAAAATAACCAAGTATGTTAGTCAAAGTGATTGAACCAAACACAATCCCATGTTGGTAATGAAAAATTGACAAGAGAAGCAGGAAAAAAAAAAAAGAAAAAAGAAAGAAAATGGAAAGAATAAGAAAGAAATGACAAACCAGGAGCATAGAAGCTCAGCATACGGTTAGCATGGTACCTGGAATAACAACAACAGAGAAGGAATTTATAACAAAAAATAATAAGAAGAAGAAGAAGAAATAAAATTGAAAACAGGAATCGTCTTTTTTCCTTTTCTTTTTTTTTTTTTTTTTGTGAAACAGATTACATAATAATGCATAGAAGAACTGAATCGAATTGAATGAAGGAGAGTTAACTTTTATTTCTATTTGTAAAAGGATAACTGAATGGAGAAATATACAAACCAGGGAATAAGGGGAGTGGTAGAGGAGAAGGAGGAATTGAGAGGAGACTGCTGGGAATGGGAAGGGGATGCTTTGATGATGTTGTCAGGAATCCTCTTGTTTAGATCACGAAGGATCTCGGCGAGGGGACGCGTGAACGACGACGAGGAGGATTTGTCAAGAGGAACCACATAATTGGAATTCGGCACTCCCGCAGGCCCCTTCTTCTTCTTATTCTCATCAGTGCCGCCGCCGCTACTGGTATTGCTATTGCCAAGTGAAGAAAAAGTGAGGCGGACTTTGGATCGCCCAAATCCCCCTTCTCCCCTCTCCCTGCCACCGAACCAAACAACATCTCCTCTGCTCTTCTTGCTGCTACGACAAATACTAATACTATCATGGTTCGACATCTTCTTGTTCCAGGAAATTGGAGTTGAAGAAGAGGAAGACCAAAAGAGAGGTGGCGACGACGGCGCAGATTTCGTCAGCAGAAGGACGGCGTTGTTGCTTTGCGCGGCCATTGTGCGTTGTGTTAAGTTTGGAATGGAGAGAAAAGATGAGGATCCACTACTCGTGTCGGGTTTTCTTCCCCTGGCTATGCTACTGTGTCTAAAAGAGCTAAGGGGGAGATTCCTTCGACTCGCAGATGAAGATTGAGATGATGACGGGCATCGTAGAAAGGAAGAAGGGCGGGGGGGGGGGGGGAAGCATTGAGTATGACTGACTCGCTGACTAATAGATGTGAAACTAATGACCAGACCCAACCAACCACCAGCAGTTCCCTACTGCTCCTCCTCTCCTATGAAATGAATGCCCCATTTTCTTACTCTTTCAACTTCACATCAATTATTTATTTATTTATGATAAGAAATGGCTATAAAATCGCTGCCTTTTTTCGTTTTGAAAATTCTCCAATCTCAGGAACGTAAACGTTAGTAAAATATTTTTATTTTACATAGAGTATTTTATATTATAGAAAAAAAAACATTTTATGCAACATGTAGTATAATTAAATAATACAAAATTACACAATAAAAATAAAAAACCTCTCACATACATACATACATACATATATGTATGTATAATATAAAATTAATTTTGTACCCATAAGATTTTACGTCCATGCAAACCTGTTCCGCTGCTAAAATTTTTCCCCTCGGGCCTGGTACGTACAGCGTCTTATCGAACTTCACAATTCTAGTTTCTACCAATACCCGCACAAACTAAATCGAACCTCCGTCCGCATATGTGAATACAAGCATTTCTCCCTTCATCCCCACAAATTGGTAAGTGTAATATATTTCAATGTTACGTCACCCACTCTAAACGTTTAATAAAAAGAGAAAATCATTTTCTCACATTACTGAATCATGAAAATAAAAAATTATTGAAACGGTATTTCCAAATTAAACCTACTTAATTAATTTTAGAATAAAAAAAAGTTAATATTATTGTATTTATTATAGAAGGAAAAAATAATAATAATAATAATAATAATAGAATCTTACTTTTGCTTTATGCTATAACATGCTTGTTTAAAAATGTTTGTCAATCTGCGTTCCTGCAGGCGGCAAATCGAGCAGCTCAGATATCAGTTTCTTGTCAAACTATATAAGGAAAATTCCTGTACTGAACATCGAAATTCCCAACCAACTCCGCTGAGATATCGAGCACAACAATGATTAGCTGTCTCTCCATCCAGCAATTTTCTCTCCCTCAGTCTAAACAGTAATTGGTCCCCTTTCTAATTATAATAAAGGTAAACTGGTCCCAGAGTCATTCTCCATCCCCAAAAAACGAAAGGCTATTACGCCTAAAATCCATGGCCGGCAAACTACCTTGTATTTCCAAGAAACCTAAAAAAAAAAAAAAACAGAAAAAAAATCAATAAAAAGTTGCATGATTATTAAAAACAACACATGCAATACACGCCATTTCCCCAACGCACGGAAATATTGCCTGTCACAGAATTCTTGTTAGTCTCATACAGTCAAGGAAGATGTCTACTAAGTTATAAACAATATCCAAAGAATGCCTTATTTTCCATCTCTGCACGCTTTCTGTGGAAAATTAGCTCCACTTCCCCACGAAGGTTTTCCATGTCCGTTGCATGATCTCTGTGATCTTCCTCAACCAGTAAACCTTGCAGCTGTAACCTCATTGCCTCCAAGGCACCATTCAAATCACAGAACTCCTTAAAAACCAAAGCCTCAGTTGTTCTCAGTTGCAAGAGGTTCTCAATTGCAACAAGGGCCTGTAATTAACCACAGAGAAGATTAAACAAAGTAATGCCTACTCTCAGCTATTCCGATATCAAATTCACAAGTTTGCAACTGCAGAGGTTATTATACACATGCAGATTTTTGGGGAAACCAGATGAGTAAAATCCCTATCCCATCTGGACAACTGGCAAGGAGGGCCTTAAGTCTGCTCTACAGCCTGAAACAGCTGCCTCGGTAGACTTAGAGAGAAGACGGGGAATAATGGGCATGAGTCTTAGCCTGTCAAACCAAAACCAACAGAAACTCCAAGCTTTACCCCCTTCCCCATACCAAAACAACAGTGGCCCTTGCCTCTAGGGCCCCATCCTTCAGTGATTTAAGCACACAGAGACTAACTCACCAATATTGACAACT
Organism: Ceriops tagal; assembly: GCA_021533255.1. Taxonomy (NCBI): domain Eukaryota; kingdom Viridiplantae; phylum Streptophyta; class Magnoliopsida; order Malpighiales; family Rhizophoraceae; genus Ceriops; species Ceriops tagal. The sequence goes on along the minus strand of CM038610.1, from coordinate 8,751,230 downwards.
AAATCTATGTCAAAAGTTTACCTTTTCTTGGAGATCAAGGTCAGTTGATTCTGTTAGGCCAACAACAGACTTCATGAAAGAATGATTGCTGAAGAAAGACATGTTTCCTTCTCCTTCATTCTCTAATTGACATCCAGCCAGATAAGCAACCAGTATGATGTCATTGCTTGAGTTGCCAAGTATGTCCTAAAAAGGAAGTAAGCAAAACACTAATTCATATATTAATTCAGCCAAAGGAGCCATAAAATTAAAGACTCATTGGCCTATTAAAGGTGTTTCCTGATTTGCATTACTTGAAGCATCACATCGCCAGCTTCCTGTAAAAACAATTCCTGGCCAGCTAGATTGTCCCAGATCAGGGCAGAAACAGCATATAATGCTTTTATGGCTTCTTCCACTGATGTAGAGTTTACCATATTGACAAGGATTGCAAGTGCACCACTTTCCAAGATCTGCCAGTTTTGAATGCTGTGAGTCATGCATGCATTATTAGGAGCAGTAACAGTCAATGGACTAGAGGAGACATCAACATATTGTGAGTTGCAATGAAGAAATTAACATACTCAGAAAAAATATTAATAATAACAAAAAGTGTATTATTCCATGATATAGGACACCTGTTTCTGAAGAATTCCATGATTTTGGCTCACTTTTCCAAGAACCCATGCATAAATTCTCCTCACATCTGGATCAGAGTGATTAAGTTCTCATATTAATGCACTAAGACCACCAAGTTTGCTCAAATCTGAAATTCAAAACTGTAGTAACATCAGGCAGCATAAAGAACAGCAAACAGATTTTGAAATCACATTAAGACTCCTCTACAAAGCAATTTATGTAACCCCTCTTCACAAGGTGCAAATAACCCTTCAACCATAAGACATTCTGAATTTGATCCTAAAACTAAACTTTCAGTTTTAAGGCCCTACAGCAGGTAAAACTTGAAAATAAATCCAAACAGCTGGCAGATTGTGACTTCCATCAGATTCTGCGCAGACAAATTTCATTAATCTGTTCATGTTAAAAGGTGACCAAATCTCCTAGTTGGTGAGAAAGGGTTGTATGCAAAAGATTCAAAAATTAAAGTTTAGGTATCAAACACAAAATAACCTACAAATGAAGCAAACCCCAAATTTTACAAATTCTTTTACCATTTTGCTACTTGTCCAAACAGTTCTTTGTGTTTAAAGAAAAAGGGGAAAATATTTCTCCCATATCTTAGAAATGGTCAGCAAGCCTAGAGAGATTTAAGACTCTGTTTACTAGATATTTTAATTCATTATAACTAAATGATATAAATTCATGATGAAACAGACAAAAAAAAAAGCAAAAAAACAAAACGACACTATTTCTCAGAGAATACCATAAGGTCAATTTCCCAACACCAGTACAATTGGTGAAAAAATTAAGCATCCTGAAATTTCCTAATTCACAATAACTGAGAATACTCAGCGTGATGCCATATCACATGCATCACACTCCTACTGCATCCTGCCTATTGAAGAACTAATAGAGAGAAGATCATCTAAAAATGCCAGGAATCCTCCAAACCAAATACACTTCCTGAAGTTGAATAGTTACCCTCAAACTCAAGAGATTGTGTGTTTCCCCATGCATCACTAGCACGCAGCAAATATTCTATCAATAAAATGTTAGCCTCAAGTTCAGGGCCACATTATCAGATGGAAAGTAGTGCATGTTTGGGCAGTCAAGAATACATCATGAAGATTGGAGAAGCGAGATTCTGGTCTTTTCTGCCAAAATTCAGTTTCCAGCACTGAAAATCCACAAGACAAGTGATCTGTGCAATTAAATGTGAACACAGAACTGTGTGCTAAATAATATCAAAGGATATAGCAGAAGTAGAGGCAAATACCAACAGAAAACAGGAAGTGGATGATGAGATAGGTGCTAAAGATCAGGGTCAAGTACTTAAAAATTACAGGAAAGGCTTTCTGCAAGACAAAGATGTTGAGCCAAGAATATGTGTCTACACAGAGCATAAATAAAATGTAATGAAGAACAAAAATAGAAACAGAAATGATGTCTATCAAAGGAAACCATGTAACCATGCTGAGGCATACATGACATAATGACACAATGTTTAGATCCTCTCAGCAAGAGGAGAGCTTGGTTGGCTGCAAAAGTGGATAGAACCAATTTTGGTAATAGGTGAGGATTATTTGCCATGCCCAGTCCTAAGATCCACATTTGGAGAGTGGGGAGGCTCGTGCCATCCAAGAAAAGGCCAGCAGCAGTCCTAAGTTATAAAAGGTTGCAAGAGATCTTGAAAGAAAGAAAGACCAAAATATTCATCCTATTTTCCACAAGTCAGTTATAAAACCTTCAAGATTATAGATGTTCTTATAAATTAAATTATAGAAATATATCCAAGCTTATTGGATCTATCCAGGAAAAACAAATGAACTCAACTTCAAACAGTAACAGCAATGTGAGAAACAGGATCAGTCAGTTCACACCTACCATTTGCATTATCAATTGGCTCAACAAGTATTAGAGGCTCCTGGAGTGCCCGATGGCAATCTTCCAAAGATAATGGCGAGTTGTTCAAGTCATCTATTGCGATTTGCATCAGCTGAGCATCTGATGACATTTTTAACTTATCCATTAGTTCCAGTGTCAGCAAAATTAAAAATATCAAGTAGCTTGACAGGAGATAACAGAAGTATGTAGTTTTTTAGGGGAAAAGATCAGAAAACGCAAGCTCATGGATGTCGTGGCAAAAGGTGGTGCTATGTACACATATGATGAAAAGATCCAAAGAACAAATAGAAGCTCCATTGGACTTGTATGCAACAAAATGTTTTCAGCTCATCCCCCTCGCAACCCAGCACACACAATCACACAAAAAATGAAATAAGTGTCACTATTGTATACAATATATAGTTTCAACTTTCATCTTGCAACCTTGCCAGTCCACAATACACTACCAAAACTAAAAACTCGTGATGGAAGAAAAGCACAAAGACCAAACATGTTGAAATTCAATGGCAATTCCCATTTTCAAAGCGTTAGGAGATGACAAGTTTAATAATGAAATACTCAGCGGAGAGGAGAGACCAAGAATTCATTTCCGTATGCACCAGTGACTACACTCAATCACTTCTTTTAAGGCATTGGAACGAAAAATCTAGAAGAGCTCAACTTGTGCAGATTTATTTAGTATGGTTTCAACATGCCATTCTAACCTTAATTCCCAGTTGACGCTTCTTGAGCTCAGCAGTAGATAGACGCTGGACATCTTTTGCTGTTTCATTTAATTTGGCATGATCAGAGTGACCTGGCTCAGTAGCAAACAAAGTAACAAGCAATGCGTCAGTCAATCAGGCCAATGTTAGAAGGAACACGCAATATGGGCACAGAGTAGACACCTCCTTGTGCATTGGTGTATAGAATACGTACAAAAAAAAAAAAACACAACTGTTAATTCTCGAAACCAACAGGTGCATAAATCGAAGAGGGACAGGCAAGAATTTTCGCATACCAATGGCCCACTGCAGCATGCCATCGAGGGAAGAAAAGCCGCCATCAGAATCATCGTGATCGTTGACGATAGCATCAGCTGAGGAGAAGGAGGAGGCGGCGGCGGATTCTTCGTCGTGGGGTTCAGACTTGCGCAAGAGATTAGGCTCCTCTTTGTCAGTTGACCAGAACAGCCCTGCCGATGGAGAAGTCTCGCAAGCAAGCTCACCCTCGACAATTCTGACTGCCGTTGCAGTCAACACAACAAGGACAAGTGAAGCAGCTAACGCGGAACCCCTCCCCATGCTATCGGCGAACCAATAAAAACCATTAAATAAAAAAAAAGGTTAAAGGACTGGGAATCCCGCGCGCGTTCTACAAGTTTATGAGGACACCTGATTTCCTTCCGGAAGCGGAAGCAGATATCTAGATTCCACGTCATCACCCAAAACCTAAACCGTCCATCTGAAATCTAGCGGTTTCCACTCCAATCGGCAGGCTCGATACTGATTCCTTTTCGACTTATTAATTAATTTTTATTAGTTTATTATTAACGGGCAAAGCTGTTGCAACAAAACATGTGGATTACCCATATCCCACTAACATTACGATTGGTCCACTGACAGACAGACAGACAGACAGACTCAAATTTGCAAAAAGCACGGCACGAAGCGGTCCAAATAGAAAACAAACCGGGCCGTCGCCCCCGCGGCTCACTACTCCCTGCTTGCTTATGTTGGGAGCGTCGCCGTTACTTGCTACAAAGAGCCGTCTGGATGTCTCTCGATGGAGACAGTACATAGCGGAAGTTGTCAAAGTTCAAGAGAGAGAGAGAGAGAAATTGTCATAGTATTAATTAGCAGACTTGATCAGTTAAAGCCCCTCACTTCTTGAATGCCCCGAACTGTATCTTCGAGGTGAGACGAGAGCAGCCGCCCTCGCCCTTCCTCAATTTTTTTTTTCCGTTTATTCCCAAAAGAGAAAACAAATTAATTTAAATTATTTTTTAAAATAAATAAATAAATAAAAGATTGTTACCTTGCTTCACAAATATTAATATCATCCAAATTAAACTAGCTCTTTAATTTCGAATTTAGATTTTAAGTTAATCATTTTTTTTTTTTGGTCGTAAACATAGCCTAAAAGCGCATTAAATTTATGTAAAAAGATTGAGAGGTAGAAATTAATTAGGCCTGATAGCTGGAATTTGGGTGTTAAGGTGTCGGTGTTGGTTGGAAATCAATCGACTTTTGGGGATCAAATCCGAGATGATTATACAAATCGGTCATACCATTTCAATTTCAGTAGAAAATTGTTAGTGAATTCACAGTTAACACAGAAAAGTGGAAGAGCCAGGGTTCGACTCGATAGAGCCTCTTTCAGTCTTGACAGTCCATTGACGTTCCTGGATGCAACAGTTAGCACCCTACCCTGATTATATTTGGACCATAGCCCCGTAATAATAATTTCCATCTTCCAAACCGTGAAACCAAGTTGGGTTACGCATCTATTCAAATACGAGGGTACAAGGAAAACTCATGAGCAGTTTGCGGCGCTTGTTCTTCACTCGGCTTCTTCATTATTCTTTTCCTTCCTCATCGCAGTTCCTGAAAATGATGCCCTATTTTTGTGATCATGGACATTTAACATATTCCACCAGCTCAACCACGACGAAAGGTTCTTCTTAGGCAACAGATTCTTTGTTTCCATTAGACATGTTCCGGTAGGTGAGTTGTACTCGAGAAAAGCCTCTTACTTCATTCCTCCGATCTGCTTCCTCCATTGACAGATAGCAGGACAATGATCCTGTGATAACCCTCGCACAAGTCCCTTCGAGCTTTCCAGACATCTAGGACATTTTCCTTTAAAACAAAAAATCATCAACCTTTTTTTAAACCAAAAGTATGCATCATTATATTCAATTGCATTCTCCTGTTATATATTTCATTTTGGAATGTGGAAAAGCACCTTTTTGCATCTCTCGGCGGACTACAACCCACAATGGCGACCCGGTAATAGAAAGAAACACGGGATGCACAAGAAGAATAAATCGGCTTTTAAAAAAAAAACCACGAATAAAATGACAAAAAACCTCCCTCAGAACGACGAGATTCTCTTCTTCATGTGCATTCAGACAAGGCTGAAACTTAAAACGTGGAGATCAATCATTGGGAGGCCTCCAGACAAAAATTTGAATGATTAATTGTGCAATCTACTTGGAATGATTCCATTTAGGAGCTCAATCATTTTGTGTAGCAAAGGATTAAGCTTGAAAATGTGAAGAGATGAAAAGAATATTAGCCTAAGGCTTTTTGCTTTTGATGTTTGGTTCCAGACATGCAAAAAAATGAAAGCCAAAAAAAAAAAAAAAAGCAAACCCCAAAAAAATCAATTATCTAACAAAAAACAAAAGATGATTGCAATTGCAGCACAGCGGTAACGCGATTGCGATTCTTTTTCCAAACACACAAACTCACGCGAGAAACCCAAAATTACAGAAACAGGAACATCGCTGAGAAAAAAGTGCTTCTGTCGCATCACAACGCTGAACTGGGGCTGTGCAAGCCAAAGCAAGAGAGCATAGAGAGGAAAGATTGGGACAGCGACTTTTTCTAAGCATTGCGTCCTTATATAGATAGATTAGATCTGTCTCATTCTCACCCCAAAACCCTAATCCTCTTTTTTTTTTTTTTTAATTCTTTTAACTAGTAAAAAGACAATCGTAGGCTTATGTCCCTGTAGGTCAATGCCGAGGTTCACAGCCACTGCGGGCTAATTACAGTAGCAGTCCTTTTTGAACCCTACACCTTCATAATTTTTTTCCATGTAGTCTTTTTAAATTTTTTAAGTCTTATCTCTTAATATTTTATTTCATTTTAGTATATTTTTATACATAATTTAAATTTTTTGAAGCACATTTTGTCTAGTCAAACACCTTTTCCTTTTAACATATCGACTAATTTTTTTCAAAAATGAATTCATTTAAAACAGAATATAAAGGTTTATTTAATTAAATGTCAAAGTGATTAAATTAAAAAATTAAAATTGAGTAATTTGATTATAATAAATTAAAATTCAATAGTAAAAATAAAAATAATCAATAAATTATGTAAATTATCCTTTCAAATTTGTAAGTTATTAATGTCATCGAAAAGCTATCGCTTCCTTCGCTCCAGGCGCCAACAAAACATATCTGTCCTGGTTTTATGGCTTGCACGTTCCCGATTGGGAGTATCAGGTTCCTGTTGGTGCCACTGCATATTTTACTTTCTGCGCTCAGGACTTCCACTTAAAATAATTGATGGTTTCCGCTTAGATTTTTTCATATACGCTAATTGCACGTTAGCTTGGTATGATTTATTTTCACTGAAGGTGAAATGCGAAGTAAGGGGTGATACCAGTTCTCAGTCCCTTAAAGTCTATTAGTTTAAAGATGCAAATAAATTAGTAATACCTTAAACCAATTATTGTGTAAGAAGTTGAGTGTAGATGAGTCAAGGACATATAGATTAGAATGTAGCGAAAGAGACTTTGCGTGGTAGCAGGAGAGATTGGCATTCAGGATGCGTAAGCGGCACAGCTGCAGGTACGGGCTACGGACGAACATACAATAGAGCAAGTCGCTCATTCATATAAAAATTTGGCTGAAATTAAATGTAATTTAATGTCATGGTAGAACCAAAAATTCGCTATTTTTGTAAGGCTGCAGAATTGATTGATCGTAAGATAGTGGGAATGCAACACGTATACAAAAATCCAATCCATGCACTAACAAAAGTAATACCTTTAGTTGGCGTCAGCTTGGGTTGCCTACCATTGCTCCATAACATCTCTTTTTGACCATGGTTTATCCTTCTATAATTCTCTTCCTTGACATCACACCCTTCCCTATTTTCATTTTCCCCTTTCTACATATATGCAGAGTGAATTCCCTAGATTGCCCCCATGCTGCTCCTTCGTAGCGTCAAGCCCCTTTTGATCCTGAAGGTCTCCTGAGGTTCTTTTACAATTTCAACGTGTTTCTTCGCAAGGCCATCCCCTGCACAAATGCATTAGAAAACAACATTCGGCTATTTCACCAAAACATGAGAGCCAATTGTCAGGAAAGCTAAGTAAATACAGGGAGATGCAAATAAAAGTTTGATGTCATCTGAAGAATACAGAAATTTTAGTTCCTCGTGTGTTTCAGTTTCATGTTTCTTCATGAGTCTTGTCTGTGTCTTTGTGGTTCATTAATGGCAATTGCTACTTGTTTGGTTGGCTTGCACTACGGCCACATTGCTCCTCACTTTAAGGTGATAGACTTCCCTGACCCAGAGTGCATGTTTAGACATTCTTCCCGAATCTCATGCTGCCATGTTACTAAAGGCAGGATCGCAAGGCTAGGATTTTTCGCTAGATGATCCCAACTATGTGCCTTATAGACGTGGCTTTGCGCTTCTTTGGTAAGTAATTTGCTTCTACCTTTCATGAGATGTGAATGGGATGGATGCTCTGGAGTTGATGTCTACCTGACATCCGTTTGCAGCATAGGAACTCATGTCAACAAAGATCTTTACTCATTCAGGTACTAGTGTGTCGCTACTGGTGCGGCTGGCATTCTATTCGTTCGAATCTAGTTGCTAGTTGGCATTTGATTATTACAAATTGAAGTTGTTTACCCCTTTCCCTGTCTATCATGGAAATTCATTACTGTTGTAGTATTCCCTTCTGGAGTTAGAAATTGATTATTCCAATGCTTCTTCAATCTGAAAAAGTTTTCGTCATCTGACAGCTTAGGTTAATTGGAATAGGAAGATGGACAGAGTAATAAGGAGGATACATTTGTTGATGTTTTACTGTCTATTACTGCAACTATTCTCTTGCCAAATCCCCGCAATACATGGCCCAGCTTTGATTTGGTTGAGGCAAATGAGAAGAATGCTTGGAACTAGTTTTTTTTTTTTTTATTAGGGAAGCAATCTAGATGCCTGTTACTGTTTTTGTCATTGCCCGAGCTAGGGAAGCATTCAGTTTTGAGATATTCAGAGCACTTGAAAGTCGGGAGAAGTTGCCAAGGAGATTATTATGAAATCCGTACACATGGTCATTGCGGGGAAAAGGGCTGTTTGTCTTGACAGATGACAACAAGACTATCTAGCCAATCTTAAACCGAAGTTTCTGTAGAGGTCATCAACTAAAAGAGCAAGGAAAGTTTGAGAGAAATGCAACATAGAAATCGAGAATCCATACAACGAAACCGATTAAATTTCTTTTGTTTAATTGGCTACAATCAAGACTCGAACCCTGAACATTCAAAGTTGATAAACCCAAAATGTATAAAACAAGATCATTGTATGCGATAGAACCAAGTGGAAGATCCATTCTTGGATTGTTTGACAAACAGTAGAAATTGATCGGACAATGTTAATTGCATTTGGGATTTTATGATTAAACATCGTGAAGTAGATAACAGCATAGCAATGGGAATCAATTATCAATGATGCCATGAAGATGGTCTTGGGGAAACCTTAGGATGAAGAGTGGGAGGAGAGAGAACTGGAGAAATGTTCATAGGAGCAGATGGTGTGGGAGAGTCATTTTGATGGTAATAAGCGTATACAGTGTATACAGTCTGAACAATAGTTAAGGCAAAGAGGAAGATTGCAGCAGTAAGGGACAGAATAGCCCATGGAATTCTGAAGTAAGTGTGGAAGACATTGGCACGCCACTCGTTCCAAGCCTTCTTGCAGCTGGCATTGACATTTTTATGCATCATATCCAGGCTGCTTTTTGGATCTAAGTGTTATGTCCTTTTAGAGACAGTTGAACAATTTAGCGACCGCTTTGTCACTCCCAATGGCATTCTGAATGATGCCTGTCGAGTGCAAGAGTGCCATTTCCCTTTTGAAGATCATGGTGCCCTTGACTTGCTGCTGCAAATTAACCTTAATTTCCATCCAAGTACTTTTCCCGCGAAGCTTAAGCAGTAGTTTTTCACGGTTGTAGTAGTTATGGTAATTAGTCAATTTAGAAGTTTCTCTAACAAGTTTTTAAATCTAATTTAGTGCATAATGATGTTTTCAATTCAAATTTAAAATAAGCTTCCCACGATTGCTAAAAATGGGATCGTTGAGAGCATAGTCATCCAATCGGTGAGTGGGAAAGCGTAAGAAGTCAAGCATGAAACAGCCATCAAGAATCCTCAGTTGCAAAATCTGCTCGTATCCCCCTGCAATGATACATCAAGTGGATCATAGGAATCTTTTACAACCTGCACCACGTCAGCTAGATATTCAACGAAAGATTCCGAGGGTTTATTTGATCTCCCGAGAAAATGGAGAAGCGCTTGTTGCTTGTGCACCTCCATTGCCTTCAGATGATCTTCTCCATGACGGCAATGTCCGAGCGAAACTGCCTGAGTCCTGTAGGCTTTCTTGTTGAGGTCTGTGACATAGGCAGGTATCTTGTAGATCGAACTTTTACTCCAGTGCTCCATCCCTGTTGATGTATCTGCCATGCTTTGAAGCTTTTCGTTAACTTCAATAACCCAATTCATTGTCATTGCTGTGAATTACTCAGCATGCACTCTTAACAAATGACAAAAGAAATGTCAGACGTCTACTTGTTTTCTTTCAAGAGATCTTAGTATGTTAGCATTATATATATTGCTCCAGAAGGCAACAATGTGCCAAGCATCCAAGTTTCGTCAGATAAATTCTGCCACCATTGCTTCAGAGGCGAGAGTTTGTGCAGCACATGGAATTGTTCTCTTGGGTGTCCTCATAGTTTATTCAGTCATTTCATCAATGTGTATATGTGGCATTCATTTCCTACAGACACAAAGCTGAAAAAATTAGCCTATAATCCCCCCACATGAAGACAACTTCAAAGCTTCCACCTCTGGTACAAAAATCTGGAAGTCGGCAAAGGAATGGGACATTCCTTTCTTGTGCAGAAAAATCTGTAGCTTGACGCTTTTCGTTCGTCAAGAGGGGGCATATGGTGTCCTTTCCTGTCCTTTTCCTTTTTCTTGATAGTCGCACAAAAAAGAAAAAAAGGAAAAAAAAATTATAATAAGTACCTTGAAAGGCCAACAAAATACAGGGAAGCAAAAGAAAGCCGCCCATCTCTCCTTGGTCGATAGAGTGGTAAAGTAACACCCCACACGTTGCTCTAAAAAATATATGCTTGCATTGATGGTGAAGCGAAGAACAAAATGTAACGTCATGAAAAACTGCAAAAGTATATCCCCTAGTGCTTGGCGCCATTAAGCATGCATGACTGAGATGTTTTAATGAGGGCATCTCCTATTAGAAATTTAGAACTAGGACATATTAAGCATCTAATTGACTAACGGTGTCATTCTTAGTTGTTTGTGGAAATTAAAGAAAAGAAATTGACCTTAGAATGCAAAAGCAAAATTTTAAGGCATACAAGAAACTAGGCAGTGGGCACCAATGCACCAATACATCAGATGATTTTTTAATCTAAGATGACATCTTTTAAGACGGAGCCATTTACAAGGAATTTGAAATAAACAAATACAATGTTTATTGGGTTTCTAATATAATTTCTGTTCAACTTATTCGGAACTAGCTAGTTACTTTCTGACGTACCCCCCCCAAAAAAAGGGGGAACCTGCCTGTTGGGATTAGGCTCATATGGTACGGTGTGTTTTCAGTATAAATAATCACAAGAAGAAGATCAGGATGGGATGAGAATAATAGTAGTGGAGTAAAATAGTGGCTACGCTGTTAATCACATCAAAAGGGTCCAATGAGGAGTAAAACATTGCACGCAGTTCTGATGAATCTTTCGTGACAGAAGTCTCACCCTGAAAGGGTGAAGAGCAGGAAGGTCTCGATACATTGACGGAGCCCTTTGACACATAGAGGGCAGGATCCTTCTAAAATAGAGGACTCTGGTTGTCAAAGGCCCATCCCCTAACTTCTTCCACAGAAAAAGTTAAGAGTAAATATGTAAAGGATAACTGTAAGCACTAATGAACAACGACAGTAGTAGGCGCAGCACAATTACGTCTGGAAACAAGTGGTAATGGCAGCAGTGCCACTGATCACGCTGGCAATTCAATTGTGTAGTACCTCAATTTTAGGAGAGAAACAAGGAATAATAATTAGAGGAAGAGGCGGTCGGTGGTTGCCTTTCCCCTCCGTCAAAATATAGTCATAATCTAAATCAACCAATAGCTCTTATCATCATCACCACCATCGTCATTATTATTATACAAGGACAACATCATATGAGGATAAATATGGCTTGGATCAATCAACATCATTAGCATTGCCATCTTCCACAGTAGAGTAGAATTAATATTTGCCAATGCCAACAGATTTCAGAATAATAATCAGACGTCTCTGTCCCTGAGGCATTCCGGCGGAAGCGTGGGGTATCTGACCCTATCGGTGCAGTAGTTGTAGATGGTGAATTTCTGGCGTACCCAGCTGAGCCTTCTGTACTGATAGCCGTCCAGATCCTGGAACTCCTTCTGGTCCCACCACCTCTTCCCCTGGGTGGCGCAGAACTGGGCTTCCACCGACGACTCACAGCCGTCTACGTGGAATCCCTTGTAGGAGGCTATGAAGGGTGCCTTGGACCAGTCAGTTTTCTCCAGTCCGCCCCTGGTGGCCCAATCATCCGCGTTCCACAGGCTCGAGTATATCTTCATCGGTTGGTCGAACGGGAATCTCACTCCCAAGTCTTTGCAGTTTTTGAACACTCTGATTGGCACGTCGTCCACGAAGAACCTACAAGCCCCAAAATTACATATTGATAAATCACGCAAATAAGCACCTGTAAGTGTAACTAATATTGTATATAAGAGCATTTTACACTTGAAATTTTGAACCCCACATTTTACCTTACTGCTTGCACACATCGTCATTTATTGCTGTTTAGTTTAGTTTACATATATCGAGAATTTTATTAATTTAAGTTTTATGCTTTCAAGATTTGGCACGCTGAGTATATATACAAAAATATAATAATGGTAATATTAATTAACGCCTCTCTCAAATCTAAATAATATATATAGATACATGCATACAAACACATTTATATTCCTATTTTAGATATAACAAGAGCAAAGAGAGAGAGAAACTCGTTTACCAGCTCAAAAGTGAAGTCGGGTCCGGGTCAAACGTAGAAAGAACGACATGTAATCAGTAAGAAAAGTGAACTACCCTCCCGATTTGCAACACAAAAGGACATCGGGTGGTAGGATGCTTGTCCTCGTCACGAAATGCGCACTTTGGTTTGGAAGGGTTCTTGGTGGGAAAATAGAATGGAAGTTGAAAAACCCGAAGATGTTCGGTCAATTAATTGTAATGGAATATTCATTCATTTATGCAAAAGGACAAAACAACTCTGACATTGCGATACATACAAACAAATATAAACAGAGTGAACACTTGAGCATGTTATGCAAAAGAAAGATATAAATTATTGCACTTGAATGGGAGAAAGGAATTATCGCTGGGAAAGGATGCTGCTCATAATTTGATTAAGCTAATTGTATGATTGATAATAACTAAATAACAAGTCTTTGGTAGCTAGCTAGCTAGTTAATAGTAATATGTGGTACGTAAATTAATCAAGGAAGAGTTGTTGTACAGTAGTAGTTAGTAACTCACACAGTCTGGTTGAGATTCCAGAGGACAGAATAGGAGTGGTAAGCGGCGGTTGGGTCAAACCAAAGGTAGATTCTTTGCTCTCTGTTCCCCTTCCCTCCCGTGAACACGTTCGACTGCAAAATGTAAGGCTGCCCACTCCTGTTCCCTAAGAACTCGAAGTCGATCTCGTCGTGCTCTGAGTTTTGTGAAGATAGCTGCCAATCACCAGTCCATCCCAACCATCGGAATCAAACCAAATACGTTAACCAGTCACTATATGGTATAACAAAGGAATTCAAGATGCAAATGAAGATGTCACTTCTTAATTAATAACATATTTCATTGTTGAAGGATGGAAATTAGATTAATGGAAAAGAGTGACTTGCGCTAACGTGATTGAGAATTGGTTACTCACATAAAAAGCAGTAACCGTTCCAGCTGAATCCCCAGGAACTAGCTTTATTTGCATACTGAAGTGGCCGAACAAGTACGACCCCTTTGATTGGAAACCAGTACCTATAATGTAATTAATTTCAAGCCCACCAACGCCACAATTGTCGCTCTAATCAATTAAGAAGTCACCAGCATGAAACGCCTCGCAATTCATTGAACTCCAAAGATTTGAGTTCATTGCTTAATTTACAAATAGTGTATACATATATTCACATAGCACACATACACACACTTGTTAAATATACCTGTGTATTTGTCCAAGTGAAGCTGAATCTCAGAGCCTCCGTTGAAGTACTTAATGTGATCAAAAGCCCACGTTGGCACATAGTTCCTGTCGAATGGCACATCAAGCGGCTTCCTGGGGGCTGCTCCCATTGTCCCACTTACCGTAATAATCAGGATTATACCCAGCAAAATTGTCCGTCGATGATAAGCCATAGTTTTGTCTGAATACATACGTAAGAGTGCGCAAGGCAACAAGTAATTATTTAGTTTAATCGGAGGAGAAATAAAGAGTCATCAAAAGAAGACGGAGCTGTGTGCTTTCTTCATCTACCTAGAGAGCCCAGCCCTGCCCTGCAGGCAGAAGACTAGAAGAAGCAGTAGTGGCCAGAACGAAAGAGGGTATGCGGCCGGGGACGAGGAAAACGGGGGAGAGACGAAGCTCTTTATGTAGTGGTTGATTTTGAAATTTAAAAACAACTGACATCAAAATAATTGTACGTGTTTGGGTTTGGGACCAGCCGATACGTTTATTGTATTGCCTAGAGGCTTAATGACAAGGTAATCAGTAGTTGTGATTGGAAGAAGGGTGGGAATAGAATTCATGATTCGCTCTTATCACATTCGGTAGTGGTGATGGTGATCTTTGTGTATATGTACATGTTTAATTATATTTATAACCATATGCACATGTATATACGATAATAATGACATACATATAGAATCGATCTCTGCCGTAGCGGTGACGGTAGGTCCGTAGCGGAGAAGAAGTGTGATTATTGTTTTTGGCAGGTCGATCTCTGCCGTTGAAAATCTGATTTGAACTGGCGACCGGCAAGCAACATGGGGGGTTGGAATTTGGGAGCTAGCTAGCAGGCATATGCATGACAACAAGAGGTCAACGTATTTGAAATTAGGCCCATATTGTCGATGCGGGTGTAAATTTTTGGGGCATCGAACTGTGCAGTAGGCTTTAGTTACAAGAGCAATTACATCATCGGTGTGCTGTCCCGCGTCGTTCGATCCTGGATGTCAATAGGGGCGAAAAAAATGTCAGGAACATATGCATCTTCTCGTCATCGCCCAACCTGGAATTGACCAGTTAGTAATTTCCACCTCTGCGTTTCTCTGCACCAGCTGGCTGCCGCGTGCTATCAGCAGAACCCAATCGTATATTGCCTATGTTTATTAGTCAATTAGCTGGACTCTCTTCGAGAACTGCTATCTTTTCCACTTTTGTCATTTTATCCGAAGAAAAAAACCTCAAGTATTTCTACCGATAGTTTAGCTTCCACGCGGCACGCTTAATGAGGAGCTGCCAACGGCTCGATCACATTAGCTACTAGAATAAAGCAGAAGCCGTGGTACGACCTTTTTTTTTTTTTTTTTATAAATAGAGACGTGGTAGGCTTTTTTATTTTTTTCGTAGGTATTATCTAGTAAAAAAATTATTATATAATTAAATTAATATATACTTCTTTAATAAATGAGTTTCATAATTTAATTTAATTTAATTTTAACAATTTTAATTATTGTATTTTATCCGTGTCCTTATCCTGTAGTAAAACTCTTTTTTTTTATTTAATTGTAATTAAAGTAGTAATTAGCAAGTTAGTATTTTAATTTCTATTCGACAATAATAATAAAATTGAATATTATTTATTTATGCATATATACGCAAAGAGCATGTCCATTGTCAGCAGCTGGCAGGGACCTGAAAGAGTTGCAGGATTTCCAACCACAACATTCAATAATTATAAAATTGAGAGGATAGAAAATACCAAAGCAAAAGGAGCAATCGCCGTGAAATTTCGACAATATCTATCAACGCTTTCAAAGTTAAGGGGACTCGGCTAACTTTTTTGTTTAAAACAATAATTATATACAGAGTCTTATTATTGGAATGATAACCCCGTCACTCCTATTAAACTAATAATATTAATTTTGAAATTTTATATTTTTATAATAAAATTATACATAATATATAAGTACCAACGAAATAAGCAAGAAATAGAATAAAATGTGCACAAAAATAGATAAAAAGTGTAATATCATAATTTTTTGTTATTATTATACTTTTTACCTACTCTAATATGTATTTTGTTTATATATATATATATTGTTAGTTCTCATGAATATCATGTAATTTTTGTCAAAAAAAAAAAGCGAATTTTAAAAAATAATATAATTGATGTCACCAACACCTCCACGCGGCTGAAAATTGTGTTCCAGTGTCATCTTCTACGTGTGTGTGCGTGTGCGCGCGCGCGCGCGCGAGTGTTTTAGTAATATTTATAAATTTTAAAAAAGTAATGTCATGTATTTGTAGCAAAGCTGTACATTCTTTTGGTAAAGCTAAGTAGTATAATATCACGCAACTCTTAATGAAGAACTTAAAATAAAATTATTATATGTACGTGACCGCCGAGACACCCAAATTCCGAACTCTCAGCTCCTGTCTTATTGGGAGGCATGCCACTTCCAATTAAATGTTAATGTCACGTCTGCATGCCTGCCTTTGTTAATTAGATTCTCCCTGTTGGAAGCACGAAAACGTGGTTGCTTGCAATTATTTTTAAAACGAAAACATGGAAGAAACTGGAGGATGCACCCTGGGGAAGTATGCTTGAGCGTGGCAGAGAATAGGTACAGATGTATATGTTTGGAGACCCCACCACCACAGAAAAAGGAGGGGGGGGGAGTGGGGTGGGGAAAGGTAAATAATATAGAGGCGTAGATGGTGGAGGATTGACGGGGTTTTGTCCCATGGTCACTGTGGGACAGAGTAGACGGACAAAGGCTGAAAAGAATGGGGCGAGAAAAGAGGGGTCCAAGTGACAAGAGCATGTGGGAACGGTCTCGGATGAAGTGACGAATAGCGTCAGCTGTCAACCCCCCAAATGATCCGGCACCGTCACCGGCACATGACTCGATTTAATATAATACTATTGCCATTCAGCTTTGTAAGAATAGAATTCACACACGCTGAACATATAGGATTGATCTGCTTAATTCTTTTGCTGAGAGCACGCCTGTGCTGCCTCAAATTGAAAGGCGCATGACCTGTCATCCAACTAAAATTGAGTTGTTGGATAAGACTTAAAAATAAAAATATATATTAAATTTTAACATATTTTTTCTGCATAAATTCATTGAATTAATAGCATAAATAAATAAAACATAGATCCACTTCATCTCACTTGTAGTTTACAATCAAATACAAAATAATAATAATAATAAAGTGACTTAGAACTCAAAAATTATTCAATTAAAAATTTTAAATTATTAAGTAAGACCTAAAAATGGATGATATCTAAATTTTAAAGTTTTTCATTTAATATTCTTTTATAAAGTTTGGTATATATATATATATTCTCACGATTTTACACTTTTAAGGTCAACAAGTATTTACATTTTGTTAAAAAAGGGGGAAGAGGGCTTGTGGCTGACAAATGCCAATCGTGATTAGCTAATATTGCTAAACTGAGCAGTATGTCCTTATGAATCGTACTCTTTCCATATTAAGGTTAAAATTTTTTCCGAAATATTTGTTGAAAAATGAATATTATCTTGCTTTGATAAACTATCAGCTAGGAATATTTGTTTCAGAAATCAAAAACTCCTTGGAAACACTTTTCAAAAACTTCAAAAAAGGGTTTCCTACCTTTTTATAGAGAATTTTAGAAGGAATAAAAGAATTTCGAGGAATTTTAAGGATACTTTAAGTTTTTTTTTTTCTTATTTTTCTGGGTCCTCAAAATCATATATTATTTTTAGTATAGGACACTTTCATAGTTTAAGATTTGTTAAAAAAAAAAAAAGTTTGAGTGTATACAAATTAACTTTTATTCTTATAAAAAAGATTAGTTCATGACTTCCAAATAGAGTGATAAAATGGTAACATGATATTGTACTGTGCTAAAGGAGTCTCTCTCACAACTTAACTTCTAACTTCTAGATAGAATGGATCAATTAAACACTTCAACCCTTCGTTTCTTAATTAGGTTGTGCACTATTGCAGTCCAAGCACTTTCTAAGCTGTCATCTTCGCTAACTTCTGTCGTTGGCTCGTTAGTTAAAATGCCAACAGCAATCCACTCTGCCATTAACTTGTTATTTATTCTGCGCTTTCCACAGGTTTCTATTCAGCATAATGGTACGGGAAATTCAGTTCATGACAATATCTAAATTCCAGAAAAATCGACGGTAACATTTTAATATTTTAAGCAATAATATGTGTGTAGGCACGTGTGTAAGTGTGTGTAAGAGTGAGTAATAATTTTCACAACTAAGTGTCCAAATTGTAAGTAAGACAATTTCAACCCTATAATTAATTATAAAGAAAAAATTATTAAAATTTAAATAGAAGGATAAATACTGGCCAATTTGAGCATTTCTTTAAAAATCAGCTATATATATATATATATATATTAGTCAAAGCATTTTCTAAAAATTAGCGTGTGTGTGTGTGAATTAATATGATAGATTCAAAAGGTTTAAAATTATCCTAAAAGCCATTGGTTTTCATCTTCATTAATTCTCCAAAATACACATATAATATTAAGAATTTTTAATTAACATATACTTGTCACGCGCCTTCTGGAAAATATAATCAATTTCCTTTTCTTTTTTTTTTTTGAGATGAATCAATTGTCAATTGGTAGCTTTGAAACAAAATTTAAAATACAGCATTAAAAAAAAAAAAAAAAAAGCTGCTACTTTTCCAATTCTCATGGGCTCCACGTCTCCGCATTTGTGTGTGTGTGTGAGCGCGCGTGTCGTTCGTTCCACACCTCCTAGAGCAGAGTAAAACGCGTATTAGCCGACACATACTTGGAAGTATGATCTTTTTGTATGGAAAAACAAACCAAAACAGTTCGTTTGTTACTATTGGTGGGATTTAACCAATAAGGCAAAAACGAAAACCAAGGCCGAAGGGCCACCAATCAGCCAAATCATGCATATGCAGCAGGCACCAATTAATAGAGTTTCGATATGGATTAATTCACTACTAATAAAAGCATGGTATTTACATGCATGGTGTGCGAGTTCAGTCAAATCATCCGTCGTTACATCGCTATCGCCGTGGGGAGTATTTGGTTCATCACATGTAATGTTTAATGTTTATTGTACATGTTCACATGGACGGATAGCTGTCAATTGAGACTCCGGTTATCAACTCTGATTCGCAGGTCTGCATTTTGCTTAGTGCGTGGATCTGGTTTTGATTAGAGGTATGCCAAACTCAAAAATTGAATGCTCCTTAGCTGTCTTGTATAATGCATTCCATATTTGGCATCAGGAACTTATTCATTACGAATGAATGTAACGAATGGATGACACGTCTTGTAGAGATCGGACGCACAGACAGATCACAAACTAATAGCGAATAATTTGGTTGCTAATCGGGCCCATTTGATTGGTTGTTTTATGTTATCCTCGTCTTCATTAATACTATTATGACAAATCTGAAGGATATATATATATATATACATATATGTTTTATTATTCACAAACGGCCTCTCTAACATCTTGGTGGATTGGAAACGTAAACAATATTTAACAATATAGTCTTTTTAATTAATCCCCTCGTTGTTTAATTTGTCATAGTTTGCACTCATTTGTTGAGTTGATGCATTTTGAAGACCCTCGCAAAACATCTTCGAACAGGACCATTGACAATCAGACTAACAATCGGAGCTAATATCTCTTAATAGGCCCTAATTTCATGCTTTGATTATTTGATAATCTCAGCATCTCACAGTCGACAAGTTATGGATATGATATTAAAATGGTTTGGAGGAGATGCCTGTTCCACCATGGGCCAAAAGCATGTACGTTGTTTGTAGGTGTTAGTTGAGCCATCACCATAGGGGCCGATATTTCTCTAAGCCCAATTAAATAGTGCTGATTCTGAGACACAATCACATTTTTCACGTCTTTATATCTATCCTACTAGGCTACTATTAATTTTTTTTTTTTTCCCTTTTGTCAAGTTATAATAGAGGAGAGCAATTTAATTATCAGTAAGTGCTGTGGTTTGAATCCCAAATTTCGCCTCAAGTTTTAAATTTGATGGTCACTAAACTAATTTTACTGCTAATGCTTTAGTTCATTATGACGAGAAGAAGGCTTCGATTCAAGGCCCTTGCATTGCTGGTCTTGAAATGCATTTGTGGTTGGTTTCCACTTTGCAGACATCATTCTTGTTTCCAAATAATTGTGGTCACTGAGGAGGAAGCGGCCTAGCCGCGTTGGTGGAGGCAGTGCGTCTCCACTGGGGGGTGTGCGGGGGTCCACGAGTGGATTGTTAGGACCTGGTATTTCTAGAGGGCCCAAGGCTTCCAGGGTTCAATGCAATGCCCAATTAGACGGTGCAGAATGCCAAACAATACGGAAAAATGAAGGCAGGCTTGAGGAAGATTGGATTAGCAACAGAAATTTTACAACAAAAATGGAGGTTATAATTTTTTTTAATCAACAAATTATTCATTATACATTAATAGAAAAATTTCTGTTCTCGTACAACAAGCTTTACCTGTCGTCTATTCCCAAATAAGAACAAAAAGGATTGATTAAGATTCAAATCAAATTTCATCCACATATAAGCACCTTAAAAACAACTTATTGGAAAAAAAAAAAAAAAGAAAAACGAACTTTGAAAATATAGGAACTAGGAGCCGTTCTTGTAAAACAAGCTTTACGCGATGTTTATTCCCAAATCTTTGAATGTCGTCATTCTTTGTATGCGCTATGGAAAGTGTTTTTTTTTTCTTTTTTTTTCTTTTTTGTTATGGTTATCATTATTAATTAATGCATGCTAATGGAAAATGCCAATCATGTATATAGGGTTGGGTCTTATATAAGGTTTTAAGCATGACCTTTGTACCTGCTTCCCTTAGTGCTTTTTTAATGGTTCGAAGGTGAATAATATAATGTGGTAAATAATATATATTGTTGTTTTAAAAAAAATAATAATTTGACTTATTGAAAAAATGAGTCAAGTTAACTCAAGAGAAAATAAAAAAATTAAGTGAGACTTAATTAAAATTTTTTATATATATATATATATATATGTTTGTGTGTGTGGGGGGGGGCTTAGATGATAAATTTGTCATGTTCATAAAGAAAAAAAAAAGCAAATTTGAATGAGCATTTTATTTTATACTTATATATCTATATAATTTCCTAATAGCTTGAACGAGTCTACCCATGCCTTCTCTCAGTTGAAGAATTTGCGAGTTTTGATCCTTGCATGTATTTATAGAATCTATAGCTAGAGAGATAAAACTGAACATTTTGGAATAGTATTGTTAGTAGAATCTGTGGGTAGAGAGATAAAATGGAATATTTTTTAATAGTATTGTGAGTCCCAAACACGTGCCTCGAAGGGTTCTATATTCTTCATGCTCTTTTCGTAAGTTGCACCCGCGATATAAATGTTCGAACTGTTGTTGACAATCATCTTTGTTTCCTCTCTTTTTTAATTCATCGCACTTGTTTTTGTAATAAAATTAATGAACATCAATCATCGAAAATAACGAACATCAAACCTAATGGAAAATCTGCAAACATGATCAAGAACAGTAGGAAGTGTTTAGAAACTAATGATGAGAGAGAGAGAGAGAGAGAGAGAGAGAAAATGATACTGAGACGTTCTTAGAAGCACTGTTCCCCAAATCCTAGTGGCCATACATTATAAATAGAGCACGTCCATGTGAGTGTAGATTAAAGTATAAGTAAAAACAAAGATTTTATTTCAGTAGTTTTGATTAGTCAGTTTAAGAAAGATTTTAGAAAAAGATTGATTAATTAATTATATTTGTTACTCCTTGATTAAATTTAAGGTAAATAGTTTTTCTCTTAAAAATATTAAGCTTTAGTTTCTACAGTACCAAAAATATAAATCAACTTTTTGTTGGTTTTATTTCTAGTGGATGGACTATTTTGCTTTTAGAAATAGTTGAAATCAGAGATACAATTTGTCTAAATAAAATAAATACACTGCCATTTTTCGTGTGTGTGTGTGTGTGTGTGAGAGAGAGAGAGAGAGAGAGTAGGCAAAAGAAGAAATATAAAGGACCTAACAAGAGAGAGGGAGTGATTAGTTGCATGATGTTCTTTATATCATTTTATTTGTCTTTATGGTAAGGGTAGTTTTGGATCAATCTTCTTCTCTTCTTATTAACTAGACTGATCATTGTTAGTAATTTGACATTTTTCTAAATTTTTATTGATCCCCCCCTTCCTCCCCCTTTTCTTTTCATTTCATATTTTTTACGTACTATTTGGGGCGGCGCTGCAGCAGTAAGTAAAAAAGACCGAAGAAAAAAAAATGGAAAGGAAAAAAGTTAGCTTGATGGCAGACGTAACTTAAGTGGTGTTTGATAGTGACAATTCTTAGCCATATATTAAATAAAGATACGTAGAGAGATGCAGCGAAGCTAAAAGAAGAACAATTAAGGTCGAGGGAATGTCATCGGGTCCGGATGCTAGCGCTCATCATTAGTATACATGACACCAGCTGAGAGAAGGGCATGGGCAGGTGGAAGCAGCGACATGGATCCATGTATCCTTATCATCACGTACCTATGCAATCATGATCATGGGGATCCGTATGACGATCATGAGTTGGCCAAGAATCTAAAGGCAACCAAATCACGTTCCTTCGTCTTTCGGACGGCTCTATTGGCACTGCTTCCAATTTTATCAGGCAGGTCTCTCACCGTCTTTCTTTTGGGAATAACAATAATTACTATAATTCCCTCTCGAGAAGTCACTTTGCCGCTAGACGCTTCGATAGGACAACCTCAGGCCTCGAAGGGCCTTAAGTTCAACACTACCACCACCACCACCACCGCCACCATCGCTGCTGAAGCCGCCTCCGCAGGAGATGGAAACATTAATGGATAGCAGGCCATCGAGAAACGTTTTCTACAACTTACCGCTTCCACCAACGTCCCTTTTCGCTCTTCCTCGTGCGGCGAATGTATAGGCGCAATACTACATATACATTAACTACCGCACCGCATGTGCATGCCCTGCCCTCCCTTTCCCTCGCGGAGTGACGAGTCAACTCTCAACTGTCAATCCTATCAAAAGAAATTTTTTTTTGTTCCTTTTTTTATTTTTTATTTTTTTTTTGGGTTACATTCATAACGATATTTTATTTTATTTTATTCTTTTATTTTCAAGCATGCATAGCTGACCTGAACGTAATTGAATTGTTTTTTACAAGAAGCATTTTTAATCAAAATACATTGTTTCAATACTTGGTCATCATTTACCGACTGCAATATATGTGGCAGGCATGAATATGGAATCTATGGAATTTGGGGTTGAATTATACGGTTCACTTGCTCGGAGGCATAACATAAGTGGTGATTTCATCAACATAGAACATATAGCATGCGTGCGCCCAAAAAATTTTAAGCGATCCGATACACGTTCAGAGCACTGTATAGTATTTTAATGATTTTTTATTGCGTGATAAACATAAATTCAAGACATTTATATATTTGCAACTAGTGGCTTAGAATATGCATTTGATATGGGACCATGTGTTAGATAACTTAAAATTTTCTCGGTGAGGAGGGTTTATACATCCTTGTTTGCTTGGTCACTGACCAAATATCTATGATGTAGCATGACTATTGCCTTCAAACGGTAACAGTTGAGTTTGCATGTGGGCAGGGTTGATAGAGATGCTGATGGAAGAATGGTGTGGTTTGGACGTAGTTTCAGGCACCCGTGTCAAAGCCCACTATGCACGGCCCAACTGACGTCAAGTCTATTAAAAAAGATTGCTCTCCAACGTTCTCATGCTCGAATTGGTATGCTCGCCTGTCCTGTCTTCCTATCTCCCCTAAGCCCCCCATTTATTACTTTATTTGTTCATTCAGCTCTTAGTTTTTTCACCAATTACTTATTGTGACTTTTAGGTATGAATGCAGGAGTTTCGCTTCAATCTTCTCCCGCAAAACCTCTACTAAATTTGATTTCCCCAAAGAGAACTTTTAACTTTTCTCTTTAGCCAAATTCAACTGAAAAAGAACGCTTCCCCCCTCCCCCCCCAACTCTCTCTCTCTCTCTACATATGTCTATGTGCACGCCCCCTCCCCCCCCCCCAACACACACACACAAACATCGGAATTGGAAATGTAGCTCTATAACGGTGAAGCAAAACTTGGGTAGAGGGAGGGAGAGGCCATTGTTAATATTTATTAAGACCAATTAATTAAGGAGAGGTGAGATCTGCAGCTATATCAAGTGTCGACGATAGAGGGAGGAGGAAGACGATAATACTAGGTAGGAATAGCACATTTGATAACGAAGCAGAGAGGCATAGAGAATCACATAACGCAAAAGGCGCGAGAAGGGCGCCTGGGAGAGGGCTGAATTCTTATCTTCTTCTAAGTAAAAGTAAAAATAAAATAAAATAAACGTAAACACATTAGACGGACGGATGGTCTATCTAGCTGACCCTTCCTACACTTGGGAGTTTGGGACTGTCTTCTTCGCCGTGAAAATTTCCATTTCCCTTTCTCGGGTTGTTAGGCCTTTTTATTTATTTATTTTTAATTAATTACTTTTTGAGGGCTGCTCTAGTCCCCGAATCGCCCGGCGCCGCATTTGATTTTGACAATCTTCATTTCTTTGACGGCTCGCCAGCCATTATGTTACCTTTTACGTTCGTAGGCTAAGGTCTAAACACGTGCGTCGTTCCCGGGTCGAAGGTCAAAGATTGGACGCACAAGCACAACGCAGTTAATAATTAATTAATAATGTTATGTTAAGGGTAATTCCTTCATTCTCCTCCATTCCCCCTGTTTCAGTTCTGAACCCATCCAATCATGTGAATGTGATGATTCATTCCTTTTTTTTTTTTTAACAAAAAAAGGACAAAGAAAAACATCTCGCTCTGTATTTCTCCGCGTTTATATTGTTGTTCGATCTCCAAAAGTGGGTTATTTGATTATGTAAATAAAAAAAAAAAGAAAAAGAAAAAGAATAATGACCCCTCAACAATTAATCAGCATATAGCTAGTAGCTATTCAGATACAGATGCATCCTATTACCGTGTATTATTTGGCACGCGATCCTGCCCATTTTTGCCCACGAGTAATATGACCCAACAAACGTGCTCTCCTGTGGACGCACCAAAGCACGATATTTGTCCTTTGACTTGAGTGTAAACTCCCTCTTTTTGACAATAACGAAATTAATATCCCCGTTCCTAACTAGCGAACCATTAGTGACAAAAATTCCATAACACATGAATGAATCAAAGAGCGACGTTGGCACAAATTTATGATCTTACAAATAAAGTGCAGAAGCCTACTTCTCCAGGCAGGAACTAACTATATAAAAGGGTTAAACAAGAAGTGTAAAAATTTAGAACTCCTTAAATTTTATGGCCCGAGGATCCACCTTTATATATATATATATATATATATATATATTATCCAATCCAGATATGAGGACTTAACCACGAGTGAAGTCGAGGCTTCGAATGCTTGATCTCTCCCAAGCTTGTTTGTTATTGCACACGTGAAAGATGAAAGACGAAGAAAATAGATTCGCGGTAGGTATGGGGAAAAGGAAGGGGGCGGTGTGGCGTAAACGTTGTTCATTTGGGTGAGGGGAAAGGGGAAATGGATCTGTGGACTGGGAAAGTTCCAGTCAAACTTGTCAGAGTGTGTCAAAGTTTAAAGTGGAAGACAAAAACAAGTTGCAGGTTGAGCACTACCACTACGTGTGCGTGGTATCCAATTCTTCTTCTTCTTTTTTTTTTTTTTCCGTCTTTTCCTGTCTTATTCCAATATTAGTAGTACTGTATATTATATTCTCCTCCGTTTAGACTTAGATTTAAAGTTTAGAGATTTTTAATTTGATTTAATTAAAATATAAGTTCGATTAATTTAATTATAAATATAAGTAAAAAATTTAAGTAAAATAAGAAAAATGCTTAAATATATTAATATAATATAAAATTAGATGTGTTTATATTTACAAATCAATACCAACCAAAAAAAAAAAAAAGCAAACAATTTAGATTTCATTCCTTCGAACAAAAAGCTTTACCCCGGGCCTCACGTCACGCCTCTCCCTAAGTACCAGGCGGCAAGCAAGGGCCCCCCCTCTCCTCCCCTCCATTCTTTGACTGCCATTGTTCATTGGTCTTCCCTGATATTCATTCCCACACCTAACTGAGTATGTGCATACGTGTATGTATATATGTAAGTAATAGCTCCCATCACGGCATCACGCCGCATGCCGGGATTGAAGCTGCAAATTAATTCATTTATTAAGTTTGGCTTGACTACCAAACTAATTTCAGTATCAAATTGTCCGCCCCCTCTCACCGCAATACTCCTCATCTCACAGATCTAGAAGTTGGAGGTCAGAGGAATCTGCCGCTGCCAGCTCATTTATTAGAGTGATATCGAAAGAAAAAAAAAAGTTTATTCCTAGCTCATTGCTTATTAGTTCGATTCTCATCAAGATACATCGCCCGTTTTCTCCGGTCCTCCTGTTTCCAGCCTTTCCAGTTTTAGGAAATCTTATGCATCCATCTGCTAGACTAGCTTAATTATTAGTTCATATAAATGGGTGTAAAGACGCTGAATCTGCAAGTGATCCAATGGTGCTTTCAGTTGCTGGGCAACCCCTGTGTGAAACTGCCGCCGGAGCCACCGACGGCCCCAATCAAACTGGTGAAATCGGATGGGCTGGTGAAGATTTATGACAGACCCATCAACGTGTCGGATCTGATGATGGAGTTTCCGAAGCACCTGGTCTGCCGCTCTGACTCGCTCTACATAGGCCAGAAGATCCCAGCACTCTCAGAGGACGACCAGCTTCAACTAGGCCACATTTACTTTCTTCTTCCCAAGCACTGCTTTCAGTCTGTACTATCATTCGTCACCATAGCTTCTTTTGCAAACTTCCAGGCTTACCAGCTGCCCCGACTCCCTGAACAACCATTTTCATCGTCGTCGTCGTCGTCATCGTCATCGTCATCGTCATCCTTCTCTAGATCAGCAGCAGCATCGGATTCCATAGATATGAGAAAGGAGCTCCTAAAGAAGATGACGAGCTGCCGCCAGCCATTCCACATACAGAAAACCCAATCTGGGGGCTTGAGGATTCGCGTGTCCGACGAGTTTATATCGCAACTGATGGAACAGGGGACGGAGGAAGATGATCATAGCAGAAAGGGTAGAGTGTGCACCAATGCTCAGTTGCACAAGGATTACGAGCAGCTTGTTGGGTCGCGCCTTATATGGAAACCAAAGCTTGATACAATTCGAGAGTCCACGGAAAAGAAGAGGAAGCTAACTCTCTCATCATCATTTGGCATGATGAACACCAGGAACATTATTGTTAAGAAATCGTCAGATGAACGTTCATCGTCCTCGTCTTCGTCTTTGTCTTCGTCGTCTAAAGGACTAACCATCCGCAAACACAATAAAACTAGTAGTCCTAAGCCAGCATCATCAGCTTCCCAACACCACCGTTCTCTTCACTACACTGCATCCCCTAAACATTTACCCTCCAATTCAAAATCCAAGTCCAAGACCAAAAAAATCAAGATCCGTATCAAATCACGAAAATGATTGTCATCATTTTTAGTTCGTTTATCCGGTGCCCGGCTCTGGTCTGGTCTGTATTTCAATTTCCGTTTATCTCCCCCCCTTTTTTTTTGGGAAATTAATTTCAGGGTTATCAGAGTGACCCCTGCAGACGTACTAAATTTGTAAAAATGAAATTTCTCATATAATTACTTATGAATTAAAGAGACGGCAAGGCCGAGTCGTCATTTCTAATGGGACGGCTTAAATTAAAAATTTAAGATGGGTAATTCGAAATTAATGGAGATGCGACTCTTTTGATTGCTTGCGTAATTGGAGAGGGAAATTCTGTATTTTATTCGAATGCCCTACCCACAAAATCAGAGTCACAAAATAAGAACGTGCCAGTTCCTTGATGTCATCGTGATGTGTTTCATTATGAGTACCTAGTCTAGAAATTGTATATGTGTCCCGATCGGGCTCGCTAGATCGGACCGGAATAAGGCTAACACGCAAGTAATTCAGGTGGCCAATGATACGTACAACTAATGAAGACAGGATCGATTTTTGACGCAGACCAATAAATATATATGTAAAGTAAGATTTGATTCTTATATGTGCAAGTCTAATGCTGTCCACACGTCTACGAGGCAAGGCCACGTTGGACGTGGGGGACGTCATGAGTGCATAATTGGAAGTGTGTAGCAAATGAATGCGAGGAAAATGGACAATTTAGTTTTAGTGCTTGGCGTGGCTGCGCTGTTGACGCCGTGCATTGTCTGCCCGCTGGTTTAGCGTCTGGAGTTGTTAATTGGAATCCCAAGATCATCATCATCGTCAACAGCATCAACAACTGGATAACAGCAATAATAATAATGACACTGGTTAGTTGGTAAGCACAGAATAAGAAAAAAAAAAAAAAAAAGAAAGGAGGAGAAAAGGGACTGCAACTGTTGCACTCCGAGGAGGGAGTGGGAATCAGACGGGGCACGAGTACGAAATAGCAGTCAAACAAAGTCAGCTCCCAGATTTCTGACCAAAAAAACGAGTTTAGAGTAACATGACTTTATTTTTGGTTTTGTCGCCTACAAGCTATCGGAGCACGCCGCCGTCACCGTCACCTGGTCAGATTTGAGTTTATCTATCACACGTGCGGGATGATCTTTAAGGACCTCTCAACTACATAGAAATTAATCAATTAATCAATTAATTAATTAATTGAAAGACCAAAAAGTCCCTTTCTCTCCTAGTTTCCTTGCCTCGCTTCGTTGCGATGCTCGCTTTAGTTAGCTGGGGCCACCTCTTTTAACCTTTATATTTACGGCCTTTTTACTTTTCAGCTAAGCCTTTACTCGTTTTTTTTTTTTTTTTTTTTTTCAAAATTAAGGTAATCTTACCAATTAAGCTGATTAGCTGAGAACCGCCGAAGGAGAATTAGCTAGCGCGATACAGTGGAATAAAACTCGATATAAATAATATTTTATAATTAAAAAAGAAGACAGAGAGAACATTCTACGCTGCCGCCCGTCTTTGTTTGACAATTAAAGCAAGACTTTTAGACCACTAATTTGTTGGTTTGTTAGAGCCGTGCTCGTGCGCGCCGTCGGCCTGTGTCCGTATTCCACGTTGCCGTGTGCTACATATTTCAAACAGATTTATGTATGTAAGTAATAGGAAAGAAGGTGGTGTGGTGGTGTGTCAAACAAGCTAACTTAAACGGTGTCAAAAGAATTTTTTTTTTTAAAAGAGAGAGAAAGAAAGGAACAGAGAGAGAGAGAGAGAGAGGGATCGCATTAGCAACGCATCCCTTGATACTTTATACTTCGACAGACAATTTGGGGAACTGCCTTTGGGCTTTTCGGGTCATCAGGTCCAATCTCAGGCCCAGGCCCACATTTGGACTGAAACCAAAAGCATCGCTGAAATGACAATTCATTTGGTTTTACAAATCATTGATTTTAAATTTATGGCATTTAAAATGAAAATTTTCTTGTCTAGATTGTCCAGAATTTAAATTATTATTATTTTTTTATTTCGTTGAACAAACTTACTATTATTATTTGTTTGTTTGTTTGTTTGGTGATATAGATAAAGTTACAAATATTCATCTAAAATGTAAATAAAATGGTATTATAAGAATAAAGTAATTAATCGGCGAAAACATTTTGTTAAAAGTTACCCACCCTATTGGGTCTTCAGTATATTGAGTTCTTCTACAATAGCGTCAAACGGGATCTTCTTCTTTGCTTTTTAGCCAAACAAGAGAAATTTTTAATTATGAAAAATTTGTGAATTGCTCGTCATGAGCCAGTGTCCTCGTTCGTTTACTTTGTGGAACTCGAGTGTGTGATTTGGAGTGAAATCAACGGAGAAGCCCCCTCGCTACTCCTAACTCCTAAGGCCGGCAGCAAGTCACTAATATATATATATATATTCATTGGTAGCATTGTAGCCTCGACGGTAGTACTGTAACGTCGGCGGTAATACTGTAGCATCAAACGGGTCAGGTGCTGTAGTGTCAGCAATAACGATTGGTTGTACTTAGATAATTTTATTAATTTGGGTCATCAATTTGTATTCTTTCATTTTCATTTTGGGTAATTTATTGCAGTGACTTTTTCATCTTCATCAACGGCGAAGTCTGAAATTGAGAAGTTCAATAGAAATACCAATTTTGCACTATGGTAAGTTAGAATGATGACAATTCTAACACGAAAAGGTACAAAAAGGGCCCTACTTGGCAAGGAGAAAAAACCAGAGTCAATGTCCAATATAGATTGAGATGACATGGATGATAGAGCTCTATCCTTAATTCAACTCAGTTTGGGAAATGGAGTTTTGAGAGAAATTCTCGGTGAAAGAACAGCAGCTCGTGCGTGGCTAAAGTTGGAAAGTCTGTACATGACAAAATCTTTGACTAATAGGTTCCGATTAAAACAATGTCTTTACACTCTTCGTATGTCAGAAGGTACTTTTTTAAAATCACATATTAGAGAGTTTAGTTCAATTGTTACTGATTTTAGTAAAATTGACGTTCATATTGACGATGAGGATCAAGCTTTATTGCTATTGTGTTCTTTGCCTCCTTCATACAAGTACTTTAGAGATACTATGATTTATAGCAAAGAAGATATTTCTCTTGAAAATGTCAAGACTAATTTGTAGACCAAGGAGAAAATTGATAGTAGTTTAACATTTTCTGAGACGTCAGATTAGAGTGTTGGTTTGATCATTGATCGAGGAAGATCAAAGGAGAGAGGTTGAAATTCAGGAAAATCAAGATCGAAATCAAGGCATAAGAATTTGACATGTAATTATTGCAAGAAGAAAAGGCACATCAAGTCTGATTGTTACAAGTTGAAAAATAAGCAGAAAGTAAGTGACAGTAATTAGAAGAACCATCCAGCAGGAGAAGCTCATGTGACAGCAAATGAGAGTGATGATCTGCTTTGTATCACTCAAGGCCAAGGCAGATTTCAGGATACCTAGATCATGGACATTAGAGCCTCGCAACATATGACTCATAATAGGGAATGGTTTACCACTTACAAGCCAATCAATGGTGGTGTTTTGTTAGGTAAAGATCACGTATGTAAGGTTGCTGGGATTGGTACAGTGCAAATCAAGATGCATGACGATGTCATTAGGACCTTGTCTGAGGTCGAACACATTCTAGATTTGACGAAGAATCTTATTTCCTTGAAGAATGGCTGCAAGATTGGGTGTGAAGGTGGAGTTCTGAAGGTTTCCAGAGGTGTTCTTGTATTGATGAAGGCTGCCAGAATTGACATATTGTATTTCTTGTATGGTTCAACAATCACAGACTCAACTGCAGTTTCTACTTTAGTTTCATATTCAGACGTGACAAATTTGTGGCACATGCGGTTGGGACACATGAGTGATAGATGTATGGCTGCTTTGAGTAAGAGAGGTCTTTTGTGTGGTCAGAACATAGGAAAAATGAAATTTTGTGAGCATTGTGTTTTTGGGAAGCAGAAGAGGTTGAGTTTCAGTACAGCCATCCATAAAACAAAGGGAACATTGGACTACATCCATTCAGATCTTTGAGGTCCTTCTCAGGTTCTCTTTAAAGGTATGAGTGTTACTTATATGCTCACTTTCATTGATGATTTTTCTCGCAAAGTTTGGGTATATTTCTTGAAACAGAAAAGTCAAGTGTTTGGAACCTTCAAGCAGTGGAAAACTTTACTTGAAAAGTAGACTGGGAAGCAGATTAAGAGGCTGAGAACAGATAATGGCCTTGAATTTTGCAATAACGAATTCAATGAGTTTTGCAAAATTGAAGGCATTGTTTAACACCGCACAGTTGTAAAAACTCCACAGCAGAATGGAGTTGCAGAACGCATGAACAGGACTTTGATAGAGAAAGCTAGATGTCTGTTATCCAATGCAGGTTTGGGTAAGGAGTTTTGGGCAGAAGTAGTTAATACAGCTTGTTGGTTAGTAAATCGATCTCCTTGTACTTCCATTGAGTGTAAGACACCTGAAGAGGTATGGTCAGGCAAACCTGCAGATTATTTTGATTTAAACATATTTAACTGTCCTGCTTATGCTCATGTTAATGATGGAAAGTTTGAACCGAGGGCTAAGAAATACATTTTCCTTGGCTATGCTTCTGGTGTGAAAGGTTATAGGTTGTGGTGTCCAGACCCTAAGTTTCCAAAATTTCTCATTAGTAGAGACGTGACATTTGATGAATCCACTATGCTGCATCCAAAAGAGGAAGTATTAAGGCCAAACACTGAAGATAGTGGGAGTTCCACACAGCAGGTGGAGTTTGAAAGTGATATTCTTTTTAAGTCAGGTCAACAGATTCGGGTTGGCACTTCAGAAACAGACGAGGATACTCTAGATACTCAACAGGCACAGCCGTACAGTATCGCTAAAGACAGACCCAGAAAGACTATCAAGCCACCAACTAGGTTTTTATACTCAGATTTTGCTTATTGTTTGGCAGTAGCGGAAGAGATGGAATATAATGAACCTAGAAACTACTCAGAGGCTGTCACTTGTGCCGAATCTTCCCAGTGGAGTATTGCTATGATAGAGGAAATTAAGTCCCTGCATAAGAATCAGACTTGAGACTTAGTGAAACTTCCCAAAGATAAGAAGACTATTGACTGCAAATGGATCTTCAAGAATAAGGAGGGAATCCCAAGAGTTGAGGATGCAAGGTACAAGGCACGTCTGGTTGCAAAGGGCTATATCCAGAAAGAAGGGATTGACTTCAATGAGGTGTTTTCTCCAGTTGTGAAGCACACTTCCATTCGTGTGTTTCTAACTATAATTGCTATGTATGATATGGAACTGGAGCAGCTTGATGTCAAGACTGCTTTTCTATATGGCGATCTTGAGGAAATCATTTATATGGATCAACCCGAGGGTTTCAAGAGTGAAGGCAAGGAGGATCATGTTTGCAGGTTGAAGAAATCTCTATATGGTTTAAAGCAGTCTCCTAGACAATGGTATAAGAAGTTTGACAGCTTTATGGTAGGCCATGGTTACTTAAGGAGTGAGTATGACAGTTGTGTCTACTATAGGAAGCTTCATGATGGATCATTTGTCTATCTGCTACTATATGTCGATGATATTCTTGTTGCCTCTACAAACATATCTGAGATCAATAGTTTGAAGAAGCTACTTGGTAGAGATTTCGAGATGAAAGATTTGGGAGCTGTAAAGAGGATTTTGGGCATGGAGATCACCAGAGACAGGAAAGCAGGAGAGTTGCACCTTTTACAGAAAAGGTACATCGAGAAGGTTCTTGATCATTTTGGGATGATGAGTTACAAACCGGTAAGTACTCCTTTGGCATCACACTGCAAACTTTTAGCCTTTTTGTCACCCAATAGCCTAGAGGAAGAGGAATATATGTCACGTGTTCCATACTCTAGTGCAGTGGGCAGTGTTATGTATGCTATGGTTTGCACTCGTCCAGATATTTCACAGGCAGTTAGTGTGGTCAGTAGATATATGGCTAATCCTGGGAAAGCACATTGACAAGCAGTTAAATGGATACTTCGGTATCTTAGAGGCACTACAGATGTAAGACTGATGTTCAGTAGAGGCAGTAGGTTGTTTATTGGTTTTGTGGATTCTGACTATGCAGGTGACCTTGACAGAAGAAGATCAACAACTGGTTATATTTTCACTCTTTCAGGTAGTGCCATTTATTGGAAGGTAACATTGCAATCAACAGTTGCTCTTTCTACCATTGAAGCTGAGTACATGACAATAGCAGAAGCAGTCAATGAAGCTATTTGGTTGAAAGGTTTGGTCACTGATTTGGGTTTATCACAGGAAACTACCACCGTATTCTGTGACAGTCAGAGTGCTATACACTTGACCAAAAATCAAGTGTATCATGAGAGGACCAAACACATTGATGTCAGATACCATTTCTTGAGAGATGTTATATCTCAAGGTTTGATTTTAGTGAGAAAGGTCGCTACTGCTGACAATCTAGCTGACATGTTGACGAAACCAGTTTTAACTAGCAAGTTTAAGCATTGCTTGGACTTAATTGGTGTTCGTTTTGATTGACTGGCCCTAAGGAGCCATTTGGAAGAGAGACAGAAGGATTCTATTTTGTTGTGTGTTTTAAGAATACAATGCAAGGTGGAGATTTGTTGGAATATGCTTTGTATTCTAGTTGAGTTAGAATTACTCTTCTGTCCCTTGTCTTATATCCCTATATATATAGACATATTAGGATTATGAAAGTTGAGAGAGAAAGGAGAGTCGCACTCTTTGTTTCTTGTAACACACTCTTTGTGGTAATAAGAGTATTCCCTCTATCTTTCCCGTAGAGGTAGGTCACATCGATCGAACCACGTAAAACTCTGGTGTTGTTTTCTTCTTCGTTTTATTACTTCCGTGTTATTTTTGGTAACACTTCTTACACGAACAAGGTGAGCTCGAGGTTCAATATTTTCGCAAGATGTAGAAGCAACAAATCAGCACAGACATAGATCAATTTGCGTATGCAGCTGTCCTCCATTGTTGTATGACTACATGCGTGGTGGAGGAAGGAAAAGTATTATTTTAGCTGTATTAAGGAGCATAATGTCACTGACTGTGCTTTAATGGTCGGTCTTTTCGCTTGTGCTGCACTTTTTGACCAGGCAAGAGCTTTCATTGAGCAGCATAATATTCGAAGGCATGGAGAAGTACTGAGAACACTGCTAGATAGGTGCCGAAGCCACCAGCAAACCAAAATAGCCAAAAAAAGTGATTCAGGAACCATGCAATTTGGAACATCTTAATGCTGAAAACTACGTGTTACTATCCAATTGGTATATTGATATCTTGGCAGAGTATGTTGGTAGAGTTAGTGTTGCTGCATTGTTTTTGTTAAGTTTTAGTATGATTTGTCAAGATTTAAGAGGTAATGATGTTTTATTAAGTTTTAGCAATTTTAGTTTAAAAATTTTTGAAAAATTTTAATTGAAAATTCAAGTTACAGTTATTAAAATTTTGATAAGTGTATTAAATTTAAATTTTTATATTTTAAAAATCTTTTATATGACAAAATTACCAAATTTTTTCAAATTATTTTCCTCCTCTTATGTTATTATTATTATTATTATCTTCTTCTGCAAATTCACAAAATCAAATTCTGTTATTAAATTCTTAATTTTATACACATAATCGTTTGTAATTATATATTCTTTTTATTTATTTTTCTATAGATTGTTACATGACATAAAATTAATTATAGAATTGGTTTGTTTTTTAAATTCAAAATTTAAAACAACTTTTTTTACAAATAATTGCTAGTAATTATATTTTTTTTTACCTATTTTATAACAAACTGACTTATTTTAAATCGATTTGATTTTGCTTCTCAAAATTATTAATGGCATTTAAACTATTCAAACTTCCAAAATCAAATACCAACCTTTTCTTTAAAAACCAAAAGTGGTATCATAACAATATTACATCTGAGTGATACGAAATTTAAGAAACAGAAGAAAATGAAGTTTGAGTAAGCAGTGTAAAACCAATAGTGTTTCCCACCAAATCAATAAGAAAACTTTTATTTTTCAACAATATTGCATCCTATTTTGAACAGTCCAAAACTCTCTATTATGAATTTAGGAGAAAAAAAAATAATGAATTCATCCTTATATACATTTATGACTTTAGGAAGAAAAAAAAAATCAAATACTTGAAAACTAATTTCAAAATCAAAAAATTTGAAGGCTTTAAAGGAGTTAAAATCATTTGAAGACTCAATGTGAGTCAAAAATCACTTAAAAACTAGTTTTATAAACCATAAAAAGAGAATAACTATCTAAAGTATGCAAAACCTTAACACAAATAAGTAATAAAGAACTATAATACTGCAATTTGATAATAAAGTAAAAGTTTCAGCTAAATGTTTGAGTTTTTCCTTCCAAAGATTTGAGTTCTTATAATGGAAGAGAAGAAGACTTTACCGTAATCAAATCAAGTTCACGTTTACAATACAAACCTTCGCTCAATCCAACATCATCAAGGAGAAGTGTTAACAAAGTTGGTGTTACTACATTACTTTTGTCGAATTTCAACTTACTCTATCAAATTTAAGTAAGCAATGATATTTTATTAAGTTCTAGCAATTTTAGTTTAAAAATTTTAAAACTTTATTTGAATTTTAAATTATATGTGTTAAAAGTTTGACAAATATATTAAATTTAAATTTTTATATTTTAAAAATTTTTTATCTAATAAAGATTAATATGAATGAGAAAAATGAGAAGAAGAAGTTTTATATCTCTTCTCCTTACTGTAACAAAACTAATAAGTTTTTTCAAACTATTTTCTTTTTATTGTATTAATGTTATTACTATCTTCCATTACAAACTCACCAAATTAAGCTCTCAAAATTCTGAACTTTACACACATAATTACCAATAATTATATATTCTTTTTATTTATTTTTCCATGGCCCGACATCAGATATAAAGTTAATCATGAAACTAGTTTATTTTTAAAATTCAAATTTTAACTTAATTTTTTATAGAGACAATTACTAGCATATATATATATATATTATAACTTATTTTATAATAGATCGATTCACAATATGAAATCCAATCTTGAATTAGTTTGATTTTACCTCCATAAAATGTCAGTGGCATTCGAGCTACTCAAATTTCCAAAATCAAATCTTAACCTTTTTTTTTTTCAAAATCCAACAAACCAACATTTAGTATCATAGCTCAGCTTATTTCCTTTAAAATACCAACAACGATGTCAGAGCTCCATTAACCACCAAACCAACTCAGAACTTCAAAAAACCAACATGATAATGCCTAAGGGGACATGGACAATAAGTGGAGAGTTATTATTGGAGACGTGGATGGCTTGGAGCATGAGAAAGCTTTTAGTTGGATAGAATCTCGCAATAAAGTCCATGCATTTGGAAGAGAAGATGTATCGCACCCAATGCTGGAGGGCATATATTGGAAGCTGCGGTGTTTGATGAAGAAAATGGAAACTGAGGCACCTAGGAGTGCTTCAGCTTATATCCTTAATGATGTGGACCAAGAACGTGAATGCACTCGAATTGGGCACAGAGAAGCGTTGGCACTTTCATGGCTCATCAGTACACTGGCAGGGGCAACAATTCGAATAACCAAAAACATTGACAAGTGTCGCAGCTGTCATGATCTTGCAAAGCGTATCTCCAAGATAGAAGAAAGGCAAATCATAATAAAGGACCCAAGCGGTTTCCATCATTTTAGGCATGGAAATTGTTCATGTAGAGATATTTGGTAATTCCAGTTTTGCAAGTATTGGAGTTTCATAATAATAGTTTTTTTTAAAAAAACTACTATTATGTGATGAAATTGAAAAGCAAAGGAATTACTTGTTAGACAGTTAATAATGAAGCTGGACTTACAATGCAATCGAGGGAGAGACATGGGCTTAAGAAAAAACATTTCATTAACCCAGAAATTTCTGGCAATGATTGTTCTTTAATTCACTTTCGTTGGTGAGGATCACGGTCATATATAAATAAGTTTCAGACACATTTACAGGTATTTTGGTGAAGAC
Organism: Ceriops tagal; assembly: GCA_021533255.1. NCBI lineage: Eukaryota > Viridiplantae > Streptophyta > Magnoliopsida > Malpighiales > Rhizophoraceae > Ceriops > Ceriops tagal. Next base: position 8,713,822 of record CM038610.1, on the reverse strand, counting down.
TTATTATGGTCTAAGCTATTGGCTTTATGACGCCCTGCAAATTTCGTTGACAAGCCACCCAACTCCATGTCCATTTACGGTTTTACTCAGATCAGAAAACCAAAACTCCATGTCAATTGTGAGTTGTGTCATTGTGGCTATGCAGAAAATAAACTGGCTGACGGGATCGCACAAAGCACATCTAACCGGCGGGGAAAAGTCAGGATTGTTCAAAGTTAAACATTCAATGTTATTTATAATCATGCTCCACGTTATTCTTTGTAAGTAGAAAGATCAGACTGAAGAGACTACGAATGGAAACAGAAAAACACCTGAACGATCGGCTTAACTGGTTTCCTGGGAGGAAGAAGTATTTTGATTTTCATTTGCATACGTCTAATTAATCACACGCTTCTCGCAGGCATCTCTTGATACCTCTTGAACGACTCCAGCTTTTGCAAACGCAGGCGCTTGTGAAATCTCATAATGAACAAGGCTGCAACATGATCAATCTCATCCTCCAACCTAAAATCTTCTCCATCCTGTAGCTCTTTGGAATTCTTCACCATATCAATGATGGAACCCCCAGGATCATCAAAGTCATCCTCTTTGTCGAACAGCGAATGCCTAAGGTTTGGATACTTGTAATTGTCATCGTGGTCACCACCACCTCCATCACTGTTATCAGTGCTGGCTTCACCCTGATCATCATCAATAATCTTTTCAGCCATCAGCATGGTAGAACTCGACCGTGGCTCACTGGCCGTGGCAATATCATAGAGAACAATGGTCTTGCTTTGATCCCAATCTAATTCCTCATCGTCACGTTGCTGGTGCTGCTGGTTCTGACCAAGTATACTATGAATCTTGTTGAAGATTGGACTCAGCAAAGCCTTCTTGTTCTTCACCAAAGAGACCATGATAAGGCGAGCTTTGATTGTGCTTGCTTTGCTCTTGATACTAGTCAAGGATTTGGCTTTTGCAATATACCTCAACAACGACATTACCTGCTTCAAGGTAACGGAAGCTTTGTTCTTCATTTTGGTATCTATCTTCAAATTTTGCCTAAATAAGATTAAATAGAAAGAAGAGAGCTTGTTTTGCATTCTAAATTACAATGAAAGGATGCAGAAAAGATGTAGAACAATATACAAGGCGGAGAATAGTAGTGGTGACTACTGATTCGTGAAGCGACACTCAAATCAATTTTCCACGGCCGAATAGAAAAGCCATTGAACGGGGTGGTTTACTTATAGGAGGGGGTCATGGAGATCCAAGAAAGAAACTAAAGCAATGCAAAAACAAAAGCAGTTGCTTTTATTTTTCGCCTCTTCGCTCTGTGTACTTTTGGGAGTGGGCGGAGAGTGGAACAGATGAAAGCTTCGCGGTGCTGCAATCTATTCATACTTGTATCGCTGGCGTAGTCGGCGGCAAAAAGCAACATTGTGCATTCCACTAAAGAAAGTTTTGAGATTTTTTTTTCTGATGCAGCAACAATAGTCTTAATATCTCTGCACCCGGAAGAGACCTTCATGGAAGGTTCTCACCATACTTTGTCATTTATAAACAAATATAAGCCTCAAGAATATTGTTAGAAGAACATGCCCCTCATACATGATAATGAGAAAGAAGTCTTTTACGCCCACCCACACCCACACCCACGCCCCCCCACACACACACAACACTCTACATAAAGTGTTAGAAGAGAAGAGCACATGCGATGCGGTGGCTATAGCATTGCAATTTGCTATGAGTGCACGTCAATTTACCTGGCTAGATCAGATCTGTCTGAACCTACAAACGAATTTATAAACCTTTCTCCTTTAAAAAAAAAGAAAAAAGACCTAAACGTGAAAAAAAGTAAAAGATGCACAAGTCTCTGTTCAGTCCCAAAAGATTCGAGCTTTTTAAGTTGTCCGTTGTCCCTCAGGGAAAAGCAACGGATAGACGACATACTCCAACCTTCATGATGATCGCCAATCATATCAAACTGCAACTGCAATTCCTTAAAGACAGGAAACAAGCAAATTAAAAGGGATATCGGCTTCAAATTACCAATATCTTCAGGACTTTTAAAACTAAATCTCCTGGTCCCAAGCCCACCTGCTAGTCCAAGAACCTATTGTGACAAGGTTGCTTATCACTACATTTTATGATTCTGTATGCTACCAACTTTGAACCAAAGTCAGACATATTGCAGAAACAGACGAACAGCAGACTTGATCAACATTACCAGGTTCCGGGCAATGACACGAAGCATCTTCTGATCTCATCACTAAGCATTTCACAATCAGGAGAATCGAAGAGAAGCTTTCAGTAAACCATAAAAAAAAAAAAAACCGCCAAATCAGCAAAATACACTTCAAAACTCTGGAACTGTTGAAAAGAAAAGAAATTAAATTATCATTGAGTATAATTTGCCAATATAATTGTATTATCGTCTTGAGCGTAACCTAAATGCACAAGATTACACGATGCAGAAGAGAATTGCAGATGCAAATGACAGGGCAGGAAAACTCTTTCAAACGGCTTGAAGATTGAGAAAGAAAAGGCGGAGTTTAATAGTTCGGAAAGCAGAGGGAGAGACAAGTGAGAAATGTCGGACAACCGACCAGTCGGTTGACTACAGTCTCTGGTCCTAAATAAATAATTACTGTAATAATTGGGGAGGTGATTTTTCGCTCTCCGTAGACTAAAATGGCCACCCCAAACCCAATGAAGCAGAGGTGTCTGGGGTCAGATGCTGGCCAAGCTCCTCCGCCGGTCTCTACCAACGAAGTCGAACCTAACCTCTTTTGGTCCCTCCAAAAGTCTTTCTGTCCTCTTTTTGCTTTCTTTCTTTCGAGTTTGCTTCTATCGTTATCCTTTCACATTTCTCTCGCCGTTTTTACAACCTCATCTTATTTATTTTTAAAATTTTCTAATGTTTTCTCTCTCTCTCTCTCTCTCTCTCTCTCTCTCTCTGTGTTTGAGTGAATAATGAAAACTGAAGAATGTGAACATGGGACGTATTAGCCATGTAGATTAAATTCCCTGGCCAATCTGCAATATGCATTTGTGATATTTCCTGAATTCTGGTGGGGGATAAAATAGGGCGACAACAGAAAAGGAAATAGAGGAGGCTGGAGCCTACAGGAAATGTTGGAGAGTAAATAGAATTACAATGAAAATTGAAAGAATTGTTTGGAGATGTATATTTAATATTATTTTTTAAAATAAAATTTATTTTACAATGATGTAAATAAATTATAGTAAAAATTTAATAAGATAAAATATTAAAATGAAATGTATTTAGCTGTAATTTGTATTACTTTAAAATTTAAAAATTTATATATTATTTAGAAGTATTTTTCTAATAATTAATAAATAATATTTTTTATTAAAATAATATATATATATTATTTTTAAAATATTAAAAATATAATGCATCTTCTATAATTTTAAAATAAAAGTGTATTACTAATTAATTTTTTATATAGTAAAAAGTATAATACAACAAATCTAAATAATATGATAGATAAACTTTAAATTAATTATTTTTATTAAAAAATTATAAGACTAATTCATACAAATAATTGTGTATTATTATACTCCTCTTTTTAATTATTTAATACATTAATGGTTTTTATTTTCATATTTTTTATAAATATTTTGAAATTAAATATTTAATTTATTAAAACAATATAAACATTTTATATTCATATAAGTAGACTAGTATTTCTATTATAAAACATTATTTTAAGCTTATTTAGTATTTTAAAATTGATTCTCTTAATTTAATCATAAAATTAAGTACTTTGTGACTTTGAAATAAAAATAATTAATTATATTATTTTAATTACATTGATAATGTACCGAACTTAAGACTTGAAATAAGTTTTTTTAATATTTTATTTAATAAAATTCTTGTCAAACCCTTAAATTTGGGCAATAGACTAATTATAAATCACATTTATTTATAATTGTATATACTACAATTAACCATCTTCCTTTAACATTTTGGTGGATTGGAAACACAAACAATATTAACAAAGTAGTCTCTTCAATCAATCTCATTGTTTCATTTGCCATCGATTGTACTCATTTGTTGAGTTGATCCATTTTGAAGACCCAAGCAAAACATCTTCGAACAGGACCATTGACGATCAGATTAACAATCGGAGCTAAGGTCTCTTATTAGGCTCTAATTTCATGCTTTGATTATTTGATAATCTCTTCATCCCACAATCTACAACTTATGGATATGATATTAAAACGAGTTGAGGAAGATGTTAAAGGGGTATGGAGGAGATGCCTGTCCCGCCGTGGGCCAAAAGCAAGAGATCCGGGAATTAGATGATGGCCGAGTTCTCCCAGCGGATTGGCCAAGAACACGTGGTGCTGCTCCAACTTGCCTCTGATAAAAATGTTATAGTTAATGGGATTGAAGTCAACCTCAAATACTGCCAAACATGCATGTTACATCGCCAGCGAAGATGCTCTCATTGCTCAAGATGCAACAATTGCGTTGAAGCATTTTGATCGTCTTTGGCCCTGGGTGGGGCAATGCATTGAGAAGGTACACCCTAGCTTGAGCTTTTTGATTTTCATTTCTAAACTAGATCATCAGCATGATTATTATTACTTCGAGAATATAGTTGGATCTCCTACGTGCACATATATTTGAATGTTCTAAGCTATTTGATCCCCTTAGCACAAGTGAGATGCCCACCACTCTGTATCTCCTACATGGGGTGCAAGTATAATCCATTATATACTCGCTATCTGGTATTGGACTAGAAGTGCATCTAATCTTTGCTCCTAGTGCTTGTCACAGCATCGCAGTAAAGAATTATGTGCAGAATTTAGAGATAAATGTTCGTAGTCATGCAGGAAAGTTCGTTGCTATAAGTACAAGAGATAAAATATCATCTGTTGGATATCCATTGTCCATTATCAATCCATTTGCTAGATATCCATCATCCATCCAAGACTTTGACCATAGACATCTTGTACAAAATATAAATGATAGACCATTTGGCACAAGCTTAAAGTTGCCACCAACTCTCATCGCTTGCTACAAAGTTGTGAATTTCTTTTGCTGCTGTTTATAGTTGGTCCTTATCAGCCAAAAAACCGAATTGTGTAATTCCAATCTTGTTTGTTGCCTTTAAAGCAACTAACAAATTGGCGTCTAGAACTCTGAGTCTCATATTGTTACCATGCGAAGGGAGATGTGATTTTGTGCAAGGGGATTAAACTTCATCCTCCCAATTTTCTCAGTTTCCAATTCAACAATTCAAACCGTATATGTGGCATGTGTCAGTCACAAAAATGTCATTGATTTCTTTTTCTCACAATGACAAGGGAGGAAATGCTGCATGCAAATCTTGATTCCTGAAAATTAAACAACCTCCCTCCCCATTCTTTCGGAGAAGAAATGTGGAAGTATAGTCATTTAAGGTTAAAAGTAAACGTCAAGCTGTATAAAGCACAGCTAGTTTAATTAACCGTGTAAAATTTAATTCTGCCAGTGTGGACGCATTTCGTTTCGGATTACCACTGAGAATGCAAATTGTGCATTTTTGGTTGTGCAGTGGATCCGTATCCCAACCCCATTAAGTTTAAGTTGCCTTGATGGCTTCTTTTCTTTCCCAACGCCAAATCTGAATACCCGGTAGGTTCCACCCCCAGAAAATCGACCGTCAGTTTCTCGCTTCCTCCTCTCATGTATACTTCTCCACCACCACCGTCGCCAATCATGTTAACACTACTGGCGGCTTGTCCATCTTCTGATTGCATAACCAGATGAGAATCCAGTAATCCAATTTGGGAAAAGGAACAAGTATTTCGCGGATATTCTGCCATTGAATCCAACTTCTTATTACCAAACGTAGTTTCTGAATCTTTCGGTGTCACAAGTAAGCCGCCGTTAATGTTTGGAACTGGAGCAGTTCCCATGTTGGTGTTCGGTGCTGAAGAACCCTCCTGGATGGAGTTCATGCCGCTAGTGGAGTATCCAGTAAATCCTCTGAGGAGGATTGGTGCAATCGTATTATCACTCATCTTAGCACCCATTTCAGCGGCTTTCTGTAACAGCGTCGTTGCAGACGTGTAAGCGGAATCAATTGCCAAAGCAGCCGAAGCGTTTGGTACCTCTGCAGAGCTGAAGCACGGAAGGGAAGCTCTTGGATTCATATTACCGGACGTCATCATCCCGACTGTGGTACCGCCCAGAGGGAAAGGTCTCAGTGAACTGTCAACATTGTCATCAGAAATTGTCAGATTCATCACCGATGAGCTTTTCTTTGAGCAGGACTCAGAGCTGGGCATTGACGAAGTGAAGAGCTCTTGCGCTTGGTTGTGCAACATTCCTCCCATGCCCATGGTAGCTACATTCTGGTTCACCTGGTAATTCTCCTCCGCCAGGGCATCACAGAAGGCTCTATGTGTCACAAAGCTATCTCTTCTGAAGAACAATGCAACAACCGTAGGGTACTTGAATTAGTTAAGAGTGGAAAAGGAAGCCCTCAGTAACAAGAAATTCAAAGTTGAAAAAAAAAAAAATGAAAAAAACGGAAATGGAGGTGGAAGTGGTGGATATTTTTACCTTGAGAAAATGGTACCACAATCACAGCGATACTCTCGAGTTCCACAGATCTTGGCGTGGGCTTTCCAATCGGATTGGACAGCATAGCGTTTGGAGCACTTGTCGCACTTCCATTTCTTCTCTCCGTGTTTTCTGCAGAAATGTTTTTTGATGCCGGTCAAGTCACCCAGAGCCC
>CM038610.1:8696394-8706979 GCA_021533255.1 Ceriops tagal | reverse complement strand
AGCTTGTGCTTCCTCTTCTCCAGCTCAGCGGGGGGATTCAGCAAATCGATATCATTTTGGAGAACCTTCATTATTGAATCAATTATATACATGTTAAAATTAAAAAAAAAAAAAGGAGAGAGAGAGAGAGAGAGAGAGAGAGAGAGAGAGAGAGAAATCAACGATTTTCAAATTCTGAATGGCAACACAACGTCAACCAAAGTATTCTTGCAGGAATGAGAAGATTGAAAATTAGAACTCACCATTGCGATCCTTTGATGTGAATTACCGTAGCTGTCCAAGTACCTGAGATAAGAAACGGCTTTTCGATGAATTGGCACAGGCAGGATGTTCTCAATCCACCAATTTGTAGGGTCTAAGTTAATTCATTTACCCTCTAGTCGAGCTGTACTAAAATTTGAGAATGGCATATGGTTTTTCCGTTTTATTGTCGTGAATTTGAAGACATAATAATAATAATAATAATAATAATAATAATAATAATAATAATGAGGTTCCATTCCTTGTTTGAGCGATGACACCAATTTAGATCGTGGCATGGGTAAATTTTAATTAAAGAACTTCCCATTGTAAGCCACTGGTTTTTTGGTTTTCATTATAAACAAATCATTTAAGGTTCAAATTAAGATTGCTATAATTTTGCATCATTTTTAAGGTTGGACAATCCCCCGAGAGTCCAAGGACTCACATCCTCCCCTCTTTTCTGCAGAAATGTTTTTTGATGCCGGTCAAGTCACCCAGAGCCCTGCTTGGGTCTTGATGCACGCAAGTTGGCTCGGGGCACACATACACCCTCTTCCTAGCCTGTGTGCTCGGCCTTTGCTTCAGCTTCCAGGGCAAGTTGTGCCCTCTTCTGTGCAGTTGAAGATTCTGATCTCTCTGGAATCCTTTGTGGCACACCTCGCAGATGTATCTATTCGTTGCCATTAAAGTCCTTGGAGATAGTGCTACAACCTCTGCGTCCGGGTCTGCACAGTGACAGTAACATGAAAAACTAACTTCTTATTTATTAATTGCAACGTGTAATTGACTAGTTTTTACTTTCACTGTATTGCTCAGCCAAACTAGTTTATATATGGTTTTGGGGGCTTGGGTGCCTTCCAAGTCTCCATTATCCTATTTATCAAAGGCACGTACAACGATTCACGGGTACGTGGGAGGCGGGGCTGTCCTTCTACTCTCGTAAATCTGCCATTATTAGTTAACACGGGGTCAAATCTAGGTTCTGTCTAAAACCGATAATTTGGACCTTTTATTTTTATTAGCTTTAATGTGTTTCTATTTTTATTCATGAAGATAATGGAATGCTTAAATTGTGCTAGCTTGCCTGGATTGCCGGGAAGGTTTCTCTTTCTTTTATTTGAGCCAGCAGAAGAGGTGGCAGGAGTTGAACCTTCGACACCACTATCAGGAGGAATGGGACTGCCATCTGGGGACTCTGAAAGAATTGTGCTCGGAAAATGTTCATCATTTTCAAATTCCTGATGAACAAGGTTTGACATTTTCTTTCTAGCTGGACAGCTCCGATTTTGATCTGATCTGATTTTTGGGGGGAGGGGGGGGGGGGGCGGGGGCGGAAGCTGTTATAAGTAATAATAAGCGAAAGAGCATACAGGCAGCGCTGCAGCTGGGAGGGTGACGTTTTGGTAGCGGACAAAAAGAAGAAGAAATAACCATTGGCAGCCTCCACACCAATGATCAAAGACCGCTCACTGTTCCTTTTCTTAATTATTATTTTTATTTCTTATTAAAAGTTGAATTAGAATTCTTTGATCGCAACATCGTTGAACCATAATATTATCATTGTTATGAGCCACAAATTAATAAATAATTAAATTTGTATACATGTACGGAATAAAATAGATATTAGAAGGTGTGCCTGTTTGTCTTGTGTGTAAAGATGAAGCAGTTATCGCTTAGCTCATCTCAATTCCGCTACAACTGCTTAAAATAGTCTTTCTTACGAATAAAAGCAAGCAATAGCATGCGTGCACACCTTCGTCAGGATCACGAGTACTGCCAAATTTTCGAACCACTAAAAATGCTATTTGCCACGGGGCTTCGGCGTAATACCAACGTCTCGCGTGCCCACGTTACATTCACTCATCTAATCTGGTGTAAAATAAATCATCCGTGTGAACAATTAAAAGATTTTTACTAGATATTTATAATTTTATGTAATGAGTGCACGTTACCTAATTTCTATATTACCTAATTTCTATATTATTATTAATGAATCTTACGTTATAGTAAGTTACAGTATCTCAATAGGTTAATTTTAAAAAATAAAGTAATAATCTGTAATAAATGGTATTAGAATTTAACTTTATTTGTTGTGGGATCATTTGGTACGTGTCTAATGATATGGATGACGTCACTAGGCTATTATATTTACGGGTGGGCATTAGTATTTGAGATTGATTACGTGAATCTATTAAAGGAAAAGGCATTTGCCGTACATTTGTCCTTACTCTAACGAGTAAATTAGAGATAATAAAGAATTAGTAGTTGAGGAATTAGGAAATGAAGTAAACCGGCAGGAACAAAAGAGTCAGAGGCAAACGGGAAAAAACAGTGGAGAGGAAGCCAAGGGAGAGATCCGTATAAAGAGACAAGGTTCGCCTTCTTCTGGGCCCCAAAAAATTTGTTTGTCGGTACTTGCATTCTGCCCACCTGCCTCCCCATATCATCCACCCCGAAAACCATCGCCCCTTGGCATCTATGCGTTTGCTCTTTGTATTTGTCATCTACTTTCACGCCTTTTTGAATTGAACGAGTTTGTTTACACCCTCTCTATTTCTTATAGCCAGCAGGCAGAAGCATGAAGATTGGTCAACGACCGTTTCAGCATCGCGGATTTAACCCCAAGAAATTCATAAAAATCATGCTGTGTGCTTCATATTACTATTACTTCCTGTTGTTTCATTTAATTCATTTGTTCTTTTTTTAACGTTTTCCATATCGCATGTGAAAGAATGGGAAAACGAACTTACAGAGCTATGTCAGAACAAACCGGAAATTCAGTGGATAGATAAAAAATAATGAAGTAGCCATTTTCTTTTTCTTTCTGGTGTGTGTGTGTGTATCGATCATACACCAGTCATATCTATAATTAGTGAAATGTTTTTGGAGGCCAAATCACTTATATAAGCGGCAAGTAAATTAAGTTGGACAAGACACTAGGAGCGGGACTACAATTGGGAGGTAGATGGTCGAGAACATTATATAGAATAAAGTCAGACGGTATAGAATAATAATTAGGGGAAGTATAAATAATGGGAAAGGAACCAAATATCTTTTGCATCTGCATTTCCATGCGTTGCTCCTTTATTTTACTTTCTATACGGGCATAATATGTTCGTTAATCGTTAATTGGCCGTGCATGTTCATTTTTTGAACAACTCGATGGCAACTGCCAAAGAAAAAAGAAGAAGAAGAAAACAGAGAGGGAAAGAAAAAGAAAAAGAATAGGATAGCAGATGGATGAATAAGTGAATGAATCTAATGCATTCTAGCTATTGATCATCAGCTGCCCAGCTCCCCGAGGTGTCAGTCGTCCATTGATCTGTTGAGAGCTGCCACAAGTTTAGTAAGAGCATCCCTCATCCAATCATACCGGCTCAGTTCAAATGCTTCCCTTATCGTAAGCTGCAATTTAATAATCAAATTAAGGCATATAGTTTTATGTACTTTACATTCCTCGAACGAAAACGGTGCTCAGTTATGTAAATACGGACCCATTTTCTAGTGTAATGAGCCTGTCCTGGCCAATGATCAAGCTCTTCAGTCACCTCCAGGGCAAACATATAGCCTCGGCAGCTTCCCTCATTCTGCCTCCGCTTGTTCTCCAGCTGGCTTCTCTTACTTCGAAACTCCCAAACTCCCAGTTTATTTTCCTGCAAATTCAGGTGTAATAAAAAACCAAACCAACAGGTCGTTTAATTTCTCCAAAAACTACTCCATACATGAAATACAAGTTCACCTGGACAGGATTAGGGGATACAAGAAATGGACACAGTTTATGGACTCTGCGATAAAAATTAATTTGGTACTTGTTTTCATGCGTACAGCTCATACTCTTTAATTCTCTCACTCTCTCTCTCTGTCTCTCTCTCTTTTTCTTGTGTGCGTGTATATGAGTGTGTCCATTTCCTCACCATACTTCCTTGGTTAATAAATCTATCTCTAACTAAGTGCAATTATTATTAACAAAATTTGTTCGATGAATATTTTAAAAACTTTGCAGTTTGAAGGTGCCCGTTGCTAATGACTTAGCCAAGCATCTCAAGTAATTGCTAATGACTTGTAGGAAACTCGTTTCGGAAGAAACTGCAACATGCATTGACGTATATTGTTCAAGTACGACGACTACTTCAATCTTGTTGAGACCTGAGAGTATGAGTCTTAGTTGTGATATCTCTTAAATAGAATCGATTAAAAGATCTCTAGCAATCCTAGTAGAGATTCTGGCTAGTGCCGCTTAGAGTCCCTTAATGATGGGGCCTCGTGTGGGGAGATGGAGATTCAAATCAACTCATCCCCTTCAACATCTACAAATTGTGTGATTAGTTGGACAATCGGAGAGCAAAACACTCCCTTTTATGACGGTGTTTGTTAATCTACTGACCACAAACAACAAATCGTTGGTGTGTTAAGATATGTGTGCGTGTATATATATATAAAGCAAAGTAAAAATTTTTCTTACACCAAGTAGTCCTTTGACACCAGCTTCCTCCAAGGCTTCACGGCAAGCAGCTTGATCAAGCGTCTCATCATCCTCCCACCCACCCTATCAATTAAAAGTAAAAAAAGTGGCCAAACAGTTTTAACTTCTCCTGCCTATATATATATATGTTCAATTCAAAAATACACCAACCTCGCTTATCAACAAAATAAAAAGCACGTCTATAATCCACCTTTGGAAAAACGAGATCGTCTCTATTTGGCGTGGAAACCATGAGGACGAGAACGCTTTTCTCGACACTGCAGTTTCGACCCTCGGCATTCTTCTCGTCGTGCTTGTAAGGGATACACCTATTTATAGTTGTTTTTCAGGTCGCATAGCTAAGATTAACTGATGAAATTAATATGCAAAAGGCTGTTCCAACGGAACCAAAAATAAAAATATGCAAGAGGCTATGTTGTTCCAAACTTCCCAAGGATTCTAAACAAACACACACACACACACATCTATATGTATGTATTTCGCTGGAGACAAAATGGAGCTTTAATTAGCAGAACAACATTGTCACATCTTATAAGTGCTTCTTTAAGTAGTTGGACAAGCTCTCGTTAGGAGTCACGCCAGTGACAGATGATAAGACCAAACCAATTAACATTCTTGTAATTCAGTACATGCCCCACGCTATCCCTGACATTGTAAAAATAGTGTGAAAATGATATCACCAATCGGATGTATAATCATGTGGAACCCTTTCCAATCTTCTGCAGCTCAAAGAGGCACCTGGCGCAACAAGTGAGTTATTAACTTGGCCAAGGCGCCTCTCTCAATTTTTCTTTTTTTTTGAAACAAGGCTAATTGACTAGGGGTGCTAATATATAATTCTATTCTAAACTATTTTTATTATAAAGAAATAAATAATTTTGACTAAATTTTTTCTTTCTTTCTTTTTTATACACATTCTGCCCATTAGCTTTCATTGATAAATTTGTTAGAATTTATCACAAAATATTATACAAGATGAATAACTTTTTTAGTATCTTATCAAATAGATTTATTGATGGAAAATTATCTATCTCAACAATAATTATATTTTTATAATAAATCGAAAAAGATTTTTCATAATGTTTAGCATTACTCAATTTATTGTGTACGTGATAGGTAATCGACACAAAAAGATTATTAATTAATAGGTCTTCTATCTAAATTAATTTCCCCTCGGTAACCTCTCCAACGATCAAATAAATGGGAATATATGTGTGTGTGTGTGTGTGTGTGTGTGTGTGTGTGTGTGACAAGGTCAGATCAAACGGCCCGATTGTAGACCCAGTAGAACATGTAGTCTATCTGCAGGATGCCTACCCGAAGCAAAACCAAAATCCAGCAGCACTAAAAAGACGAAGACTTGACCACTTGGGCTAGCCCCCTTGCTCCTTAGAGCTTAAGGGATATGAGAGACTGAGATTGAAGTATCCAATCTCCCAACTGCCTTTAAGGCTAGTATTTGCCAACAATAATTTGTGGTGTTTACCTAGATGAATTGTTTAGAAATGATTAATAGACTTATAGCTCTTCCTTTCCCCACTAACTACTATGTAGATGTATTGCCTCGTTCAAAATAAAAGGCATCAAAGAACAAGATGAATAATGTGAATTTGCAAGATGAAATTTCAACATCAAATGTGAAAGAAGTAAAACGATGGACAAAAAAAAATTTAAGGGTGGGGGAGGGGGGGAAGAAATAGGAGTACTGGAAATGAAATATCTGAGCATATATAGATATAAATACTTGCCCAGCCACAAGCCTAAATTGATCACGGTAACGTTGTTTGTGTCTTCCTGTTCGCGCCAACATTAAGGATGACATGATGACTATAGATGATGATATAGATAAGAGTATCCTGATAATAATGGCAAGAAAATTGCACTGCTTAATTATCGGAAACAGACGTATAACTAAGAGGAGAAGCGTGGGGTTTGGACTTCACAATGAACAAAGTAATATGTAAGTCCAACGGGAGGGGTTTGGAAATCTTTGGGTGGGGTTTGTCTTTAACCATCTCTGTTGAGGTGGAAATATATAAGAGAATGATGGGAAAGGAGGAGGAGGAGAGGGGAGTGAGATGGGAGAAGGCGCAACGGAGTATAAATAGTTTAAGAAACTTGTCTCGTTTGATTGAATAAAAAAAATAGTAATGTAAATAAATTATACAAGAGAACACACCAAGTAAAAAACTTCTTTAAAACAAAAAAAAGAAAAATACGGACATTTCAAATTAGACGTCAATTTTACTATAATTAAGTAAGTACAATAGAGGTGCACAATCTTAATTACATCAAACAAATTGAATAAAATTTAATTTAAATTGAACGAGAGACTAATAAGTTAAGTAAGACAGATTAACTATGTGCTATCTACTACAACTTAACAAGTAGACTTCAAGGCAGCAATCTAACCGTTCAAAATGAACCCCCGTATATTCCCTACCAGCTCAATCGGAACGCGGGTCAATAATCATTCATACGATTTACTAATTTTACAGGAAAGAGTTACCAGAATTGAGAGGCTCCCGTTCCAATAGAAAATCTACCCTTACAGTTTATAGAAATCGAATCCAATCATTTATAAGAAAGATCTATGTATCTTCTAACTGCTGAAAAAGGACAAACTATGCCTAACTTCTAACAAATATCTCGCCGCAACCTTGCCGTCCAATTCATGACGTAAGCGCGCGCCAAATTCAGCGCCTTACTTTTATGTTTTAGAGGACAAAAGAAAAAATCAATCAACCAATGTCACTAACCACGTCACTAACAACTCCATAATCGATGACGCGCTGCCATTGCCCAAAGGATTTGAAAATTAGGGAGGTGGTAAGTTCCTGCTACATTCCTTCGACACAGGGCTAATGGCACGAGTCATCTGCCAACTGATAATAGACTGACAGCCCAACCTCCATTCAACTATAACCAAGGCCATCCTCAGCCCATGAACCCGGCCTATACTAAGCTTCCTAGATTAGGTTTTGATCCGAGCTTATTTTTCCCTCGCTCGAGAGGTTAGAATCATTGAAGGCTTGAATACGCGTGGGACCCCATCACATAGCCCTATTCGAACTCGCATATACATTATTTGACATCATTATACGATTACCAAATACTCAAAGTTACAATTAAATCCATAAAAACAGGGTAACAACACACCATGTGGGAACAGTTTGCGACACAAAAGGATGGTAAGAATCCATCGGAATGGCAACAAAGCGAAGTTGAAGCTATGGTTTTCAACAAGCAGAAATCCTTATATACCGAGTGAAAAGGAATCTTGAGCGTTTGATAACCACCAAATGTTGGGTGTAAACCAAGGCAAGAAGCAAAAAAAAAACAAAAAATGGTAGAAGCATTTAGATGCCAATCCATATTGATTCAAAATAAAGCTTCCTCAACGTTAATGTAGCAAAATCAGAAAACAGAATCTCCAAAATCTTTGTTCTGACAAAATTACACAGCAAAAACAAAGGAGTAGGAAAAAAAAAAAAAACAAAAATTGGGTGACAGCAGCTGCAGTTTTTCGTTGAATATTGGAAACCATCAATTACCGTACATTCCTCAAAACCCTTCAAGCCATAAAGTTGAGAAGAAGTCTACTGGCATATCATTCAACAGTAACGGCAGGCAGAAAGCGAATAAGTCATACTCAATCACCCTTTCGCCTAAAGGAACAACCTTCTGTGAGCCTTGCACGACCGCCAGTTGGCTGGCACAACACCGTCTGGCAGTTCCCACACACCACAACAGTTTGGGAGTGACTGAATACGACGGTTCTGCACAATTTAACGTATTTCTTTTTCGTTATTTTTTGGTTGAAAGCATCAGAAAATGCAAGATCCATTCTGATTTATCCCCCCTCTCCCCCCCTCCCAAAAAAAAAAAAAAAAAACCAAACGGAATACACGGTACATAACTAGCTAGCAATGGGAGAAGTAATAGTAGCTGAAGTGGGGTTTGACGCAAAGGCCAACAACAATGTTAATATTGATGTGAATTATAGATGAGAACTAAATTAAACAGCAAAGATAGAAAACAACCAAAATGAAACTTACATGTTAAAGCATCCCTGGCACTTGACATCCTGCATCATTCAAATAACGTGGTGCATAAAAATCAAAATCATGAAAAAAAAAATGTCAATAATCAGCTACGCTAGATGGTCAACAAAAAAAAAAGTAATTCACAAACAAATAAAAAGGGAAAAATAGGGAGACAGCAGCAAAATAAACGGGAAGTAAAGGGGAAAAGGATGAAAGATTACCATAAAAAAGGAGTTAGGAGACTGGACGAGACGCTTCAGCTTGTGCTTCCTCTTCTCCAGCTCAGCGGGGGGATTCAGCAAATCGATATCATTTTGGAGAACCTTCATTATTGAATCAATTATATACATGTTAAAATTAAAAAAAAAAAAAGGAGAGAGAGAGAGAGAGAGAGAGAGAGAGAGAGAGAGAGAAATCAACGATTTTCAAATTCTGAATGGCAACACAACGTCAACCAAAGTATTCTTGCAGGAATGAGAAGATTGAAAATTAGAACTCACCATTGCGATCCTTTGATGTGAATTACCGTAGCTGTCCAAGTACCTGAGATAAGAAACGGCTTTTCGATGAATTGGCACAGGCAGGATGTTCTCAATCCACCAATTTGTAGGGTCTAAGTTAATTCATTTACCCTCTAGTCGAGCTGTACTAAAATTTGAGAATGGCATATGGTTTTTCCGTTTTATTGTCGTGAATTTGAAGACATAATAATAATAATAATAATAATAATAATAATAATAATAATAATGAGGTTCCATTCCTTGTTTGAGCGATGACACCAATTTAGATCGTGGCATGGGTAAATTTTAATTAAAGAACTTCCCATTGTAAGCCACTGGTTTTTTGGTTTTCATTATAAACAAATCATTTAAGGTTCAAATTAAGATTGCTATAATTTTGCATCATTTTTAAGGTTGGACAATCCCCCGAGAGTCCAAGGACTCACATCCTCCCCTCTTTTCTGCAGAAATGTTTTTTGATGCCGGTCAAGTCACCCAGAGCCCTGCTTGGGTCTTGATGCACGCAAGTTGGCTCGGGGCACACATACACCCTCTTCCTAGCCTGTGTGCTCGGCCTTTGCTTCAGCTTCCAGGGCAAGTTGTGCCCTCTTCTGTGCAGTTGAAGATTCTGATCTCTCTGGAATCCTTTGTGGCACACCTCGCAGATGTATCTATTCGTTGCCATTAAAGTCCTTGGAGATAGTGCTACAACCTCTGCGTCCGGGTCTGCACAGTGACAGTAACATGAAAAACTAACTTCTTATTTATTAATTGCAACGTGTAATTGACTAGTTTTTACTTTCACTGTATTGCTCAGCCAAACTAGTTTATATATGGTTTTGGGGGCTTGGGTGCCTTCCAAGTCTCCATTATCCTATTTATCAAAGGCACGTACAACGATTCACGGGTACGTGGGAGGCGGGGCTGTCCTTCTACTCTCGTAAATCTGCCATTATTAGTTAACACGGGGTCAAATCTAGGTTCTGTCTAAAACCGATAATTTGGACCTTTTATTTTTATTAGCTTTAATGTGTTTCTATTTTTATTCATGAAGATAATGGAATGCTTAAATTGTGCTAGCTTGCCTGGATTGCCGGGAAGGTTTCTCTTTCTTTTATTTGAGCCAGCAGAAGAGGTGGCAGGAGTTGAACCTTCGACACCACTATCAGGAGGAATGGGACTGCCATCTGGGGACTCTGAAAGAATTGTGCTCGGAAAATGTTCATCATTTTCAAATTCCTGATGAACAAGGTTTGACATTTTCTTTCTAGCTGGACAGCTCCGATTTTGATCTGATCTGATTTTTGGGGGGA
>CM038610.1:8661825-8682681 GCA_021533255.1 Ceriops tagal | reverse complement strand
GGTTTCCTGCACTTCTGCACGGCCAGAGGCAACCGTTTTCCTGTCCTTGTCTTCAGAAACAAAAATTGGTGCGATTTATTAAACCTCCCGCCTGTCATTTCTTGTTATTTTGGTGCTGAACATTCATCCATAAAAGAATGAAATCTGCTTTTATGCTGCCTTATATATGGGGAATAAAAGAAGTAATGAAAAGATGCTGAGGTTGTCTGTGCAAGTGTTTCGGTACATGTCCGACAGTTGAATCTATATTTTTGTGCTATTCAACAGGCATTTAAGTCCAGACTTTAAGCCGATTTAAATTGACTCAATTTGATATCCCTTCTTAATTGTTTAAACTTTACGTGGCAGCATCTATGTCCTTGTATATGTATCTTTTTACAGCTCTAGGATCATTGGCTTGCTTTTGTCATGTTGTTGAGGGATTTTACTCAACTTTTTGTATTGCAATATATATATATATTCAACAAAGAGTGTTTTCACATTAGCTTCGCATTCTTTCCTGCATTGGCAGTTGGAAAGATATCAAGACGAGTTTCCCTTGTCCATTACCCTGAGCCTGAAGAACTTGAGAAACTAGAGGCTGAAAAGAAATCAAAACGTCTTTATCAGATGTCTGCAGGATCTTCACTTATAAGCTCATCCTATCATTCTGTGACCCCAACCCAAAGTTCCAAGCTAAGAAACTCACATTCATCAAGGGGACACAGCGCTTTGACGCATAGTAGCAGGCATAATGATAGTTCTTTGTTCAAAGTTGATGGACAATCTCATCCTCGAAAAAGAAGACGTGATCACAAACCTAACTCTTCTGAAGATCAGTCTACCCTAGACTCGGGACAAGTTTACAGTGGTCATACATTTTCAGGGACATCAAAGCATACACAACAATGTAAGCTGAAGGTTGAAGTTAAAGGCGAGGAGTAAGGTTGATTTCCTCACTTCAATTTCCTCGGGTTCTGTTTTTTTTTTTCTTTTTATGGATGCCATTTTGGTAAGAATAGTGAACAAATTGTAACATAGTCTTCAGTTGGTCATCCCTTCCGATGTTATGTTAGGAGCAGAACTTTAATATTCCGTGTGGGTTGTGTATTTTGCTTATTGCATGGAGCTTGGTTTGATATAAGAAGAACGGAAAAGTGATTTTGGTCGTTGGGTTGACAAAGAGGATCATCATAATTTAACCAGAGAGTAGAGAGAATGAGCATGTGTTTTGATCTTTTTTATCTGTTTTGTTGGGCCAGTACGCGCCTCTGATTGCTGTTAGTGAAAATGTTCTTGTCTTCCCCTAACCTTCCTAGAGGATATGATGGCATGGCATTGAGGGCCACACTCAGTTGGTATCCACTTCAATTTATAAGCACGCACTTTTAAAACTCTTTGTTTTGTTTGACCATCGTTTGGTATCCAACCAAACCTAACGGCGCACCCACTCAGTTGTCAATATCTTTGATGCAGCCAAAGAAAGACAATCTGTCATTTCATGGTCTTTGACCCAAGATTTGAATTGCGGGAATCTCGACTAGTGAGAACTAATTCACTCCACTCTGGTCTACTTAAAGAGCAAATAGTGTTTTACGCTGGAGTCTGCGGACTAGGAAATGCTAGGATCAGCTTTCTAGCCTCTTACGGCTAGACGGATGGATGTTGCCCCGCCCGCATTGCCTTGACTTTGTCCTTTATTACATGGAATATATATGTATATATGAGAAGCCCAACTAGTGGTGGTCCGTCTCATCCTCCTCCTCGTAGTTGTAAACAACTCATCCCATGCCTCACTCACGGATCGTCTTTTATGGTCTTCAATTTCTCCACTTTGGCACATGCTATTTGCCGCTATGCAGTTGAGAAGGCTGAAACTCAAAAACACTTGAAGCCACGGCGACAAAACCACCTATGGGAGACCGACGCCCACTGTTTTGCAAAAACCGAGGAGGCAGCCTTGGCTTGAAGTGCCAGCCAACTTTTAAATTGAAACACATGAAATGTTCTTTAATTAGGTCGTTTAACTTCGGTTACTTAAACAGACAGGCAGACAGACAGACAGACAGACAGACCTCGTTCACTCCCCCCCCCCCCTACTGTGCTTATCCTTTTGCTTGTCTCCCTCCCTCCAACTCAAACTCAATACATACGTACGTGTGAAGTGTGCATGTGATTCCAGGGTGAGATTGCTGGCTGCACGGACGCCCCGCGCAGGTGCGCCAGTTTCCAGTACCCTCCTTCTTCTTCTTCTTCTTACTACTTTCCCTCTTTCTATTATTGTGTTAGTGGCGGATCAGGCCATGGTTGGTTGGTAATATATATTTGATGTTTAATGACATCCCCATTTTGTCATTGAGTTGAGAACAAAATAATAATAACAATTACGATTAAATAAAAAGAAGAGCATTCAGATATGCAGCTTAATTTCTCTTTAGGTGCAGGGTTTTTATCTTTCTTTTTCAGAGGGGTAATGAGTATGATGATTATGATGTGGCCTCTTTTCATCTGATAACATAACGTACAGTTGTGCATGTTCTTTTTCTTTTTTTTTTTTGGGGGGGGGGATTTTCAGTTAAATTTGTTTCGAATAAGAAATTCTATCCACGTGCATCGAGAGGATTTCTCTGTGGAGTAGCCCAGGCATGGACGATACGGACAACAAGAAGATGATTTGGATGGGTGTTCTGATCGTCGCCACTCTGCTTTTGGCCAAGCTCCTCTCCCTGCTTCTAATGCCTAGATCTCAAAAGCAACTGCCTCCTGTTATCAGTTCCCCCTGGCCGCTCATCGGAGGGCTACTCCGTTTCCTCAAGGGACCCATCGTGATGCTTCGCCAGGAGTATCCAAAGCTTGGCAGCGTCTTCACTCTCAACCTCTTCAACAAGAAGATCACCTTCCTGATCGGTCCTGAGGTGTCCGCCCATTTCTTCAAGGCTCCAGAGTCCGAGCTCAGCCAGCAGGAGGTCTATCGCTTCAATGTCCCCACCTTTGGCCCTGGCGTTGTCTTTGATGTGGATTACTCTACCAGGCAGGAGCAGTTTCGCTTCTTCACTGAGTCCCTTAGAGTTAACCGCCTCAAAGGCTACGTGGATCAAATGGTTGTTGAAGCTGAGGTATATGAGTGGCAACATTAGATTTATAGGTTTTGCTTCAGCTCTTTAGTTTGCATGGGCTTCTGTTATCGAGCTCTTGTGGATCATATACTGATTGTGTCTCATATAATCCCCAACCCCATCTCACTGCTCCCCAGGCCTCCATCTTCCCTTTTCCATAATGCAATGGATACCCTTTTCCATTTATCGACAGCTTTCAATTAAAATTTCACGAGCATGCATGAGTTTGCTGGTGTCTGAGTCATTGTTTGGTTCCTCAACTATCTGTTTAAATTTCATGGATGGATATTTTGCTCATCAATGGTTTGATGCATGGAGATGTGACTGTCATCTTATTGTATGCGTTCCATGTGACATTGCAAATCTTTAAAGCTGCTTCTATTATCATGTTTTCGGTTATAGCTTGGCTTTGACATGCCTTGGATTTGACATTCATTTGAATTTGGATTGAATCTCTTTTGTATGTATTTCCAAATAGTCAAGTGTACAAGATATCGAAATTTCTGGTAATGATATCTGTGCTTTCATAATGGAAATGCATAGGATTACTTCTCAAAATGGGGAGATAATGGTGTGGTGGACCTAAAGTACGAGCTTGAGCATCTGATTATCTTGACAGCCAGTAGATGTCTCCTGGGTCGAGAAGTTCGGGATAAGCTTTTTGCTGATGTTTCGGCTCTGTTCCATGACCTGGACAATGGAATGCTTCCTATCAGTGTTTTGTTCCCGTACTTGCCCATTCCAGCTCACCGACGCCGTGACCAGGCTCGCAAGAAGCTTGCAGAAATATTTACAGGCATCATATCCTCTCGCAAACAGGCTGAGAAGTCAGAGAATGACATGTTGCAGTGCTTCATTGAGTCAAAGTACAAAGATGGTCGGCCAACAACTGATTCTGAGATTACAGGCTTGCTTATTGCTGCTCTTTTTGCTGGTCAACACACCAGTTCCATCACATCCACATGGACAGGCGCCTATCTCCTCCGTTACAATGAGTACCTTTCAGCCGTGTTGGAAGAGCAGAAAAACCTCATAAAAAAGTATGGGAACAAGGTGGACCATGATATCTTGTCTGAGATGGATGTCCTGTATCGTTGCATCAAGGAGGCTCTTAGATTACATCCCCCACTTATTATGCTGCTACGCAGCTCACACACTGATTTTACGGTTACAACACGTGAGGGCAAAGAATACGATGTTCCAAAGGGCCACACTGTTGCAACATCTCCAGCATTTGCAAACAGGCTTCCTCACATCTATAAGGAGCCAGACAGGTATGATCCCAACAGATTTGCTGCTGGGAGAGAAGAAGACAAGATTGCAGGGGCTTTTTCATATATATCTTTTGGTGGTGGTAGGCATGGATGCCTTGGTGAACCTTTTGCATACTTGCAGATAAAGGCTATATGGACCCATTTGTTGAGGAATTTTGAACTGGAGTTGGTATCACCTTTTCCTGAGATTGACTGGAATGCAATGGTTGTGGGCGTGAGAGGAAATGTGATGGTCCGTTACAAGCGGAGGGAGCTTCCAGTTGATTAACTGGAGCGACTCTCTGGATGTTCTCGAAGATTTGAACGAGTTAATGCTCTCTCTCTCTCTCTCGGGAGATAATTGTGCTCCCAAAGCTGCTTAAATTGTTTGTTTTTCCTTTAGGTGCTTACCCGTGGTCCATTGGATTGCTTCCTTTGTTTAGTTATCTAATTCTGATGATTACTGTAACTCGGGACAGCTTGAGGTTTTGCTTTTTAATCGTGAAATCCCAGAACTTTTGGTCTGAATATCCCATAACTTTTCAAAGACTACTTCGAAACTTCTTTATTAGTGAAAAGTTGCGAAAATTCTCTATTACCATGAACTAATCTCCCAGTCCTTCAGCGTTGCAACACAAATCTGTAACCAAATTTCCAATGCTGAACTGAATAACGTTAACATAAGTATTCGATGATGATGATGATGATAGCTCTGTCGTCATCACACGACCTTGACAGGTAATCAGCCTTTGAGTCGCGGGAATAACCTAATAATGTGTACTGTCAAATTTGTGGTTCTCGTGGATGGATGTCCCGAAGATGAACTCCATAATATTCAATTTTCAAAGAATAAAATAGTCTTTCATGTAGAGTAAACCCGCCAAACGTTGAGCAGTCTTTAACCGCCAAGTGTTTTTAGCCGTGCATGTTTAA
The DNA here is from genome assembly GCA_021533255.1 of Ceriops tagal. Classification (NCBI taxonomy): domain Eukaryota; kingdom Viridiplantae; phylum Streptophyta; class Magnoliopsida; order Malpighiales; family Rhizophoraceae; genus Ceriops; species Ceriops tagal. The sequence continues at coordinate 8,677,400 of CM038610.1, read as the reverse complement.
CCTTTAATGTTTAGGACGGGAAGAAGAATTGACTTCCTCAAAAAATGGACAATTGACATTAATTTTGGTTAGGCCACCGAGCCCTCCTCCATCAACCCCATTGATGATGATGACGACAACGACGACGATTGATGATTTATGTATTTACGGCTATTATTTGTGTACGATTTTGTCCAATAAAAAGGCAAATGAATGACGTTTCTAAACCTACCACAAAAGAAAATATCGTTAATCCCCCCTCCTTCTCCACCCCACACCCCCGCCCAAAAGAAGAAGAAAAAAAAAAAACAGCCACAAAAAAGCATACCTCATTGAAGGCATCGTGGAATTGTCTTCGTCCGTCCGTTTTCGGTTATCCATGGCATTGTAATTCACAATTTCTCAAACGTCCCAACCGCGGATGCCTCTTGTCAACATGCTCCGTTAATTAGTGGTCGGTTCATCCAACGTTAAGTTCAACTCAACTGCCGTTCTTTCCTTGCGTCTTTGAGCTTCACGAGTCAATCAATGGTAATGGAAGTCATTTTTTCTAGTTTTTATTTATAGAGGACAGCCAGGCCAGCCAGAGAAAAAAGAAAGGAGATCACTCCACTGGGTCTGATTGTCATATAGAACCGGAAATGGAGTCCGACGACGACTGCGGAGAAGCCAATGGGGGTAGAGTATCTGCAAATGGGAAACAGCACATTACTAGTGGAAGTAGTATTGCAGAAGAAAGCGGCAATGATGAGATTGAGCAAAGCAAAGTTCGTATCATGAGAGCCCGTGTTGAAACTCAGGACCCTTCCGCCAAGGTTTCCCTTCCCTTCCCTTTTCATTTTCTTTTCTATTCTTTCCTTTCTTCTTCTTCTTCTTCTTCTCTAAATAATCTAGACCCATCCTTCTCAGTTTGATCTTTAATTCTCCATAGCTGAAAATCTTGAACTGAAGCAACCGGATCCAACTGCTCACGTGCACTTTATACACTTACTAGTACAGAGAAACGGATAGACGTGTGTGTGTTGGGGGGGGTTCCTTAGTTTGTTTAATAATACTATCCAAATTGTGGTTTTATCCATTTTCCAAATCTGTTCCTTTAACTTGATAACCGCAGGTGGAGTTGCTTGTGGCAGCAGCTTTGGTTTTCTGTTTCTGTGATGCACCCGTGGGAAGGGGGCGCATTATTAAATTTCTTACATTACCACTAAATCTGCACTTCATTTGTTAAGTGATAAAAATATGATAGAATTCTGAGCTTAGAAACCGACTTTGATGAGGAAATCGTGCCCCCTTTCGAACTTTCTACTGCCATCAAATTTTATCTTACAGATTTTTTTTTTTTTTTAGGGGGGGCGCTTAAAATCTGGTTTTTTGCTACCCTTTACATTAAGGTCGGCCACTTTGGTCAATTGCATGTTTCTGTATGGTTAATTGCGATTTTCAGGAGGCGGACGATTTGATGTTAAGGAGATTTCTGCGCGCTCGTGAACTCGACATTGAGAAGGCTTCGAACCTATTCCTCAAGTACCTAAGCTGGAGACGATCATTTACACCCAATGGCTTCGTATCTCCGTCAGAGATTCCAAATGAACTTGGCCAAAACAAATTGTTTATGCAAGGAGTCGATAAGCAGAATCGGCCAGTAGTGGTTGTTTTCGGTGCCCGACACACGCCCTACAAACACAATCTAGATGAATTCAAGCGTATGTCATAACCTTTAAAACTACTTATCACTCTTTTGAATGATTTGGCAACTAAATTTGAGTGGAACTGTTTTAACGTTTTGAGCTTCTCCCCGTAACATCTTGCCATTTGAGCTTCGAATTTTAAAAGCAACCTGATATGGGATATTGAAGCATCGTTCATCTAAATTTGGTTTTGTCTTGTCATTCCTGCATGCAGGTTTTGTGGCTTTCACTCTTGACAGAATATGTGCTAGGTAACTCTTCATTCTTCTTCGGCATTCTTTGTTAAGGCATCTAGTATATTTTTGAACCAAAGAACATTGACCCTGGTTACTGAAGGCGACTGTGAGTCTTTAACGCAAACATCTCTGAATTTGCTTTCCACTTTCCTGATGTATTTGAAGTAACAACGATGAGACCATGTTGCATCTTTTTGTTGTTTCAGATTGCCACCTGGGCAGGAAAAATTTGTGTCCATTGCTGATCTCGACGGATGGGGATACTCTAACAGTGACATTCGTGGATATCTAGCAGCACTATCAATATTACAGGTAATACAAACATATTGCCAACCTTACAATGCTTGTAGTGGTAACCTGGACCTTCTGGTGGCAGGATTGCTACCCCGAGAGGCTAGGCAAGTTGTTTATTGTCCATGTGCCGTACATATTCATGACAGCATGGAAGGTTGTTTATCCATTCGTTGACAGCAAAACCAAAAAGAAGGTATGAAATGTCTCTCCTGCTAAAGTTGCTTGTTCCACCGCATCAGAAAACGTACTTGTTGAATTTGGTAGCTTGGACCGGTAAATTATTAGTTGAACAACTTTTGCTCTTAAAAAATTGTTCTCCTTAATCCATCCTCGTTTACACATTTCATATTTGGCAAATTGCTGCAGATAATATTTGTGGAGAACAAAAGGCTGAGGTCCACTCTGCTGAACGAAATCCATGAGAGCCAACTCCCAGATGTATATGGAGGCAATTTATCTCTAGTCCCTATCCAGGATACCTAATTTATTAACTTCGCATCAATAGTGTGTGTTAGGTCTTTATCATTCCCCCAACAATTGGTAGGCTTCGAGAGCTATGGTATCTGATATCATTCACTAGCTCTTTCAAAGGCAGTGGGGTTTTTGTATACCATAAACCATATTAAGTCTATGCGGATGCAAGCAAACTTTGTTAGTATAGCCTCTATGAGATTGAATCGAAAACATGCAATAAGATGTCATTGACTTGGTATTGAGAAATAAAATGCTACAAACAACCGTTAATTTCAAGCAACTGTCAAAGAGAGCAAAATTCGGTACCCAAAATTTATTGCATGCAAGTAATTTACGACAAAGTTCTACATAAAATAAGAAAAAGTGATTTTTATACCTTATAAATGTGCTGCACACTTAACAACAGTAATATGGGTTCAGAAGAGCCCATAAATGCCGTAGGCGGATGCTAATCTAAGTCAAATTTACATCCGAATCGTTCCTAAGAATTTTTGGAATGCACTTCCTTACAAGATTCCTAATCATAATGGTATTCGAGAGCCTTGCTTGATAAAACAAGCAAAAGTACCCATTAATGCGAAAATGCTCAACAGTTAGCCAGGACGATCCGGCCAATAATAGCAGTAAATACATTTCCACAGTGAGACATCATTATGTCTACAAATCAACAGCAAATGCGAATGAATATGCAAAATTCTATCTGCGTTTCCAGCTCATAGAGGCCAATGGGGAATATGCCATCCCATAGAGACCCCGTGCTGCACAGAGGACTCTCACCCAACAACTACTTTGTTCTCGTCCAAGAAGTTGTAGGTAGGAACCTCTAAGTTGAAAGGTGCTGGCCCCTTGCGGATCCTGCCAGAGATGTCATAGTGTGAGCCATGGCATGGGCAAAACCAGCCGCCAAAGTCACCAGCATTAGGCAATGGAATGCACCCCAAATGGGTGCAGACCCCAACAACAACAAGCCATTCAGGATTCTTAATCCTGGCTGATTCCTCATGTGGGTCACGAAGGGAAGCAACCTCAACACTGTTAGCAAGCTTAATATCATCTTCAGTTCGTCTCCTGATAAAAACTGGCTACCCCCTCCACTTGACTGTGATTGTGGTCCCAGGTTCAATGCTGGAGAGGTCAACCTTAAGGGAGGCCAGAACAAGAAAATCTTTACTTGCGGACATGCTGAGAACAAACTTGAGGATCAGAAGACGGATTAAGGAGGCATATACAAACCTGCCACCTGACAATACAAAATAGGCAAAGGCGCGTTTGCTGGGGTTGCCTGGTGGGAAACGTTCATGATTATATTCATCATAGACAATTTTTGAGGTAGGATTTTTCATGGCTGCTACAGTAGCTGGAAGGTCAGAGATCACGCTCACATCATTTCCTTCACTAAGGACTCCAGAAGAAAATCCTGAAAGAGTTGATCGACCATTGGCAAACTTGTTATAAACTGACAACTAATAAGGAAAGAATTGACTAACTAGTTAAAAAGGAAATCGAGTAGCCTTTGATTTGCCTCAGGACAAAGTAGAAACTTTCTTGGAAGCAAACGTGCAGAAGAGGACATTTAAAAATTTAAAGACAAATGAAACATGCACGTAACATTCACCAGGCCACAGCTTGGGTTCATAATTATATAATTTAAATGAACAATCCTAAATGTTATTCTTAATGACTATATTAAGAAAGGGTATAATAACATAATGTTCACTATTAACAACTCTTAGTAAATAGGAGAAAGTGGAAGCAAATTATCGATGGCCACTGGTAGTGTGAGGAAGGACCGTGAAGGAAAATGCAAGTAGGTTTTCTTGAACCTCACACACTGCACATTGCCCTCAAAAACCAATAGGATAAAGGAAAAGAAGAGACATTTCATAATTTTATAACCATAGCTATCTGCATGTGCACAATGAGAGTTGGGTCCATACCCATGGTTCTTTTAATATTTGAGCAAAAAATAGAACCAATCTCCAAGTGAATGAACAGACAACAACCCTCAGAGTCAAGAAGAAAAAAAAATTGACGTTGATTAAGTGGGTAATGACCACGCATGTGTGGTATATCCGTTAATAAAAAAATACTCACGATACACAAGAATTTGGCCGAACAAGGGCTGAACAGACCAGAATCCAAATCGTGCCTTACATTTTCCAACGTAGATTTATTTATCATAGACGAGGGTTCCGGGTGTTGAATCGGGAGGATAAGGAGAAAAGGAGAAAAATTTAAACATGAATTTGGGCCAAAGTATCGTTTCAACCTAAAGTTGGTGGCAATAAGTCTTCAATGCCTTTTCAGGCTGACACATAGAATTGAGATATTAACTATTACCTCAAATTACCTATTGACCCTATGTATAACTTTTCTTTATACCTCAATAAGCCTTGTTGATAAGTGTAAGAGCGTTTGGAATTTAGAGCCAAACTAAGGGACAAAATTAGTTTGGATGTCAAGTGATTTGTCTGATAACTAGCAACTACATCAATTAGCCATTGAAGAAATTAGCTGGTCACAGCATAACAGTCTACCCCTTTCACCTTTTATTCTAATTTCTCGTAATCTTCCCTTATTGATAAAGTATCTGCCACTTTGTTCTTTACTCTATTCCTATATTGAATATTGTAATCTAATCCTAACAACTTGGTAACCCCTTTGACTTAAATAAAAGTGTGAAATGGTAACTGTAAGAGGAACTTCAAGCTTTCATGGCCTATTTTGATGATGAAATAATTCCCTTCTAAGTAATGCCTTAACTTAGTCACTGTCATGAGAATTGCCAACAACTTTTTCTCATAAATAGAGAGCCCTTGATGTATTTTATGTAACTTCTGATTCAAAAAAGCAATGGATTATTGATTTTGCATTAATAATGCTCCAATTTCTATGCCACTAACATCAGTTTCAATTGTAAAAGGTTGTGAGAAATTGGGTAGTGTCAACATAGGTGTCTTGACCATAGCCTCCTTCGATGATTTGAATGATTTCTCAGCCGCCTCACTTCATTCAAAGTTGTTTCTCTTCAGGAGATCTGTTAAAAGTTTGATTAAGACTCTATAACCTTCAATAAACTTTCTATAATATCCTATGAGTCCCAAGAAACCCTTGAAAGCCTTGAAAGCCCTATTCGGTACCCCAATCCTCTTCTAAAAGAAGAACAGATCCCTTCGCATGGCCACTTTGTTAAGGCAAGCCCTTGTTATGTCCGCTTCCTCATGTCATTCCTTTGCAAATTTAAAGGCAGACGGGTTGTTGCTAGTGCAGGGAGAGGCAATAGCATTGGCCAACAATTTGCTAAGATTGGCTAGTGAAGGGAAGACTTGTCGATTCTGGATGAACAATAGAGTCCTAACAAAACAACAACTCCGTGTGCTACGTCTTGAACAGGTCTTACTTCCGAATTTACCGCTTTAATGGTACCGTTTCCTTTCGTTGGTTTGAGGCCTAGACATTTGGCCTTTTTCCCGTTCATGAAGTTGTGCATTGCCCCCGTATCTAACTTGAGGTGCTCAACGTGCTCCTCAAGTGTGTTGCTGTACACCACAATGTCATCCAAATAAACTACTACAAATTTATCAAGGAAAGGATGTATGTTTAGCCTTGAGCAGTACTTCAAGGCCATGGGAGTTGTTGATGACCTGGCCAGGATAGGCAACGCCCCAATCTTTCTAAGAGATGCTGCCCAACTCTGGTGGAGACGAAAGTACTCTGAATGGGTTTGGCTAGAGATGATGTTACCCAAGTACTCAATTTGATTTCTTTTAAAAAAGCATTTAGATTTCTTGGTATACAATCTTTTTACTCTTAGAACTCTAAGGGTTGTTTCTAAGTGCTTGGTATGTTCCTTTAAGTACTTACTATACACCAATATGTTATCAAAAAATACCAATATAAACTTCTTTAAAAAGGGCCCAAACACTTAATTCGTGAGAGATTAGAAGGTGGCTGAAGCATTAATTAATCCAAAAGGCATCACCCTAAATTCATAATGCCCCAAATGGGTTTTAAATGCAATCTTATGGATATCTTCTTCCTTTACCCTAGTTAGGTGATAGCTAGCCCTTAAGTCCAATTTAAGAAAAATAGTGGCCCCATTTAGTTCTTCCAACAAATCATCGATGATAGGAATAAAGAACTTATTCTTGATGGTTAATGAATTAAGTTGTCTGTAATCTACACAGAAACTCTAGGTTTTATCCTTCTTTTTAACCAAAAGTATAGGGGAGGCAAATGGACTACTGCTTATTTGTATGATTGAAAATTCCAATATCTCAGCAATTAATTTCTTTATCTCAACTTTTTGATAATGAAGATACTATATGACTTTAGATTCACAGGTTAAGCTTCCTACTTGAGAGGTATGCTATGATCTTACAATTTCTTTGGTGGTAATTCCTTAGCCTCTCCAAATACATCCTAATACTCATCAAGCACTTATCACAACTTTTTAAGGATGACTACTTATAAGGACTTCTCATTTTTATCCTACTAGCCTTGATCTATTGTGGTCACTTTACACCAATGAACTTGCTCCAAATCATTGTTTTTCCTAAACAATTGCTGCAATTGCATGCTCGTTAGTTGCTCAAGGGTAACTCCTTGTCTCCTAGCTATTCTCAATATCTATACAGTGCTTTCATTCTTTATAAAGGATAGTTTGCAATTCTTAAAATCCAACATCACTGGGTTGAAGTGTCCTAGCTAATCTACCTCTAAAATTATATCAAAAGGCCTCAAACTCATAATCCTAAGGTTTGCTTTAAAATTATAACCTTGCATTTTCTACTCAAAGTTGCTCACTTACTCCTTATGATTTTGTGGTCATCCCTCATTTTAACCAACAAAGGGTGAATTGGTACTAAGAAGCAAAGTAAGCATTTGACTAAAAGGGTATTGCAAAAACTGTGTGCTCCATAAATTTATCAAGATTATTAGGCTTTATTTCCCACTTGCCCTCTCATCTGTATGGTATTAAGCCCCTTTAACCCTATTAAGGCATATATTGATATGGATCCATGGGCTTTTACCTCTTCAAGTTCCACTTCATATGGTTCATTCTCCTACTAGTCCTCCTCATCCTCCCCCCTCCTTCTAGGACATTCAATTGAGTCTTTTTATTACATTGGTAGCCTAGAAAATATCTGTCATGATATTTCCAACAATAGTTGTTTCTCTTTCCCCTATCTGTGTCCCCTTTTAAATGTTGATCTTAACTGCTTTGGTTAACACCTCTAAAGGAAACTTTTGGTGTCCAAGTTAGGTTAACACCGTTGACCAACTTCCCATACCCTCATGACTTCTTGCCTTCTGGTTAATTGGTACATTTTCCCATTATATTGCCTAACTTTGACTAAATTCCACCCCTGAAAGTCAACTTACTCGCTTTCCCCAAACTTTACACCAATTTCTCCTAAAGTCTTGAGAGCTCGTATACATGACTGAGAGATCTTAGCTCCCACATTTTCATGGCAACCTTAATGGGATGACTTAACTCACTTATGTAACTGGAAATAAAATACTCTTTTGTGAGAAAGGGGTTAACTTGCTTCACATGTCCCTTCAATTCCTTAAACTTATCTTGGTAGTCCCTTAAAGACTTCGTTTGAGACAGTTTATTAAAATCTTACACCACATTCACGCATTTACTGGGTCCAAACCAAGCACACAAATTCTCAACAAACTTTTCTCATTTCACCTTTTCTTACTCTGCTAACCATCTTTCAAATCAGATTTTAACTTGCTTATCTAAGTATATACTAGCCAACTCCACTTTATATTCCTTAACTAAATTGTATATTTTAAAATACCTATTGCATTTAATGACTTAGTTCCTGAGGTTGACATTCTCAAAGCACAAAAGGGATACTTTAGAGTTCAAGGTAAGCCCCCTCACTATTTGGCTACTCTTACCCCTTTTCCCTTCATTCTTTTTTTTTTTTTTTTAGAATTCTTTAGGTAAAGGTAAGAGTCTAAATTAGTCCATTAGAACCTCAGTCTCTCTCACAAACCTAAACTGAATTACTAAGGGTAGGTTTATCATACTTACTCAATTCTATGATGACAGTAACCTTTTATGTAAGAGTCTCTACTAGATGTCACAGGGTCTCATTATCCTCCCTTAAGGAAGTGAATTATTACTCTTCGAACTTAATTGCTTCCCCTTTTTTCTCTGTCATGGTTTTTTCAAGTTTAGCTGTGATTTTAGTCGTCCTCGCTAGTTTCTATGCTCTTATTTCGATTGTTCTGATACTATTTTATTATGGCTTGGTTTCTTAAGACATGAGGATAAAAAGATAAGATGAAAGAGTTGATAAGAGATAAAATCTTGGAGAAAGAAAATATCAAAGGAAAGGAAAAAGAAGGAAGAGAAAAAGAAATGGAGGGAAATTCCATTCTTTTCTATTCTATCTTTTTGTTACAATAATAGCCCCCTTATACACGTATAAGGCCATACGGGTGACTTCTTAACTTACCCGATTCCCTTGTTTTTATTATTGTTATTTTACAAAACGATTCTCTTCATTAAAGTCTTAACGAACCTTAAGTTGTTGTAATCTGCATTTGACCATCGATCAAAACACATTAATGATTACTGAAACATTTTGTTGGGCTCATTTGTTCATTCAACCTTATATTCAACAACCTTTTTTTCCATAATTTAATCTAAATTCATAAAGATTATTTTGGAAATAAAGAAGAAAATATTAATTGAAGAAAAGAATAAAAAAAAAAAAACCTCTGATGATTAGATCTGACTCAAAGGAAAAATGATAAGGAGCAACGCGGATGAAACTGAAAGAGATGGTAGCATCATTATTGTGATCATCATCATCGTCACCGTTACCACTTCCACCAAAAACAGGATGGTTTCGAGAGACGAAGGCGGAGGAGGTCGTTTGCGCATGCGATGGCCTCCAACTCCACCTTATGGATGAAAGCCTCCTCCCTCCAACCCTCAGTATCATTTTTCTCCGCCTCCTCCTCCTCTTCTTTGCATATTTTTGTTGCATTGGCTAGTAGTACCTCCTCTTGCCACTTACAAACCATAGTAAAAGACTAGAGGGAGAATTTTAATTTAATTTAATAAATTAATTTTAGCAAACCAGAATTTGAACTTAAATTTTTTTAACACGCAGCCACCAAAAAAATTTTAAAAAATAAAAATACACCTCACAAGTGACACTAATGACGTCATTTCACTGCCCACAAGGACGCTAGCAAAGACAACTCTTTTGCTTGACTTTGTCCAAGATTTGACCGATAACAAGACAATTTGACTCTCTCGTTTTACTCATTTTTCATTATATATTTGCCAGCACAAAACCATTTTTTACCACCATTAACTTCCAGTTATTGGCTTCTTATTTTGCCCAATGCCACACACTCATAAAGTCCCTTCCCCACGGCCTTCCCCACCCAAACCCAAGCCTAAATTGCTGCACCAACATTCGGCCCATTAAAACGAGCTCCCTTTGCTTCCACAGCATTGACAATTTTCAAGCCCGCAATGCATAGGGATTCTTAATTTATAACTTTGTGGAAAACGCTTGTGGGCTCCAATCCACAATGAACGTATAATCCGTACATTTCATTCAATTTTTCGCCCACTTTTATGCGAGCATCAAATTTGCAGAGACGTTAGGAGGAGAGTTTTGAGCGCTGCTCTCAATGATTTGCTTACAAGCTCATCGCCTTCAGTTCTGCAATGCTCATCATCATTCAAACAATAATGACTACATCCAAGAAGCTAGTGGACACTTTCAACATCCCATTTCTTTAAACAAAAACAGGACCTAGCAGGTTCTGCTACGATTTCTGTAATTAAGACCCAAAACCAGACAGGCAAGTAAATGTGTAGTGCAAACAAACGTGAACTCTTCTTTTTAAGCCACCATTCTGCTCGGCAAACATTATAGATTTGTGTAGGAGAAATCAAAGTTCGACATTTCAGTGTCTGTACGTAAAGCAAATTGTTTAATTATTTTCCAAAAATTAATCTTCCGTGGATCCAGAGGAGTGATGGAGGAAGCTCGACCACGCGTCAGCCCATGACCTCTGCCCATCAGTTACTGACTTGACAACTGATGCTGCTTCCCTAACATCAACACGGATTTGATTCTTGCTATCCCTCTCGCGGATTGTCACGGAGGATGTTGAATCAACAGTTATTGCAAAGGGTACACCCAGTTCATCTGTTCTAGCATATCGTTTTCCAATTGAAGTACCTGTTGACATAATTAGCACAAAGAAACAGTCAAACAATTTCATCTGAGCATGAAGCGCAAAACCCACTTCAGTAGCTGCCAAAAACAATTCATGTCAATCGACTTTTTTATTCTCTTCATGCATTAAATTAGCTTCTACATGATAGAGCACCTAAAAGAACAATTTTATAGTCTATAATTCCCACAAGTACTCACAAAAATGACAATAGATGCAAATAATGCCCAATATTATGCCACAAACTGCCAGGGAAAAAATGATCTATATCTGCTACTTACCAGTAATGTCAATCTTATGCGAGATTCCAGCAACCGTCAATGACTTGGAAATTATTTTGCTAACCTCCTCATACTGTTGATTCTGAACAAGTGGGAAAACTGAGCACTTAATAGGTGCAACAAGAGGAGGAAAGCGAAAAACATTCAACTGTTCATCCCCAGCTTTACTTGGCCTCATGTAGAAAGAGTGCTCGAAGAGGCAAAATATGATCCTTCCAATGCCAAAAGACGGCTCAATTACTGATGGCGTGAAAACTCTCTGGTGTTCCTTCTTCTTCTCCTTTGAGATTGTGACCATACTCCTCTTAATGCACACATTTTTACCAAGAGTGCAGACATAAAATTCTACTTCTCCTTTGGCCTCCAGAGAGGCCTTCATTTCCAAGGCTTCTTCTTCATTCATTGCCTATGGCACAAAATATTAATAATAAATATAAATTGTAAATCAGACTGTCAAGACGTGTTTCACAGCAGTGAAGAGCCACAGGGCCCCAATTTTACCTCCAACGCTTCAACCACCATTTTTTGGTTACCCTTGAATGCAAGTCCCAGTTCCTTCTTCACAGGGACTATAACCAATTTCTGCAATAGTACATCAAGTTATTATCCCAAAAAGTTGAAATCTAATGCCTTGTCATTATGTAGAAAATGTATCTGACATTAGATGAATATGCCCTGGCTATAATTCGGCCCTTGGCTGAACATATGTGCATGCATCTGGCAACCCCTACAGTGAAATGAATGCTGAAACATGTATATGGTAAAATGGCAATGACAATTGGTGTCATTAGCAGAGCACCATACCTCTACTTCCCTAGGTTCTGAAAATTTTTCATGAGCCACAAGAGGGACTCCACTTTTCTCCTGTTAACAACATCAAGCAATTCTCCATGAGTAATGTAACATAAAATCCCAATCACTATTGAGAGTTTAGCAAGTCAGATTTTTAAATCATTACAAATAAAAGCATTTATCCTCACAATTCTCAGTCTCCATAAAGTAGTCAAAAATTCAAAGATATGTATTCATTGAATCATAGTCTTTGATACACTAGCTGGTGAATGGAACACATGCGGTACAGCAGGTTCTCACCGAGTGAGCACGCAAGTCATATGCAGATCTATCTGCAATACCAACACATTCAATCCAACCATAGGAACACTCAATCTCAGCATCCCAACAGTCTGCAGCATAGTGAGCCATTTCATTTGCAAGATGCTGCCGGAATCGTAACCGTTCTTTGTCTATACCAAGACGAGTTAGGAAAAGATACACTCTTCCAATGAAATAACCAAGTGTTTCATTGTTGACAATTCCCTGCAGCAGATCACAATGTCATCAGGATAAAAATAAAAGAAAAGAAAAAAAAAAAAGAAGCAGAAGAAAAACATAAAGGAAAACATTGATGTCAACATTAACCTTTGAAACTGCTTCGCCAAGGCGAATTCTCTTTGCAGATTGGCCAGACATTTGTTCTCCCCTCGGGAACATGAGGAATTCCAGATCTGAAACTTCAGGGTATTTTGGGTGAGATTTGTCTTCAGGGTCAACAAAATGCTCAATCTCTGCCAATGTGAATTCACGGACTCTCAAAAGGCCTTGGCGGGGTGAAATCTGGCAAAGGAGGGCCTGACAATCAGTATCAAACTCTCTCTATCCCCCCTCCCAAAAAAAAAAAAAAAATCCACAAAAGCACCCATTATCCAAAAGCAAATGCAAAACCATTGAAACAACTACCAATATTAGCAAGATGAACACTCAAAAAGAAAAGGTACAACAAAATGATAAAATCATTCTCACTTCAATAAAGAATTATTCCAGAGATTCATCGCAATATTTTAACCCAAAAAAAAAAAAACAACTGCACTTCCACGGAAGATATAAAAAGAAGGTAGGAAACTAGGAGTTAAAACCTCATTTCTGAAGGCCTGACCAATCTGAGCAGCAGCAAAAGGAAGTTTGTTCCCATTGAAATAGTACAAGTCCTTAAAATTTACAAATATACCTTGTGCTGTTTCAGGACGCATAAACCTGCATCAGGTTTAATGCCATTATGTGAATATGTCAAGAAGTAGAGAAGAAAAAATACCACACTGCATAGGAAGCTAAGCAAATTACGTAGGATAGGCACACTGTCACCACTTGCAAGACAATTTAAGGGAAGTTCTTACCCAGGGCTCAAACCAGAAGGGCCAATTGATGTTTGAAACATCAAGTTGAATGGGTAGGGATCAGATAGAGGATTTTTAGCATCAGGAGACATGATACCATACTCCTTGATTTTAGCACCTAGTTCTTCAGCTGAGAGATCATCCAAGACTGCAAGCACATGCTTCAGTTCTGCAGCCTTCTCTGCAGTTATGCTAAGATCTTTCTGAAGCTTCTCATTACAAAAGTCCTTGAGCAGGTGGTCAGCTCGATAACAAGTTCCAGTTTTCTCATCCTTAACCATAAGATCTGTAAACTTTTCTACATGACCAGATGCTTTGAGGACAACCTCAGGGGTGACACAAGGACAGTCAACCTCCAACATATTTTCCTCAAGGACAAAATGCTGAAAAACAAATAAAGAATTGACTAGTTGCATTGCATATTAGACCAAATTGACAAACAATATGGAATTGGCATGCCGAGTATTGGCATGGACTCACACAGACCATTACCTCCGACTTCTCACAGCTACTTTCTGGCCTTTCTTTTTTTTTTTTCTTTTTTTGAAACAGAGCATAATTCCAATACACTTGTAGAACAGCATCAATTCTACAGTTTCTCGATAAGTTTGAAATGAAAGAAGAAACTGTAGAATTGATGCTGTTCTACAAGAAGAAGAAAATAGCAAAGTTGCATCAACATTTCACTTGTCAGTTTTTGTTGTTAAGTTATGGAGTAGTGACAGCATTCAACATTTTCAAAATGAAGAAGCAAATTTCATTGCTAAGAGCTTGTCCCAAATCCAAACGGAGAAACAGAGAAATCAGAGGCTAAGAATGGTACCTGACGCCAGAAAGCAAGAACGTTGGACTTAACAGCACAACCGGGAGGACCATAGTCATACAGGCCAGCGACGCCTCCATAAATCTTGAAGGAGGGAATGTAAAACAAGCGCCGCTCCAGCGTGTTAACAACAGATTGACGGAAGACCTCTTTGTTGATGGAGCCATCAGGGGCGTTACCGGTGACGGCAGCTTGAAGCTCCTTCTCGATGGAAGACTTGTCGAGCTTCAAGCCGTTTAAAGTCTCAATTGCGGCATCTATCGCAGTCTTAGAAGCCTTGGCGGCTTTGAGTGCACGGACGGCATTCCCTTGGGTTTCCACAGCGGATTGCTTCTCGGCCAGAGCTCTGCGGAGCGATTCCTCTGCTGCTGCGTCCATCGCCGAAGAGTGAAGCTTAAATTGATGGTGGAGCGGTGAAAACTGGGCCTCGCGCCGAAGTAGGAGAGGGAGCAAGTGGTAGTTGCGACCAATGGAACTAGATCTTAATAAGGAAATCAAAGTGGAGAAAACTCGCATGCGATTGCCGGACCAGGCAGGCGGATATGCCCTCACCCTCTCTTTCGCCTCGCGTTTCGTTTTGTTACTACTAGACTAGACTGAATTGCCGCCCTCCCCATCCTTCCCCCAAACCCAAAATAGTCGTTAGGGTTGTCAAATTTCGGCGTGTTTGGTATGCATGTTAACACCTATCCCTCTCCCTACCCCAACTCTCAAGTTTGTCAGCAACCGGAATAGGTCTAGTCCGAGTCCCAAAAACTGTGTTTGACCCTTCTTAATAGGTCCAGTCTTCGTTTTGTTTTGTTTAGTTTCGGCTTTGGGCTCTCGTGGAAAGGTTTTTTTTTTTACCCACGGGCTTAGCTTAGGTACGGTACGCATCTATTGATACAGTTTAAAGGTCAGGCCCCAACTCATCTATTGCTCCTCTCCGCCTCCTCCTCCTCCTCTTCTTCTTCTTCTTCTTCTTCTCCTCTCTCTCTCTCGACATGTATATGTAGCAAAGTTTTCAACTTCTCCTCTCATCCTTCATTCAATTGCTTAATTTTGCATCTTTTCTCTTTGCCCCGTACTCTACTATTCTTCTTCTTCTTCTATTATTATTATTACTATTATTATTAGAATTTCGATTTGATCTATCAGAAAACAATGGGCGGTGGTGCCAACGAGGATCGTTACAAGCCAGAAGCGGGATTCGAACTAGATTCGAGGGAATCGCTCGTTGATCTCTCCACCACTGCTGCTTCCACCGAGCTTTGGCTCATGCAGTGGCCTTATCACGAGGTTAACAGTTTTATTTTATTTTATAATAATGGGGAAAAGAAAGAAAAGAAAAGAAACTGCTTTCCATACCCAAGTTACCCTTGAGTTGAGTTAAGATATTCTTTCTCTTATTATTTGAATATTAA
>CM038610.1:8514443-8661725 GCA_021533255.1 Ceriops tagal | reverse complement strand
ATATATATATATATATATATATATATATATATATATATATATATATATATCATGTTCATCTTGTTTTCAGTAACAATAATTCTTATAGTTTTATTACACTCGATGCATTAGATGTACATAATGTAACATGTGGACTTGGGATGTGAAAAATTAACTCTGATTCATCCATTCACACTATTGTCCAAAGACTTTTGCAGTGTAAACCTGATGCAGCCGCCGTAATCTACCGTTCACACTATCGTCCAAAAACTTTGCAGGTCATTTGTCTCCTCTTCTTGTATTATAAATACCTGCAAGTTATGTAACAAAAGTGAAGTGAGTTGAGAAGGGTGGTGTAGTTTAATCCAGTGTAAGAAAATCTATAGAGGTTAAAGCTTCCGAATATAAAGATCCATTCCTCCCGTGGATATAGGAAAATTGCCGAACCACGTTAAATTTGTGTGTTTTTCGTGTGTGTATGTTCTTTAGATCCTAACAATTGGTATCAGAGACAGGTTGAAAAAAAAATTTGAACAAAGAACACGGGACGAGCAGTCGAACCCGTCCCTGTGGCCGGAGCACACCACCACCGACGACCCAGTTTCCCTCCTCCTCCTCGGCCACCCAACAGCCTCTCTCCTCCTCCACGACCACCCAGCGGTCTCTCTTCCTCCTTCTTGGCCACCACCGTCACTGTCCAGATCTGAGAAGCAGAGGGAGAAAGAGAAAGACCCGAACGCTGTCGACGCACCGAATCGGAGTGTTTTCGTTGCCAGATCCGACGATAGAGGGAGGAAGAGAGAGATCCGAACCTGACCCGACCCGCCTCGACCTCACCGGCAAGCCTCGTCGAACGCCTAGCGACCGACCCATTCTCTTCAGGATATAAAGGCATATCATCTGGATAGAAAAGAGATAAATCAGCTACATTGAATGTCTTAGAGATGTTCATATTATCAGGAAGTTTGACAATATAAGTATTGTCGTTGATTTTGCGCACAACTTTATAAGGACCATTCTTCTTTGGTTGTAATTTGCTATACTTGCCCACAGGAAAGCGTTTACACCATCACCTGATCACCAACTTCAAACAGTTTTTCCTTCTTATGTCTATTA
This sequence comes from Ceriops tagal, assembly GCA_021533255.1. NCBI lineage: Eukaryota > Viridiplantae > Streptophyta > Magnoliopsida > Malpighiales > Rhizophoraceae > Ceriops > Ceriops tagal. Next base: position 8,660,630 of record CM038610.1, on the reverse strand, counting down.
ACAGCCGCCTTGTATTTCACATTCGCCCTCTCAATTTTCCTTTTTACCTCTTCAGTGATAACTTGACACTGCTCTACCATGTTCTTAGCTGTCAATAAAGCTGGTACAGCACAAGGACTCATACTGTCTTGAATGAACCCCTTATCCAACAACTTTTGGACCTTCTCCTGTAGGACCTCAGTTTCATTAGGATTCATCTTATAGTGTGGTAAATTTGGAAGACTTACTTTAGGTACCAAGTCTATTTGATGCTGGATATCCCTCAGGGGTGGCAGTCCCTTAAGTAGGTCATTAGAGACCACATCTTTATACTCCTCCAACGCTCCCTTAACTGCTTTAGGGACCTTTACACTCACGTCTTCATCTCCAACTACCTTATCCTTTACAATGAGCGCCTGAGCCACCTTTGACTCTTTCAAATCCTTAACCATCTCCTTCTCTAACTGGGCAACAGTCAAGAAAGAGCCTCCCTCTATCCTGCGAACTCTAAAGCGACCCTCTAACTTTAAAGGTAACAAAGTATACTTAACACCCTCTTTCTCTAGCTTATAAACATTCTCTTTACCTGCATGTTGGGCGTTCACATCGAACTGCCAAGGTCTTCCGAATAGCAGATGACATGCATCCATGTCAACAATATCACAGAAGATTTCATCTCGATACCTCCCTATAGAAAATGGCACCTTGCACCTTTCCTTTACCTCAATCTTCTCGGCCGCCTTAATCCACCCAATAGTGTATGGGTATGGATGTTTTTCGACAGACAACTGTAACTGTTTAACAACTTCTCTTCCAATGATGTTTTCACAACTCCCACTGTCTACAATTAAGTCAAACACTTTTCCCCCAATCATGCACTTGGTACGGAACAACTGGTGTCGTTGGGTATTTGTCTCCTGCTTTGGTGCTAACATCATTCTCCTAATCACATAAGTTGGCTCCACTTCACCATTCTCTTCCTCATCATATTCATCCTCCTCATCAGGATCACAACACACCTCTTCTTCATCATCCCTGTCTACAATATGAACACTCCTACTAGGACACTCATTAGATCTATGACCAGGCTGATTACAACGATAGCACTTACCTAAAATTGGTTTGGCATATGGGTTATTTTGCTTCTGGACTCCTTTAGGCTCCATAGGCTTCTTCCCTTCAGCCCTTTCATCCCTCTTGGCCTTATCTTCACCAAATTTACTCGACAAATTCTTATTTTTCTCAACACCCACTTTACTGCCATTGGCAGCATCACTCACGAACCCTCTTCTTCCACTTGTATATCTGGTGCTTTGCTCCTGCAACATTAACTCGGCTCGAAGAGCCATATTTTTCGCCTCATTTAAATTCCTTAAAACCGCAACTCTTATTTTGTCCTTAATTTGCAACTTCAACCCGTCCACATATCGTGCAACCTGTTGACCCTCACTCTCTCTCAAATCATTTCGTTCCGCCAACCTCATAAACTCTGCAGTGTACTCATGAACAGATCTTGGCCCTTGGCGACATCGTTGATACTGCTGGAACAGTATTTGCTCATAGTCTGGAGGTAAGAAATCGCGTTGTAGTAGTTGTTTCATACGGAACCACGTTCTCACCGGATGTCTCCCTTCTCTCTGTCTCCTGGTCTGCAGCCTCTCCCACCAGGCAGAAGCTCCACCCTTCAATCTACAGGCCACCAATCTAACCCGTCGATCTTCTGGTATCTCCATGTAGTCGAAGAACCTATCAACATCTGCTAACCAATCTAAGAACTCCTCAATATTAAGACTACCATTAAAATATGAAATATCAACCTTCAAACGGTAATCACCCCCATCTCCCTGATCATACCCATAGTAGTTCCTTCGATACCCTACATCACCACCTCGTCTCTGTGGTTGCCTTACTCCATACATAAACTCATCCTCCTCAGCAGATTCATCGTTAGAGATCTGCGCAATCCTATTAATAGCTCTGGGTCTGTTAATTGGATTAACATACCTATGTCTTGCCTAGGCCTATTACCACTAATATTCATCGAGTCAAAGCGCTCAATCAAATCATCAAAACGCTGTTCTAAGCGTTGGACTCTTTGATCTAAAGCATTGAACTCTGCCCTAGGAACCCATTGATCGGCCCCTTGGACTCCCGCATCCTGAACACCGTCAAGAACACGACCGCCATCAACACCTCGATTGACTGACATCTTCGCAGGAAATTGTCAGGCTCTGATACCAATCTGACGCAGCGAGAAAGCGTAATCAACAACAGGAAATCAATAGCAACGATTGAATTCCAAAGAACAAAAGGCACAAGCCGCCTTAGAGAAAAGTTTTCTCAAATTAGGGTAAAGTATAATACGTCCTACCTCTCACTAAGAAATCCTAAAATATATATAGTGCATACAATTATACTAAAATTACGAAAAATGTCATTTTATAAAATTTAATTAAAATTACGAAAAGCCCATCGCAACTTCTTATCCCTTTTCTCGCTTGTCCATGTACTCCTTGGCTATCTGGTCCACATAAAAAAAACTCTTTCGATTCCAGTATAAGATAGGTATGCCTATAATTGAGCATCTCAATAATTTCAACAAAATTTTAGCTGATCTGCAAAATTTAGATGTTGATATTATTGATGAGGATAAGGCATTGTTATTATTAAATTCTCTTCCTGAAAGTTATGATCATTTAACCACTATCCTGCTGTATGAAAAAGATGAGGTTAAATTCATAGATGTTTTTAATGCTTTGGTGAATAATGAGTACCGGAAGAAAGATCAGAATGACTCCAAAGAGTTGACACCAGAAGCATTGACTGTGACCCGAGGAAGAGAAGACAAAAGGAGATATGGCAGATCTAATGGGCGAAATAAATCTCGCTCAAAATCCAGAGGAGAATCAAGAAGAAGACTGGCAAAAGATGAATGTGCCTACTGTCACCAGAAAGGGCATTGGAAGAAAGACTGTCCAAACAAGGATAAATCTGCTGCAAATGTTGCAAAAGAAGCTGACGATAAAGAAGATTCAGCTTTCTCAGTTTTGCCAACAGATATCCAGGTAGACAAATGGATTCTTGATTCTGACTGTTCTTATCATATGTGTCCAAACAGGAACTGGTTCACAAGCTTTCAAGAGTTTGATGGAGGAGTTGTGATGATTGGTAAAAACAACACATGCCAGATAAAAGGAGTAGGCACTATCCGCCTGAAGATGCATGACGGTACAACCAGACGACTGACAGATGTCAGATATGTTCCAGATTTGAAAAAGAACCTCATTTCACTGGGGGTCTTAGACAACAGTGGATACAAGATGACCACAGAAGGTGGAGTCTTGAAAGTTGTACGAGGTGCATTCTTGGCAATGAAAGGTACTCGATAGGGAAACTTATATTTCCTAGATGGACAGACAGTTATAGGAAGAGCAGCTGTTGCCAAAGCTTCTGACAACGAAGCACCTGATTCGTCCTAACTCTGGCACATGCGCTTGGGAAATGTCGGAGAGAAGGCCTTGAAGAATTTGGTGAAACAAGGCCTACTGAAGGGAGCCAAAAGTGGAAAACTTGACTTCTGTGAGCACTGTGTCTTGGGAAAACAGACACGAGTCAAGTTCGGCACCGCCATTCATTCTACCAAAGGAATATTGGATTATGTTCACACTGATGTATGGGGACCATCAAAGAATTCATCTTTGAGAGGTAAAAATTATTTTGTTACCTTTATTGATGATTTCTCACGTTATGTTTGGGTGTATATGATGAAACATAAGGATGAAGTTCTAGACATATTTCTTCGGTGGAAGAAGATATTGAAACCCAGACTGGCAGGAAGATCAAGAAACTTCGCTCAGATAATGGTGGAGAATACAAATCAGATCCCTTCAAGCAAATCTGTCATGAAGAAGGGATAATCAAATATTTTACAGTTCCTAGAACCCCACAACAAAACGGTGTAGCAGAAAGGATGAACCGTACTCTGGTGGAGAAAGTGCGATGTATGCTTTCTCAATCTGGCTTGAACAAAGCATTCTGGGTAGAGGCTTTGATGTATGCCTCTCATATTGTCAACCGGTTACCTACTTCTGCACTTGATGGGAAATGTCCCAAAGAGGTATGGTCTGGACAACCTGTTTCAGATTATGATCGGATACATATATTTGGATGTCCTACGTATTTTTATGTTACAGAATCCAAACTGGATCCTAGAGCCAAGAAAGCTATCTTCTTAGGCTTTAGTGAAGGAGTTAAGGGATTCAGACTTTGGAATCCTGAGTCAAAGAAGATCGTCCTAAGCCGAGACGTAACCTTTGATGAATCGGCAATGCTGCAAAGGACTACCACAAAGGAGAAAGAGAATCAAAACTCTTTCCAACAGGTGGAGTTTGAGACTCCAAAGGAGCCAGAGGAGTATCTTGATGACCAGGAGGATAACTCAGTTGAGGTGGAGGTTCCATCACCAGCACCAGACCAACAATCAGAGTCCATTGCCACTCACAGACAAAGGAGGGAGATCCAGAAACCTGCTAGATATACTGACATGGTGGCATATGCACTGCCAGTGACAGAGGATGATATTCCCAACACCTTCAAAGAAGCTGTTCAAAGTATGGAGAGTGATAAATGGAAGCTGACTATGGATGATGAGATGTAGTCACTTCACTAGAATCAGACGTGGAAATTAGTACCACTTCCACATGAAAAGAAAGCTATTGGATGCAAATGGGTCTATGCTAAGAAGGAGTGTGCCTCTGAAAAAGGAAGTACCAGATATAAAGCTAGACTAATAGCAAAAGGCTATGCTCAAAAGGAATGAATAGACTATAATGAAGTGTTCTCGCCAATGGTCAAACATTCATCTATTCGGATCCTGTTGGCTCTAGTAGCTCAATTTGACTTGGAGTTAGCTCAACTTGATGTAAAGACAGCATTCTTGCATGACAACTTGGAAGAAGAAATCTATATGTCCCAGCTTGAAGGTTTCAATGTCACCGAGAAGGAGAATTGGGCTTGCAAGCTAAGCAAGTCATTGTATGGCTTGAAGCAGTCACCTAGACAGTGGTACAAACGGTTTGATAGCTTTATCCAGAAGCAGCAGTACACACGCAGTCAGTTTGATCATTGTGTTTATCTGAAAAAACTCCAAGATAGTACGTTTGTATATTTGCTCCTATATGTTGATGATATGTTAATTGCATCTAGGAGCAAGGTGGAGATCGACAAGCTGAAAGCTCAATTGAGCTCAGAGTTTGAGATGAAGGATCTTGGAGAAGCCAAGAAGATTCTTGGTATGGAGATCAAGCGTGACAGAGAAAGGGGCACAGTCTGGTTAACTCAGACTCAGTATCTGAAGAAAGTACTCCAGCGGTTTGGTGTAAATGGCAAGACTAAACCCGTTAGTATTCCTTTGGCCTCACATTTCAAACTAAGTGCATTAATGTCTCCAAATACAGATGATGATTGAAGACAGATGGATAATATTCCATATGCTAATGCTGTTGGAGCCCTGATGTATGCAATGGTGTGTACACGACCTGATATTTTACAAGCTGTCAGCATGGTAAGTCGGTATATGCACAATCCCGGTAAAGGACACTGACAAGCAGTTAAGTGGATTTTACGGTATATTCAAGGTACTGTGGATATTGGCCTGAAGTTTCAGAAATATAAGACTATGACTAATCATCTAGTCAGGTACGTCGATTCTGATTATGCTGGTGATCTCGACAAGCGTCGATCAACTACAGGTTATATGTTTACTATGTTAGGAGGACCAGTAAGCTGGAGATCAACGCTTCAGTCAATTGTTACTTTGTCTACTACAGAGGCAGAGTATATGGCGATCACGGAGGCTTTCAAAGAAGCGATTTGGCTTCATGGATTGATTAAAGACTTGGGACTTATTCAGAGCACGTTGAAGTTCACTGTAATAGTCAGAGTGCCATTTGCTTAGCAAAGAACCAAGTTTATCACTCTCGTACAAAGCATATTGATGTCCGGTTTCATTTTATTCGAGAAATTATAAATGAAGGAGATATTCTGCTACGGAAGATTGATATAGAAGATAATCTTGCAGATATGCTCACAAAGATTGTTTCAGGAATCAAGTTCCAACACTGCTTGGACTTGGTCAACATTTTTCAGAGTTGTGCACCTTCAGGTGCTTAATGCTTTCGGGCATAATGGAGGAACGGTGATCATGTTTGGACAAAGAATCATCGTCAAGGTGGAGATTTGTGAAAAATTGACTCCGATTTATCCGTTCATACTACCGTCCAAAGACTTTTGCAATGTGAACCTGAAGCAGCCGCCGTAACCTACCTTTCACACTACCATCCAAAGACTTTGCAGGCCATTTATCTCCTCCTCTTGTATTATAAATACCTGCAAGTTATGTAACAAAAGTGAAGTGAGTTGAAAAGGGTGGTGTAATGTAATTTAGTGTAAGAAAATTTGTAGAGGTTAAAGTTTTCGAATATAAAAATCCGTTCCTCCCGTAAATATAGGTAAATTACTGAACATGTTAAATTTGTATTGTTTTCATGTGTATATATTCTTTAGATCCTAACATGCGACACGTTAAATTCCCCATCTCAATCAAATTTTGCATTTATGGTATTCAACTGTTTTACTATTGTTGCCAGCATTATCTGGTGAGGTATGTCCAAATCAAAATCTAGGTATGATAGGATTTCCTTTTTAGTCTTTCCCATGCCACCCACCCGTTAATCATAGCACCTTAAGGGCTAAAGCATTGCCCGGTTACCTATTCAGCTATTAAATTGATAGGCATTTTCTTTTTTTGTTTCAGACGCCATGTGGTCACAATTTCTGCCTGAAGTGCTTTCAGAAATGGATTGGACAAGGCAAGTGCACGTGTCAATTGTTGCTGTCGTATCCCCTTCAAGATGGCACATCAACCTCGAATCAACTCCATGCTGGTTTTCGCTGTCCGCATGGCAAAGATGTCAAATTCAGCTGCTGCAGCAGTGCCTTCCAGGGTGTATCAATATGTGCACAACCAAAACAGGCCAGACAAAGCATTCACCACAGAGAGAGCCAAGAAAGGTGGAAAGGCTAATGCTGCTAGTGGAGTGGTCTTTGTCACAGTCCCTCCTGATCACTTTGGGCCAATTTTGGCAGAGAATGATCCAGTGAGAAATTTGGGTGTGTTAGTGGGAGAGTCCTGGGAGGATAGACTGGATTGCAGACAGTGGGGTGTCCATCTTCCTCCTGTTGCTGGAATTTGTGGCCAGTCTAAGTATGGTGCCCAATCGGTGATCCTCTCTGGAGGTTACGAAGATGACGAAGATCATGGTGAATGGTTCCTTTATACCGGGAGGTATATTTCTATGTACACTTCCCTCTCATTAACTATTCTTTATTCAGTCTGGATTTTATAATGTATTTGGAAGTGTGTGTTTTGAGTGGGAAGTGGTCAATTTGTGTTCATGTACATTCCTTTTTATGGTGTGTGCAGTGGGGGAAGGGACTTTAGTGGAAATAAGCGCACAAACAAGGATCATTCCTTTGATCAGAAGTTTGTGAAGTTCAATGAGGCATTGCAATTAAGCTGTAGAAATGGATACCCAGTGAGAGTATTGAGGTGAGTTGCTTGAGTTATTGATGGTTCTTAGCGTGCAGTTTACTCGATACCTAACTGTTCATGAAGTTGGAGTTTCTTCCTTTTTCTATTGGAAGTTGGAGCTTTCTGTATGTCAAGATTTGCTTTCATGAATGATATATTCCAAAGCAGTTTGTTGTGCAACATCGTATACCTTATGTGGTATATACTTGGATAGTGAAACATTTTCTGGTCCTGGAAATGATGTTGAATTGAAGATTCTTTACCCTGGGAGGGGGTCTACCGTTTGTGGAGAATCTCTTTTTCTCCATGCGCATGCACGCACACACGCACACATTGATGGTGCTCTGTAATCATAGGATACGGTGGTTACTTCTAATCAGTCCCAAACCCAGAGGTCCTTCCAGTTAAATTCTAATGTTATATGTTCTTTGTTTTGCAGTGGTTGTACACATGGATTCCTCCCCAGTTTTATTGTTTTATGGTTTCTATATTTTGGGTAATTAAATGTCAGCTTGTAATTATTTCCTCATTTGGTCATAGGTCTCACAAGGAAAAGCGTTCTGCTTATGCACCAGAAAGAGGTTTACGTTATGACGGTGTTTATAGAATAAAGAAATGCTGGCGTAAGAATGAAAGGCACGTAAAAACTCTTGTGGCTGATTAAATACATGAAATTAATCATCTAACTGATTTTTTTCTTCATATAGGGATTTAAGGTTTGCAGATATCTTTTTGTCAGATGTGACAACGAAGCTGCTCCATGGACGAGGTTTGCTTTCTCTTTCTATCACACACACAAACACACGCACGCAGAGGCACACACATGCAACCTATTATTTTGCAAGACATATTGGAAACAAGAAAAAATGCTTGACATTTTGGGAATCAAATGCAGCGACATTCATGGTGATCTTCCAAGGCCTTTACCAGCCATCCAGGAGTTAAAGAATTGCCATCCTGGGACTATGATGTAAGCTAATGAATTGCCATTCTGTATAATCATTGATCTCTCTCTCTCTCTCTCTCTCACATGCGCGCGCAACAACATTTGTAGCATTTCTGCTCATCTCACTAGGCCTAAAATAGCTGTTATTTATCCTACAGTGAGATAATGCAATTGATCACATGAAGATTAAACCCATTAATTAAAAAGCCATGGTTTTTGTTTGTTTGAGATTTTCCTTGTAGGTATAATGGTGCAGCTTGGCAATCATCTACTTGTATATAATGTCATAAACTGTTGCTTTCTGTTTCTCAGGAAGAGAAAGGTTGTTGGATGTGGAAGAAACCCCCACCACCTAGCAGAGTAGGAGCAGGTGGTATAAAACTTACAAAGAGGAAAAGAAGAAAATTGTCAATGAAAAAAAGGCTTCTAAAAGGTCTGGTCATATCTGAATCCAATCATTTTTCATGGGAATTGTTTAAGCTTGATTGTGATGAATTCTGATGGGCTTGTGAAGATATTTTAACTGTGTTATTAACCATGCAGAATTTGGCTGTTCAGTCTGTCTGAATGTGATGAGTAACCCTCTTACTACTCCTTGTGGGCACAACTTCTGCAAAGAGTGCTTAGAGGGTGCATTTGCTGGTCAAAGCTTTGTGAGAGAGAGGGGTAATGGCAGGCGAACATTACCAGCACAGAAGAATGTTATGAAATGCCCTTCTTGTGCAAATGACATAGCTGACTTTCTTCAGAATCCGCAGGTACTGCATTTTTATCAAATAAACGCATTTTCATCATAAAAGAGCATTCCTGTTGTACCATGTACTCGGTGGTGTTACAATCTTTATTATTGTTGTGATGGTTTGTAAACAATGTTCTTGCTGCAATGCGCAATAGAATTTGCAAAAGCTTTCTATATAATCTCCTTTCGTGGCAGGTCAATAGACAATTGATGGATATCATTGAGTCAATACTGCAGGAAACTGCAGCGATGAAAATTTCAGATGATTCGACTGAGGATAGCAGCGGCACACATGAGGAAACAGACCCTGCTGATGGTACAGATGATTGCAACAATAGTGAAGTTATGGAAGAAGTCTCTGGTAAGGATCAAGCAGAAGCAAAACCACAGCAGCAGATATACCATCAGAATGGAACCAACGGGGGAAACCAAAAGTCAACTGTTGATGGTGATAATGGCAGGTCCCCAGCTGAGGGGCCTGATGTTGTGAATGGTGTGAATGAAGGTGGTGCTGAAGACAATGAAATGACTGACACCAAGGAATTACCTGCTGATGGAAAACCAAGGCTGAGTCATAAGTGCAAGAAGGCTAATGATGCAGGGAACAAGCTGATGGTGACTAATGGGGGAAGGACTCGAGGCAAGAGATCCAAAACTACAGTTGCTTAAAGGAGAAGCCTATTCCTTGGTTATTTATTTGCATAGTTGCTTTTTTTTTTTTTTTTCATTTATTGGGGCCTTGAGGCACTTGTTTGCTGCAGTGTTTTGGCAGGATGGCAAAAGAAGTACATCCGGTGGTCTTTTGGTGGTGGTGGTTGGGAGGCGGTATCGGAAAGCATTAAGAAGTGGTTACATTTATTTTGTTTTTTCGTTTTTCGTTTTTCTTTTTTCGTTTTTTCGGGTGAGAAAGCGAGAATGCAGAGCAATTCTAATTTCTACAAAGCTCACCTCGCCTCAGAGGCGTTTAGGGGGAATATTTAACTCGCGTAAACAATGGCTAACAGATGAATTTGCCGGTACCGTTTCATTGGATATCTATGGTTTTCTTACTTAAGAAAACATTAATGGTACTTTACTGATTGCTGGGGTCCACTTTGGGATAGACGATAGGTGATAAAATGAAATGGCAATGCTGCAGGACAAATTACAAAGAAGCAAGCAATGATAAAAGTGATCATCCTCTAGTATGGTGCTTGCAGTTATGGAAGGTCCCGTACAAGCCGATGGTTAAAGCTAGCCAAAACACTTTTTCGAGCTGCAGAAGGACCAAACTGCATTTCCCTATTCTAATTAAGTTTGTCAAGTTCGGCTTCCAGTGATGGTCCCTGACTGAATTTCTGCTGCTCAAGTTTCTCGACCAAGGCTTCCTTTTCCTCTTCTGGAAGAGAATTGAACATGAAGATAGACTTGTCACCAATGTCGTCCTTAAAGGTGAAGGAAATATAAGAAATTTGCCGTGAATATTTAACAGGTTAAAAATAAAAGATACACGAAGATCAATTTGTTCAACGGGTCAAGGCAAATGGTATCGCTATGGAATTAAATTAACTGGAATAACATAAAGATCCATACTTTATCCCAAAAAGAAGTACCTTTACGGGCTGAGTGAACTTTCTTCCGGCGAAGATCACAAAAAGGGCCATCCACAAAGCCAAGAGACCAAATTTCGCTCCATCATCCATTAGACCAGTCTGTGTATTTGAAGCAACGAACATCAATGTCCAGATGAAAAAGAGTTCCAAACACAAATAAAGGCCCACTGTTGAAATGGCACATCAAACACCCAAGCCGTAGACTGTAATGTGCAATGCCAGTTACTAACTAGTGACAACTCCCTTGTCCCGTTGGTGAAAAGCCATCGCTATTCGCTATCTTTTCTCCCCAAGGAATGCACAGGTATATGATCAATTGAAATTTGAAAAAAATAAATAAAAAACAAGAAACAAAATGCAGGCGTTGTTTGTCAGCACAAGAAGCCTACCAGGTGTCCAAGAAGGACTGCAGGTATAAGAAACGTAAGAACGCCAGCTTCCAACTTCCCATAGCAGAGACCTATTTATATAGATATAGAAATCAGTTGCAAGTATACCATAAAAAATTACACATTTGTTTAGGTGATTGAGACACCCGTAATCATAACAGCAATGTACAAATAATGTGAAACAGCATTTTCATAGTAGAAGGTTGTGGCCAGATTGCAGATGCCAACCCACATGTAAAGTATACAAAAGCTCATGAGTATTATTGCAAAGACAATATCCAAAGTGCTCATAAGTTACTCCATATATGACTCAAAAGCAGTAACTAAGATGGATCTCATTTCAGAAACTGAATGACTAAAGAGTTTGATATTATTGATAGGCTATTGACAGTAAGCATGCTGAGCAACACTAACCCATGGAAAACAGATATGGATGCCTTTCATGCCACAGATCTATGAGAGACAAAACCAGACAAAAAGTTTTATTAATTCCAGGTTGTCCCCTTACAATTAAAAGAAGATATGTCCCCCTTACAATGGACCTACCATTTCTTCAAGCCATTCCACCCCTACCAACTAGACGTGTGGACATTGACATGAGCTGATAAGCATGACTTTTGGCACTCACAATGCAGCAGCTTGGAATCAAGTGTAGGCAACTATAATGAAGTAGGAAAGAGGAGAGGAAGACAAACATCATATTCATATGGTAGATCTTTATACCACATGTAGGCAAGGAAGCGGTAGGAAAAAAACCAAAAGATAGAACAAAAAGCAAAAGAACAAAACTCATTTATTTGTTAATTCAAAATCTATTTCAAAATCAGCTTCTTCTTTGTGAGATTTTTATTGTTCAGATATCTAGGTCATGCTAGCATGGTGAGACAAAAAAAAAAAAAAAAAATGTCCTGAAGACTACCATATCAAATTCATAGGTCATCAAGCATAAAAGCAGGGAAGCATAGACTATTAACTATTTCTATTACCTTCTTTGAAGACTAATCCAGTCAGTGCGGCAAAGAGAGGACCAATAAACCAAACAGCTGTTGGATTATTAACAACATATTGTACCAAGTTCTCGCCAGATGGTTGAGCAAGGGTGGTGTATGCTACCAAAGATCCAAGGACACCAAGGACCCATAAAGCTTGAAGACTGCGCTTAATCTCAGTTATATAGATGTGAATCAAGACCAATGACAACCCCAAGCCACAGGCTCCGAGAGTGTACAATACATCAAGATTTTGCTTAATTATGTCACTCAACAAAGAGTCATTTGGTAAAAAGGCATCAGATGCAGCAATCACAAATGATGCGGCACTAGTAACCAACCCTGATCTGTACAAAATCACCTGCCACAATGATCATTGTTAATTCTTGAATAAGAGTTTTATCGTGCATATTATGATGTCTAAATTCGCCGATTGACAAATGACTTAGAAGCAATAATTCAAACAAAAATAATCAGGTCACTTGAAGAGGAATTATCCCTATTTTGTTTTTTATTTTTTTCTTTTTCCGTTTCTGATAAGTAGATGTATCCATATGGTAACTTTTCAGTTTTTGAAGTTGACTGCTCTGCAGAAGAAGAAAAGACTGTATCTTGTCCAGAAACTCGCAATTTTGTTAGAATTTGCAGTGACTGTAGATGCTGCTCGTTCAACATTTGATTTTTGAGGGATCAACTGGCATTAGGCTCATTGCTTTAGGTTTGCCACCTTCCCACTCCTACACAAACCAGTCAATAACAATGGGAACAATCTGCAAGAGTGGAAGAGAGGAATTTGGGCCACAGTCCCTCCCTCTTCCCCCCATTTCTACAACTAGAAATATCTCAAAGGGGTAATATACTAAGCGCATATTATGTCCTCAGAAAATACCAATCAACCCCCATCCATTATAAACCGCCGAATATGAAATATCACTTCCGACTGAATCACTGATTGATTTAAACTTTTAAGACAGGGAAAAGACTCGGAAGAACAAGGCATAATTTCCCACATCAAGACAAGCTACAGTTTAGCAAATAAAAAAAGCACAAACTCTAAACCCAATATTTCCAACTCCAATTGGAGTTTAAACCAACAAAAAAAAAATTAAAAAAAAAAAACAGAGAGAAAGAGAGAGAGAGCCAAAATTGATTGAAGATATTGAAGGACATCCAATTCCAAGCAGAAAAAAGGCAAAAACAATTATATCAGTAATCACCTTCAACAAATTGACAGAATGAGCGAGTTAGGTAAAGCGTAAATAGTAAAAGTACCTCGCGAATGTCGGAATCTTCAACGGTCCAGGGACCATAAAGGCCCTTGTAAACCACAGTCGGCGAGCCTTCCCGGACTGCCTCGCACTTTATTATTATGCTTCTTCTGTTCCTGTTTCTACTTGTATTTCTGAATGCACCCTTATTACTAATCATTTTATTATTATTATTATTATTATTATTATTATTATTATTATTATTATTATTGGGGAATGATGATAATTTGGAGCCGAGGTTAATTGACCAACAGCTGCTGCTGCTGCTGCTGCTGAGCTCTGCCCTTGCCGTTGGCCTTCGTGAGGTTGGCAGCGGAAGAGTAACTATTAACAACGACGACAGTGATGAAACAACGCCCGACTCCATCATCTCCAACTCTAAGAAACTCCCCACCCAGTGTACAATTTATTTATTTATTTATTTATTTATGAAGAGGAAATTTCCTTCCCTTGTAACAATAACAGTAACCTCATCCATCTGCATCCTAAAAGGTTGCTATTGGACGGTGCATATTTATTATTATTATAATATTGTAATATCCATACATTATCCTTTTTACTTATCCTTATCCCCTAGATGGAATTGGACCTGGTGCTCAGAACTTAACCCCCTATGAATTTTGGGCTTTGGCGTTGATTTAGAGTTAGAAATGCACAAACTCCTTAAAGTCACCATAAATTCTTAATTCTTATTATTTCCTCCATCACGCACTCGTGTACGTCTCCGCATCTCAACCTCAATTAGTTTGAAGACGATGAAAAATGGATTTCTTCTAAAGATTTGGAGAGAGATCATCATCATATTGCTATATGTTGTATGCCACGGGGCCAGGCACCCGGGGGCCGGGGGGGGGGGGGGGGGAGAGAGTTTGGCTCGTGGGACGAGAGGAGAGGAGAGGAGAGGGGGAGCATGATCTCCCCCCCCCCCACTCATCTTGCCCGAATGGCCATTTGGGCATAAAAATATTATGTGGGGTTGCTGCTGGCCCAGAGGTCCGATGCCCAAACCATAACCACGCCGTTCCAAAAGACTTACCCGTCAACTCATTCTACTTGGGAGGGAGGGGCGTAACTATTTTTTTTTTTTTGGGGGGTGGGGGGGGGGGGGGGTTGGAGGGGAGCTCGGCTCATTACTTCGCGTAAATTATTATTCTTCAGTTTCATTCTTCTTTTTGTGTGCAAAATAGTTAGTAGTACAACTATAGGCATACACGTTGGCCCCCAACCCGAATCCAATATAAGTAGGTTTCCGTCGTCGAAATCCAAATCAAATCAAGGGGGTTTGGGTTGTTTGGACCTTGGAGCGTGCTTCCCCCCGTTCGGTCAGATTTTGACCGGCAGAGACCGCGCCAAACCAATTCATTCGGACCCAAACACGCAGACTTACCATTTCCTTGCACAGATTTTGTGTGGGCTCTCTCTCGGGTTATTCTGGGATATCGCTCCTTCGTTTCATTTCTTTCTCTTTCTTTTTCTTTTTTTTTTTTGTTTGCTTTGCTTTTCAATTATTATTATTATTAGTTTAAATTTTCACAGCTCAAAGTACAAACAAATCTAAGCACCTATCATTCTCGTTACTTGGGAGATATGATGACGGCAAGGAACCCGGGAAAGAGCCGCAAATTTTGACACCGCAGTTCCGCTGGACTTTTCTTAAAAATAAATAAAAAATATAGAGAGAGAGAGAGACATGAAATAAATTAACACAATAAAACAATACGAGATCTGTAACATTAATTATAATTAATTATTAAAATTATTAATTTTTATATTTACGTTTAATAATTTAAATTTTATTTCATTTATCTGTCCGCTTTTCATGTACTCTCATCATAATCCGGCTTTCTTCTCTATCTGTCTGTCTGTCTCTCTCTCTTTTTTTTTATTATTATTTTTTTAATAAAAAAAGGGGATTTAATAATTAGTAGGTCTAGGCTTAGCTAGCGCTTACTGCGGGGGCGACGCCAGCAACAGTCCAAAAAGACGACCCCCGCTTCTTTCTCTCCGAAATAATTTCTTATAAATAATATCGACGACCATCCTATGAATACGATAAAAATATTTTTCCAGGAGGAGTGGTGGAGTGGCACTGCCACCCACCATCACGTCCACCATATCGCGTCTTTCAGCTTCGGGCGCCAGCCCTCCCTCTGCGTGCCAAAATTTTATGAAATTATCTACCAATCTATCTATCTATCTATTCTATCTTATCACTGGACAGGACATGCATATCAAATCCGAAAAAAAAGGCTTAGATAGATGCAATTATTTTATATATATATATATATATATATATTATGTAAGATAAAGTGAGTGAAGAGAACAAAAAGTATAAAGTTGTTGTGCCTTTGTCTTTGCGGTGATTTGAGAAAAAGTTAAAAATAAAGTTGTTTAGCTCATTATTCAGATCATGCGCGCACGGTAACTCTTTATTGTATTCATATGTGCAGGAGGGGAGGGATTGAGACAAATTAATATTTTAAAAAAATAACAAAAAAAAAATTTTTGAGAGGGCTAGACCTTACGATCTATCTCTCTTAAGGCAGGGGGGCTTGCACCCTAATTAAAACCCTTTGTTTTTATCTGGTCTCAATGGGGTCCGCTTCAATGTTTGGCACTCCTGTCGCGAAACGCGTAAAACCAAGTTGTTCCATGCACGTCGTGTCCAAACTTAGGACGAAGAGTTTCGGTACCTAAACCAAGTGGAGTTCGGTCCAGACTTGTGGATAGCTTCTTTATAACTCCTTTTTTTAAAAAAAAAAAAATTGAATTTTTATAAATACCTTTTTTTAATAATAAATATAACAGTAAAAACAATTATACAAACATCTTGTGTGTCTGTATAAACCGTTACATAGACATGAAGATTGAATATAAATTTACATTATTTAATCTTAACTATTAATTATATAGTTAATCTATTATTTATTTAAAAATATGTTAATTATAATTAAAATTCACTAATGTGGACCCATGTCTAGCCTTTATGTCTAATTCATGTATTTATGTAACTTTTTTGAATTAATAATAACATATCAGCTATAAATTATAAAATTTAGTAGTAGAATTATTTAAATTTTTAATTTCAAATTTAGAATTGAATCTTTAATTCCTGCACGTCAAAAACAATAATAATAATAATAATAATAATATCATTTGGTCGCAATTACTATAAGACCCGATTGTTTTAATCAAATTTTGAATCAAGAAATTATTATGATTGTCTGTCCTTTTTTTTAAATAATTTATTATTGTTGTCATTGTTTAATCACAATTAACTTCACTCATTGTATTAGTATAATTAAAAACAGTTTAATAGATTTAGAATTGAAAATACTTCTACAAATGATTACTGTCAAGCAAGATTTTGCAAACGCTCATGAATGGTTACAGCCAAGTATATAAAGTTAACTATCGTTGGTCGCTTGTATATCGTCAGAATTCAAGACTTTGTGCCTGCGTGCCCACCTCTCTTCAGAGAAGTCCCGATCTAGGCGTTCAAGCATGTGCTATATCAATGGTACCTATATCTACATTATTGATTCAAATTTAATGAAGCTGGATGTGTAAGCCCATTGCATCGAAAATCCAATATGCTCAATCATTGGAGGTGACGCCACTTTTGAAACTTGGGATGCCCTTTGACATGAAGGCTCGGCAAGCATGGACTCGAAGGACGCAATCAAACTATCCGGCGAGTATCGTATCGTCCCTTCAATTAATCACAGCAGTGGCTTAAAGATATACATTGAATTTCAGTCTACGTGGATAGAGTTCTACAAATGATCTTATGTAATATTTATGCAAATATCCAACCCCAGGTCAAGTTTCTGACAGTCTCTGGCCCCACCAGCTACCATTTTAGTTCAAGGAGACGACCTCCAAGGCTCCGACGTGGTGCTTAGTCAAGGTCCTGATCTACGCCTGCGCGCGAGAATATAATTGATTGAGACCCAACAACTTCATTAGGTTCAGAAGTTTGACAATCAGCTAATGGCTTTTTCCCCCATTTCCAAGCTTTAACTCTAAAAGAAATAAAAGTAGTGCGAAAAAAGCGGGCCATTTGGATTGAAGCGCTAGAATTGACTACAATTTTTTGAACGATGCAATAGAAAATTAGCGCATGCGTTAATATCAAAATAAATAATTATAAACAAAAAGCCAACCTCACCGCCACTCAACTTTTTTGATTCAGGTTGTCTGCATAAAACATGATTACTTGGTACAAATTTCCAAAGCGATTCGATAGGTTAAACATCCACCACATGCAAATGATACTATACATATATACAAGTCAAACACGGAATAAAAAAAAAGAAACAAAAATTTTTTTATAAGTAAAGTATATTTTATTGATGTATGTAAAATAATACAGAATATAAGCTGGGAGTCACCTGAAAAAATGACTTCCTAAAAGTCGAGATACACTTATAAAGAACACCAGGCCGAAAGAAAAAAGGAACAAAATTACCTTGCATTACTTTCCAAACGGTACAACAGGCCATTCGATCTAGAGGATGAAATTGAGGTGACTACTATCCGTATCATCTTCCTCATATTCATGCATTAAAGGAAAAAAAAAATCAATTTGCTGAACTAAAAGAGCTTCGGAAAGACCCTCAAAAAAAATAATAATTGGAAGCTCTACGCTCCATGTGCCCTAGCTTAGCTAGGGCCTCCAAATGATACATATCGATCGCGATTGCCGTAAATTCCATATCCATCTCTCATATATATATATATATATATATATATATATATTTATTTATTTATAACAAAGACTTTACTCTCTGGGGTCCCCAGGGCTAGAGTCCTTCTCGTGTTGTTCATAATCGGAACTGAAAGAGCTGCCGAATGGGAACCCCGATGAGAATCTCATAGGATCTTGTTGATGCTGCTGCTCCGGTGACAGAAAAGTAGGGGGCGGCGCGTAGGGTGAAGAAAATTGTGCGGGGAAAGGAGGTTGCTTATAATTATTAAAGAGACTGGAAGTGTAGTATGGGAGATTAGCTTCATTACTAGAAAGAATTTGTGCGTATTGATAGAGGTGAGGGTAGGCATATTCTGGTAATGAGCTTGGTTGAGGAGGAGAAGGAGCCGCCACAGCCCCTGAACTTTGTTGGGACGATAAGCTTGAACCTCCGGAAGCAGAGCCCATCAAGTAGCCGGACTCGGTTTTCCCTTGAACCCGTTCAGGAAAATTAAGCTTAGCCTTGGTTCCTTTGAACTTAAGAGCTGCTTTGTCATATGCAATGGCCGCATCCTCAGCAGTGTCAAAGGTACCTAGCCACACCCTAGCTGCCTTCTTGGGGTCACGTATTTCGGCTGCCCATTTACCCCATGGCCTTTGTCTTACGCCTCTGTAATGTCTTCTCCTCGTGGTTTCTTCACAATTAAAGAAACATACAATAAGCGTCATGGCGAGGAATTGAAATTCAATGCCAACGTATATAAAAATGTTCTCTGTAAATCTGAACTTTTTTCACTAACCTTTATTTTGACAAGTGAATTGAGTTTTTTTTTTTAACTACATTATATACAGTGTGTGATGAGGATTAATAATTAAAGGTCTTCTACTTCTACTTGAATTTACAAGTAGCAAGCTAGCATTTATGATATGATATGTATCAATGTCTTTTCGTTTCGAAAAGTGATATGACATCAGTTACAATATCTGCGACAATGTTTAATAAAAATTTCTTAGTTGAACTTCTAGTATCTCTTACAATGTTATTTTTAAATAAATGGGTATTATACACACACATATACACCTATGTATAAAGTTAACGCCCTCGAAACTGGTTATCCTTTGCATTATTTTATGCACAAATATGATACAGCTCAATTAGTGAGAATTATATTTTTCCACTTAATCAGGCAATGAAGATGTGCAAATTTCAATGGCAATACTTTATTTCGTAAGCAATTGTAATGCTTAAGAAATGCAAGTAAAAGAAAATAATGTAATAATATTAAAAAAGTCAAACATGATTGTTGCCTGATTTTGTTGAATAAAGATAAAATTTTATTTTGCTAAGGTATGTGGTTTTTTGGCCTTTTCTCTTATCTTCTAGTCGGCAATCCAAAATGATTAAATGCTCAAGCTGCTTTACGATAAAATTCATAGGATTAGATATTGAAATCTCAACTGAACAAAATTTTGGCCCAGGTTGGCCAATAAAATTTTGTTTTTTGAGGTGTTCCATTTTATTGTAACATAATAAATTTTTATTAGTTCATCGAATTTAGAAATCCCATTTTGTAGAATTTTGACATAAGTGTAAGATTTGAACTCCAACTTCCTCTCAAAGATTTTGCTTGCTCGACCAACTTAAACATAGTTTATGGCAGAACAATAGCAATATATATGATACACATAATGGCACCAGATACCAACAAATGAGCAGTCGCTTTCTTAATAAGATGTGGCTAAATTGAAGTAACGAAGAAGTAATGGAAGGATAAGGCCTGGGGTCAATCGATGAACGTGCTAAAGTTAAAGGCCTCTAAGAAGGAATGCTAGTGATTCACGACTCCTAGGACCTAAGAATGTGAATGCGAATAACGCTGGCGCTGGAAGCTAGTAGAATTTGACCCTCTCCAATAGCACATGGAAAATATCGATTTCTTTCGGACACAGAGGAAAAGGTTTTTTTTTTTTTTTTAATGGGGGGAGGTGGAGAGAGAGAGAGAGAGAGAGAGAGAGAGAGAGAGATAGTTCTTTACGGAAAGTAAATATCCTATACAATGAACTTTGCAAAAACCCTAAGAATGTGTGCATTGATCTCGGTTGTGTGTGTACATTTGAAAGGAGAAACAAAACCCAACAGATTGAGCATACACATAACAAAAAGATAAGAAAAGAGAGAGAGAGAGAGAGAGGTTAGACGGGGAAAAATCTTCCTCCCCCGAGTTTAAACATGTACAAAAGAGATGGCCAAGAATAGCTAGTGGAAAAGAACAAAGAAGATCTATCTATAGATCGCGACGACTTCGAAGATGAAACAAGACAAAATAACCGAGACTCTTGAGATTTTGACACAATCAAGCAAATGGGGTGCCTTAATTAATTACTTGCATTTCAGCACAGCACAAGCAAAGCAACTGAAGCACAAACTATCACATGTGAGTCTAGTCTAACTGTACATGTTTCTCAGAAAAATTAAAGCTTTGTGAGAAGAGAAGATGCACAATATAATTAAGGGTAGCCAGCGACCGACTAATAATTACCTGGATCTTGAGTAGGTTGGGACTGATGCTCAAGTTCTTCTTTGACCACCGATTGCTGGACACCCAATGGGCTAGAGGATGACTGCACCGCAGACGATGGCCTGTCGTCGGATGTGGCAATGACCTGAGAAAGAGCCGAAACCATGGCAGACATGTCTCTTTCTTCCCAAGAAGATGAGTAAGGTGGGAAGGCCTCATGTTCTTTGCTTTCCTCCTCCGATGCTTCCGGTGGGAGTGGTCTCTTTCCATGTCTTCGATCCACCTTTGAAATAGACAAAGAACCGTCTGCAATTAATCGAATTGAGCGTGGCAGTACTATATATATACCAGTTGTGCCGCTATCGCATCAAACGATTTGCTATTTTCTGTGGATTTGCTTCGGATCGAGACTTGGACACAAGGGAACTGGCCACTGCAACGAAGCAGCTTCGGCTTTGTTTGTCCGGATTTGGAGAGCTCCAGAAGAGGGAACATGGGTTTACTGAGGATATTATTTAATGAGGGTTTGGGTTATATGCCCGAGACAAATCTTTAATTCATGAAGCGGCGTATTAAAGCAACTAATGGGAGTCATTTGGATATCCGCAAGAAATATAGCCAATTGGGGGTAGTGCTACTAATTAAATTTGGAAAAACTTAGAGAATATTCTCTCTCTCTCTCTCTCTTCTTTTTTATTATTTTTTTAATCCATCGGTATTATTATTTGAACTATGATTACTGTAACTAAGAATTTAATTTCAATGAATTATACTTAACTTTTAGTTCAACAAAACAAAAATAATAATAACACTAAAAAAAAGGAATATCATAATACATGAAACTCGTATATTATGTAATATTTAAATTAGTTGAATATACAAAATTTATTTTGTATTATTTGTATTTTATATGTGTGTGTGCAACTTTTACTTAAATAATATTATTGTTATACTAAAAACTTGCGTACCTAAGAAGTTTCATTCTAAATTTCAGTTACATGATATGATTGTTAGTATAGACATTTCACGGTTACCCATAATATTTTAATTTTCAGGTCTCGGGGCAAATGATACCGTATCGATCAATCACTTTAATTTACAGTGCATGTTTATGACTACATATTTGGTTCCGTTCTTGACCATCTTTTTTCTTAATACAGAAATGTATTGTATATTATGCAAAACTGTCTTTTTTTTTTTTTTTCTTTTTTTTTTTTTTTTGTTTTTTTCGGGGGGGGGGGGGGCCGTTAAAGTCCAAACAAAGACGCCATATGCGCATTCATCCTCGAAGATCGTTATCAATGCTAAAAGAAAAAATGAAAAAGAAGGTCAGCAATTTTAAAATTTACTCAGAATTTGAGTTTGAGTGTTATTTTGAACAACTAATTCTGCCACCGCGATCAACTCTGGTAACTAAGGGAGCTCTCTCTCTCTCTCTCTCTCTTGTTTTTTTGGTTTTTTTTCTAATGCAAGTAAGGGCTTCTTTTTACATCACCTGGAGCGTCATCCGCGGACCTGAACTTGAAGATAATGGTATTCAACGTACAGTAAGGGTAGGACCAGAATTAAAATGAGATAAAGATTGGGCAAGAACTGATTGCCCACATCACATGTACACAAAGAACAGAGCCTGCCACCTAACTTATCGCACGAAAAAAAAAAAAGATTAAAAAAAGCTCAGAAATAGACCAATTATTTTGGTGTTTATCTAGTTTTTTTAGGCCATTATCTGTCTCTTTTTTCTGTTTTTTTTTTCAAACTAAGATACGTCAGTTGAGAAGAATTTGCGTATATACGCGTGTGTGTGTGTGTATATATATATATATATATATATATATATATATATATATATGAATATATGTCCTTTTGTAGCTTTTCTTTTTGGATAGCCAATTATATGTTTTTTAAGGTATGTGCCCCCATTTGCTCTGCTTATTTGACACGTAATACTTCTCACGGCCGAGTCCCAATAATTCGCAGGTGACTGGATTGATCATGATTCAATCACACTCTCAAAACATAAATCAGTTCAAAATAAATATGAATTTCTAAGAAAGCCCATCAAACACCTGCTTCCGTGGCTTGGTTCAACAGTTTAATTGTCATGTGAATCACTAATATGGACCGGAACACAACAGGTTAAATTGTAATTGAAGTTTGATCAATACGTTATGTGTACTTGTCGAATCTCGCATCAAACTCACTCGAAGAACACACATTTAATTGAAATATATCACCCACTTCCACGGACCCTAATAAATAATGAATTTAAAAAAAAAAAAAAAAAAGAGGGGGGGGGGGGCAAGGGGAAAAAAACAGAAAAAGTCAGCGACAGAATTTTCCATGTAGATAGATATAACGCATGTTTGGTCTCTTTAGCCAGCATTACATAGATGCCAGTACAAAACGTGGAAGATGCGACCGATCATTTATTATTAGATCTGAATGATCTCGTCTACGCTTTGTTCTCGTGCATATGTCTCGTCGTCTTCATCGATATCGGACCTTAATTTGCTCTCTACGCTAGGAGTAGCTATAGAGTGGGGTGGCCTCCTCCTCCTCCTCTCTCAACAAGGACCCCCACCAAAAAGAAGAAGGAAGAAAAAATGAAAAAGAAGTCCTCACGTCACATCACAGTTGGCGGTGGGTCAGACCTTCAAACCGGCCACGCTGGGAGTTGTCGCTGACTTTACAGGCCGCGAATTTGACCAGCAGGACAAGCAAGGCAGTGAGCTACTACTTCAAAGGCGAGCAAAGGGGATGATTTAAGGCCGATTAAAACGACATTTGAGCTTGTCCATGAAATTCATTTAACAAGTCAAAGTCATCCCCACGCTATTAATTAGTCATGATAATAATTATGAGTTGAAACGCCATCAGTCTAGTCACCTGCAGAGATAAACCCTAGAGAGAGAGAAGGTCGTGGGGAGGCGAACAAGTAGCAAAGGTAAATGAAATTCAAAGCCTTTTAATATCTAACCCCTTCACCCCATAATAATTATTATTATTCTTATTCTTATTATTATCATCGTGGAAAAGAATGGGTGCAGAATGTTGGAGCTAAATGTCACGTACACGTTTATTCCCCTTTCCTTTCTTCGATGTAAAAATTGGGTAGAATGCACAACCTTGAGATAAAGGTGAGTTGCACGCACTACTTGAATGCGCGGAGCCACTTGAACCACTTGGGGCTAAACCTCAAGTGGTCCCAAGTTTTGAGGAAAAAAAAAAATGTGATGTGCATGTCATATCCATGGGCACATGAGCACGCATCTCAGTCTCAGAGGCCTTGTTGGTGGACCTGGTGATTACTGTTCGAGTCTTCGAGTGTATAGGCTCAATTCCCTGGCCCAAAGTGCAGTGCATTTGATGTCCATGAGACCATATGATGAAATGTGTCGCTTAAAGTTGAAACCAGTACGGTATATATATGGCATGGTATATATATGAAGTATAAAAAAAAAAAAAAAAAAAAAAGGTTTGGAATAAAGGAACGGACTAATGGTAATGTAGGCTACGTCGGTTGGGCCCATATCTCTAGTCTTGTACTAGACGGCTTTGAAGTTTAGGCGATTTAGGAACCAAAGGGCCCAAACCTCCCCCAAGTTAAATTCAAAAATGTTGATGTTGAGGACTGCCGCCCGCAGCCACCCACGACAGCTGCTGGGCTTCCTCCGCTGCCGGCTGCCGCTGCTGCTGCAGGAGGACATTGTAAGGGTGCAATTGACCCCTCTCCCCCCACCCTCCCCCGCCCCCCAACCCCCTAAAAAAAAAAAGAGTTTCTTGGCCTCAATAGTTTCATTTGTTTTCTGCAGGCCATGACCACTTCTCCTTCTACCGAAATCAAAATGTTCATCATGGTGGGATTGGGAGTAATGCTTTAATAGATAGAATAAAAGGAAATTATTATTATTATTATTATTATTATTTTCCTTTTTTAAGAAGGTTAAGGGACGCGTACCTCTAACTGCGAAAAACATGTGCGCTGTTGGCCAAACGTTTACAATTTTTTTTTATTAGATTATTATTTTTAAGCAATTATTTTTATTTAATATAAGAGAAAAGAGTGGGAGAGCGAGAGAAGAGAATTAATGCGTTGAAAATAAAATATTAATATTTTTATTAGAAAAATAGAAATTAACCATATAATATAATATAATATAAAAGTAGGAATAAAAGGTTATTATCTCAGGAAAAAGGCGAAATTAAATAACCTAAAAAATGGATCACGTCATCAGTCTTTGGCCCTCTTGAGCCTAACGCTGAAACTGAGACGGTTGATTAGGTCTAGGTCTAGGCTAGTTCCTTCCTCTCGCTCACGAGGCGAAGCAGCTTCAGAAGAACAATTCTATCTCCGTCTCTCCGAGTTGAGTTTAATCTGCTGGTGACATGGCGAGGGAGGAGGAGGAGGAGGAGGAACAGGAGGAGGAGATGCAGAATCAGCAGGAGGAGCCATTTCCCGACCATAAGACGACGACGGAGAAGCTGGAAGCCGCCTCCACCGCCCTACCACCGCCTCCGCCGCAACCACCATCTGAAGGTGTCGATTGGGCGAGTTATTTTGCTGACCATGACGATGATGTTGATCATAACATTACCGCATTTCCACCCGGGGCCCAATCCCACCAAGTTCCCTTCGTCGGCGACAAGGCAAGGCTTGCTGTTCCTTGGCCCCCTCCCCTCCTCTTCATCATCTATTATTATTATTATTATTGTTGTTATTATTATTATTTCTTCCTCTTGCTCCCTTCCGTCTTCTCCTTTTGACTTGTCTTTTTCTTCTCTCTCCTTTCTTTCTTTCTTTCTTTCTTTTCTTTGTTTTTTTTTTTTAAAAGCTTTGCTTTTCTTCTTTCGCTCTAATTTTCAAAATGAATTAGTCGTTAAATAATTTTCTTGTTTTTCTGCTTAAGGATTGCGCTTTCGTTCGGTGGATTTGTTTTTTTGCACTCTGTTTTGTGAAAGAGACAGTTAAAAGAGATTCAATTTTCGAAATGGCAAACAGAAGAGCTAAAGAAAGAGCTCTACGTTCCTTTGTTCGTTTTCTTCCTCCCCCCCGCCCCCCTCCCCAAAAAAAATCTTATTTTCTTTTTAAATGTCGTGTTTTTACCGTGCAGGAGCCTCTATCTGCGTTGGCAGCTGAATATAAATCAGGCAGCCCTATTTTGCTCGAGAAAATAAAGGTTCAGCTGTTGCCTGTCTCTGACCTGCAATCTCGTGGTTTGCTTATGCATATTTCTCATTTATTCACATACATTGCATTTGATTGTTCTTTGTGCAGCTGCTCGGCAATCAATATGTTGCCATAAGGCGAACACGTGGGGATGGGAATTGCTTTTTCCGAAGCTTCATGTTTGCATATCTTGTAGGTGTTATTAAATCTACCAATCAAGCAATAAGCTTAAATTTTCACTGTTAGTTTTTTGCCTTACCCTTCTTGTTCAAGGGCTTTTTTATATGCTTATTCGCCTTCATGTCACCTTCTGGTTTTGGCAATAGGAGCATATTTTGGGAACACAGGACCGAGCAGAGGTTGATCGCGTCAAGATAAACGTTGAGGAATGCAGGAAAATGCTTCAGAGTTTGGGCTATGTAGACTTTACATTTGAGGACTTCTTTGCGGTAATCCTGTCAGATGCATTTATGATTGATATCATATTTGGTATTTTTCGCATGCTTCCCATTTTGTAGTCTTTTTTATTTTCTCTCCGTATGTTGTTTTATGTAAGGTAATCTGCTTACTTTGTATAGAAGCATCATGCATGAAGTGTACCAAGCCTTAGCTGATGCTAATGTAGAAATGATTTAATTAATTGCATTAACCCTGTATCCAATTATAGACAGCCTGGTGCTTCTCATACCATAACATCAAGGATGTTTAAATTTCTGGTAGTATGATGGAAGTTGTGTAACTAATACCATGGTGGATATTATTAGCCATTGCTAATCTTGGAATGGAAATTACGCATGGACGTAATGATTACAATATCCCTCTAGATCTAGCTGCTGTCAACTGGACTAGTATTTTTTTTCCTCCTGTCAGTGCATTGTATTTCTTGTTTATTGTTATTTTAAATTTCATGCTTGTATGAATTAGGTTCTTCTTCATGCAAGTTGGATTTCTTAGCAAACAGGACATTGATGATAAGTGCTATTTTAAGTGGTTCCTTTTTTTAGTATTTATTTATTATTACCTAGCAATGGTGAAAAAGAATGGAACAGAATTTTTTTTTTAATTCCACAATGTGACAAAGTTGAATCATGTTAAGTTTCACTTAGAAGTGAAAAATGTTGATGTGATGATACCTATTTGAGTTTGACCAAGCTTTCTCCTTAGAAGCTTGCAATAGTTCTTCACTTATTTTTAAAACCCATGATTTAGATTTCAGTTTGATGGTGAAAAATGTGCAGCTATTTCTTGAGCAGCTGGACAGTGTTCTTGGAGGGACTGAATCTCCCATAAGGTGCCATCATTTTCCTTTGTTTTGGTACCTTTGTCAACAATTTTTGAATGCATGCTTATATTAACTTCAAGTTTCTTGCATTCTTCTTTATCCTATGCTCTTTCATTTCCAACCATGAACTTGATTTACTACAATTTTGTGCTATTAAATTTTATGCATCAATATAATCAGGTCATTTTGTGAACTCAGTGAAAGTGCCTTCTTGTCCTTTTTTCCCTCTTTTTTACAGTCATGACGAGCTGATAAATAGAAGTCGAGATGAGTCAGTTTCAAATTATGGTTAGTGAATTTATGGAAAGTTCATGAGTTTTCCCCTTGGCAAACATCTCCTGACAAATTTGGTTGGTTAGTTGTCATGTTTTTCAGATTTGTCACCTCTGGTGAAATCCAGAAACGCTCTGAGTTTTTTGAACCCTTCATATTGGGATTGACAAATACAACAGTACAACAGGTTTGTTCAATACAATGGAACCTCTCTCTCTCTCTCTCTCTCACTCACAATAGTCTATTTCAGTCACTCTCTCTCTCTCTCACTCACAATAGTCTATTTCAATCTCTCTCTCTCTCTCTCTCTCTCTCTCTCTCTCTCTCACTCACTCACAATAGTCTATTTCAATAGTTTTGCAAGTCATCTGTGGAGCCAATGGGTGAAGAGAGCGACCATGTGCATATTATTGCCCTATCTGATGCACTAGGTGTGCCAATTCGTGTTATGTACCTGGATCGCAGTTCATGTGAAACAAGTGGTGGTATCAGTGTGAATCATCATGATTTCATTCCTGCTGCTGGCAATGTCCCAAACACTTCTGACAGTGGTTCCAAGACCATCAATCCATTTATTACACTGCTTTATCGGCCTGGTCACTATGATATACTCTACCCAAAGTGATGCTCAACTTGGTAAGCTTTTCCTGTTTTCCATTTGTTCCATCTGCGTATGCATGTGTAGAACTTGGGAGCATTGAACATATTGGATCTTCCACAGTAGCATTAGTAGCATCCTGGGTTCATTTGATGTTTTATTTCTTCTTGGATCATGCCCTTTGTAGTTTTCAAGGGAGATTTCACTTATTACAGTTTTTGTTCATGTTTATTGCAGACTCTGAAGAGTGCCATGGCAAATGATAGGGCTGTCGAGCTAAATCCAAGTTGTAGCGGGAATCCCTGTGTTGTAAGGCAAAGGCTCAAGTCCATCCACATCCACGTTGTGCTTTTGCTTAAGCAAAATGTTAAAATGGTTCTGAACTCTGTGAATGGGGACATAGATTTTTACATTGCCCAAAAACGTGGTGGGTAATTGGATTCGGTTCAGGATTGAGCATGTCCTCACATGCTCTTTAATCATACTCGGTGAAATTGTAATGCTTGGATTGTGGAAAGAAAGGGCTTTCAATTCTGGGAAATTTGTTTTCTTTTTCTGTTTTTAGTTTGTAGTTAATAATGCTTGCCTATCTCTGCATCAGTCTTATTAAATGCAGCGCAGGGTTAGGTTTCTGGCAAACATGCAGTTGCTATCGTTTTGTTACGGGATTGAAAGCTTGAATGGTAACATATCCTGTGAGATCTTGTTCCAGATTTAGTAGCAGGTGATAATGCACGCCACTATGGCGTGTCCCAGGAAGCTGTAAGCAACTTGCAAGTATTTGCATAGAGGTAAGATTGTGTCTGCAGGGTTTGGTGGTTAACAACATGTGTTTTCTGTTGGACCCGCACTCCTACGTCCTACTTCCTCTCGGGTGTTCTCTCACCGTCTCTCTCGGTTCCTCTGGCCATCTCTGCATGTGTTTAGTTGCTGGGACTTACCATAAAGTCGTAAATTTTTTGGGGGTGGATACTACAAATGCTTGATGACTCTAAAAGTAGCATTTTTATTTATTGGCTCTTCACTTCATGAAGTGAATCATTTAAATCAAAGAAAATATTATGACTGATGGAGTTTAATCGGCTTAGTCAAAAGGACGAGATCATTTCATATCTATTTATCGATGGCAGTGCATGGCTAGGATTTTGAGGAACAGAAGGGAGAGGTGTACAGTGCGAAAGAGGGCACGAAGAGTGCCAGTACGAAGAGACGAGGGGAATTGAAGGCATGTTGAAAGTTGAAACGAGCAATGAACAAGCTTGTTTCCCTTGGGAGAAAGGGAAACACTGTTTTTTTTTCGGTTATTTACATTTATTTAAAATCAAGGAGATATTCTGTTCTGTTTTTTTTTTTTTACCCTATCCTTTTGTATTTTTCATACAAAAAAGTTCGTAGTTTTAGGCCTTATTTGGAAACTCCGTAACAGAAAAGGTACACGCAACACTGCCCGAAATGGTTTCATGAACAAACGCCGTATCCATGTTGCTTTCGAAAAAACACACCTCTCCTAATGCAATGCTCGGCAGTTGGCACCATCGGAGATGTTTCCAATTTGGGCCGCATCCACATACGAGCGTTATCACTGCAGATTGTATGGGTTAAAATCATATGCTAACTTTTCATTTACATTTTCTCCCAAAAGTGCTCCCTCGCTCAAGTATTTTCACAATAGCTTAATGGGTTCCAAGCCTAATCAACAACATCAACATTAAATATAACCGAAAATAAACCAGTTCCAAATATTGAATTATTAATAATAAAGCTTCCAAAAATTGCGAGGATACTCCCCAGCATCCAAAATTTTGAAGCTTTCCCTTATTGTTTCAGAATTGTAAAGGTAATAGAAAGAAAATGGAAAAGGGAATTTCAAATTTTTACTATGAATTGTTTTCTCTAAATTTCTAAGACGGCTTCTCAGAAAAAAGATGTTCCTCTTGAATCAACCATCCCAAAGATAATTCATCAAGAATTTTGGGAGGTCACTATTTCAGGTTACTCGACTCCAAGGGGTTAGTTCCCCACCAAAAAAAAAAAAAAGGGAGGATAATATGGGGCTTGTTTTGTCAGACTCCTTCCCAGAATCTTAAGAGTTCCCCACATATGAAGAATCATCCCTAATGGCCAAATTTGGCGGACTTCCTTGCGGGATGTTCTGCATGGGTCATTGTCCAATGTTTTGCGGGTCTTCTTCGAACATTAACACCCATTGGGAAGGGTACCTGCACATACATAAAGAGTTTTACTGTTTTTTATTTTTTATTGTTTTTGGTAAATTAGAAAATTGAGCAAGTTCAGCAAACTTTCAACATTCCAGTTTGTGTTCGGTGCAAAAAGAAAGCAGATGACTAGAATGTGAATTGGATGCAATGGTTTGATACCTCGTCACCTGCATTGGGGCCATCAGTATCGAAAAGAATAGGTCGGCATTGTTTGTCCTCATTCATCAAGCTTGAATTCTGGAAATGTGCAATCAGAGCAGCTTTTCCTTGTATGCGAGCATATGCAAGTGATGCCACCTTTTTGCTATTGAATTTCTCCCATTTCTTTCCATTGAACGCCTAGCATAATTTTATTTTCATATCAGCTTTAGTCTTTTTGCCTATAACTTTAGGATCTTTAAAGCTTATAAAAATAATACTTTGACTTTTTGTCAACATCATCTTTGTCTTCGATGATATCGGTCTTCACACAAAACATACCTGATAGAATGGTACTATGTGGCTGGGATCAGTCATGTTGATGAATGCATAACCCACATTGCACTTGTTCTGCAAAACATATTAACGTCAAGTATTGATTATGAAATCGACATGAAAGGCTTTGTTCTTCCAAACCCTTAACCACAATAACT
This sequence comes from Ceriops tagal, assembly GCA_021533255.1. Taxonomy (NCBI): domain Eukaryota; kingdom Viridiplantae; phylum Streptophyta; class Magnoliopsida; order Malpighiales; family Rhizophoraceae; genus Ceriops; species Ceriops tagal. The sequence goes on along the minus strand of CM038610.1, from coordinate 8,629,754 downwards.
CTCAAATCTCAACCAGAAATAGAAAGTACTTGCCTTAAAATCAATTGGCAGATAAATAAAATCATAAGTTCCTTTGTGGCATTCATCAATGGCAGCCAAAAGCATTTTTGAAGTATACCTGCCATAACCACCACATCACCAACCACATATGGGTTCAGCCCACATCTTAATTTTTCAATCACATATTAATTTATTTTTACGCATTAAGCAAGCCTAACTAAATATTTCTGTATTTTAAGGGTTGGTACTTCACAAGAATGATTTTAGGCTAATGAATAAATACCAAACTACTACTTGAATTAGTCACTGTATCAAGAGTTGAGAACCACATACTTGTTAGGAATGTTCTTTATCATAAGTGTTGTTCGACCGTCTCCTCCCTGTGCTATGCGATCAATATCAAGTTCATACTGTTTCTTGTCAGCTTGATTAATAGTGCCTTCATTTCTATGACTTCTAGGTTGTTCAATAGGAGAATTAAATGAACTGGACATGGGAATCATTTGGCTATAACCAGGAAATATCATTGGCCTCTGGTGATGTGGTTGAACTCCCAAAACCTCAGGGGGAAGATGCAAGTCTATATAGTCTCCACCATGAGGAAAGATGTTCTGAGAGACAAATCCAACAGAGTGGTGTGAGTTACTGGAAATTCCCATGCTCTCAAGGGAGCCTGGATTGAAACCAGAAGATTCAGGAGATTCCCCTGCATACGCACACCATCTGTCCCAGAAATGACTAACAGTTGATGCTGATACTACACAGTGATTATTAATGGGAAAAACTGTGTTCAGCATTGCAGGTGGTGCTATAGGCAGTCCATGCAGCTGTGGTGTAGGATGAGCCTCAGAAACACCATTGACAAATGGTGGTGAGTTTGGCCACATCGTTCCTGAAGGCGGGGAGTGACAGGAGTTGCTCCATGTATAGTGACATCCAGGCAGGGAACAACTTCCATTACCAGCAGAACCAAAAGCTGACAAAGGAGCAGCAACCAGCTAAATAAGTAAAGACATTAAGAAATGAAGTCATCAGGCCTAATTGCTTCTGTTGAGAATCACTTTGAATGCCAAGCTTCCATTAAACTGAACCTCACATGTCATCTTAATTTAAAGAAACTAAATAAACACTAGGCATAACTCACATTATCTTGAAGACCAAAGTGAAATGGGACCACTAGTTATGCCACTCCTCTCTCTATTAAATGAGAAAGGATGAAATCACATGTAGGTGCTTCACTAACAGCTACTTTTTATACAGACATTGGAAGGCAAGGATTTCATAAGTGCAATCAAGCCTATCCACTCCATTCCAATAGCTAATTCAGCAACTCCATGGATGGGGAAGCTAATGTGGTTTGAATAGCTTAGTTTTCAAGAAGTGACTATTACTACAATTATTTTTCATAACTCTAACATTGTATTAGGTCTTCAGGGTGTTAATATTGTTGGAGGCATCACATGGCTTCACTATCTAAGGGGAGGAAAGAAAAAGAAAACAAATATGCAGGAAATCATGTCAAGTGATCTGTTGCACTTACATCCATCATTGAATTCAATTGGGTGCCCCTTTGCACAGACACTGGGCAACTGTCCATTATTGATTCTTTCAGTGGGACTGAAATAGATGCTTGCAACCATGGTTCCAGCAGCGTATTGATGAATACCATCATTTAAACCATTGTTATACTCAGGAAGTGTGCAAGGAAAAATGTTTGGTGTGCCTTGGGCATCTGGTTTTAACTGATCCTGTGGGATCAATGGGTTGCCAGGCTCAGCAATGCCAATTTGTTTGCCAGCTGAATTCACGAAGAGATGGCAAACAGTTAGCAACACAGGAAGAGATTACATGATGGAATAAAGATTCCAAAATGGGGCCTGTATTACTGGGGATACTCCCAAAATAGTTCTATTATCCAGGCTACTGGCTCTAATTGTTCATGGGAAAACACGAACATTAACAGCTAATAAGCAGGATATTTCATTAGTAATGACCATACCAGAGAATCCAGTGATGGAGTTATTGGGAGGGCTACTCTGCTGCAAATACAGGCCACACTTATCTTGTTCCAACTCAGAAGAAGTTTGTTGCAAAAAGCTGCAAGCAAAAAAATATGATAACCCCAGCATCTGGCAAAGGGACTAGCTCATTGTTACTGCAGCTCACACTGCTCCTAGTAAATCTTGACACGTACAGCAGTGGAGCCCTCAAGGTTGGGTGGTTATGGAGTTAAGATAGTCTTCAATTTTGACTTTGCCAGGCCAAAGAAGCAATTATGTGACCATGCATTATGCAAAACTGTGGTTCCTAAAACTTACTTCAACCGAGATTATGCATGCTGTCACACCAGACTCAGATCATGGTTGCAACCTACAGCAAATGAGGAGGAAAAATGTGCAAAAAGAATGTTTGCCATAAAAATCTTACCACTTTCTTGAACTACCTGGCTGGCTTGGCTCAAGTTTAACCTGCTTCCCACCAATATCACCTCTGTTCAATGCCTGAGAGGCAGCCTTTGCAGCTCTAATATCAAAGAATTCAATCAATTTGTGATGACTTCCCTTTTCACAGACCTGTACAAAAGAACACAAGGTTATGTTACACTCATCCTGAAAATTGTTTACTGCAGCTTATTCTTTAATAAACAAGCTCACCTCCTTGATCTCTCCATACACTCCAAAAGTCTGAAGAAGTTCATCATTTGACACAGTAGGATCAAGGTCAAAGACGAGAGTGTCCAGATCAAAATTTTCTTTTGAGGGATTGTCCTGGAAAATTTACTCACAATTAATCTAATGAGATGATTCAAGGCAACACAGAATGCATGGAAATTAGTAGAAAGCCCAGTAATGAGATTGCCATAAGAAAAAGAATAATAATCTTAAAATTCCAATTGCCATTTTGATAATACTTAAAACAATGACAAACATAATCATACATCACAAGGACTACAGAAGCTCACCTTTGGGATTGAATAGTGGATGTCAAGTTTCTGGTGCCACAGCAGTCTGTTCTGGAGGTCTCTCATTGCATAGCTGGCTGCCCTAATATCAAAATAGTAGATTATGACAAAACCACAATGCTTGCAAGCTGTATAAAGCCTGCAGACATCTCCATATCGCTGCATCATCAATAAATAGGATGTCAACGGTGGGTAAAGTGATAATGAAAGAAAAATGAACAAAAAAATATGCATGATTTAAACCAATCCGAAACACCACTGGAGAAAATTCACACCTTAAAAAGGTCCCTTAACTCGGAATCTTCAACATCATCATTTATGTTTCTCACAAACAGTTTTCTAGAAGGGTGTTCACCATAGGGTCTGGTTGTTAGAGCACCATTTATGCCCAGCTGACTGTTAGAAACTCCTCCAGGGAAATGAGAATCATTCTGTGCTATACAACCATCATCTCCCAAATCCATTCCCCCAATGCTGCTAAAAAAATCTAGTTCTTCAACACCATCTCCTCCACTGGTTTGGTTGACATCATATACCCCATCACTCACACCAGTGAACAAGCCATCATCACTAGGAAGAAGGTTTCCAATGGTTTGGGCCTCACTTTCTGCAAGATATTCAAAAGGTGCCTCTTCCTCAAAGTTGGCAGCAAGACTATTGACAGAACGGCCATATAGAACACTGTTTGAAGATATTTTCACTGCAGCAAGTACATAATGCATATAATAGGTCACCTAGTGATAGTGTGGTAGACTTAAAGGAAATTACGACAAGTAAACCAAATCCAGATACTGTTGAGGCCTGTGTGTGGAACAATTAACATTGGAGAATATAATTTAGCATATATATGCATTTGCTTGATTGCTCCTGTCCCACATATAAATGCAAACAAACAAGTGCAAACATAAGGGGATCTGAGGGAAGAAGGATACACTTCCTATTAATTAATTCTGATAAAGAGCTGGAGAAGAGGTTGCTCTCATACTGAGTGGCCATCATGTTTGCTGGGCCATTGTCTGCCAAAAAAGATGATATCTGTTGCTTTGAGGTAGATTTTGTTGCCGGAACATGGTTTATGGGTGCTGTCAAAGTCGACTGATCCACTGCTCTCTCTACTCCCATTGCATGCATATTTAAGCAACAACTCATTTTATGCTCATGCAACAAAACTGAATGAGGATGGTCGGGCAACTTCTCTAACTGAAATCCCACAGCTACATTCTTCTCTAGAGTTGATGAATAAATTTCATTCCCAATACCTGTTCAAGAAAGTCCATCAATTTTTACTCATTTTACTACGACAAAATCACTTTCTATTGCAAAGCAACTACATTTATAAGAGAATCACATTGACTCAAAATCTGTTTGGACTGTATCAATGACACTTAAATTGCTAGTTTTTACTTAATTCAGAAATGACATTGAATGTGACAAACTGTCTGTGTATTATTGTTAGCTTTCAATTAAGCACCATCCTTGACAATTATATCAAGAATAAGCACAGGACTACATGGTGCTTCCACTGAAAAGAACTTCAAGAAGGGTAAAACTTTTTTAGTGAATGCAATTTGTGTATTTTGCCTCATCCTTTTTTCTTCTCTAGGCTGTTTCTTGTCACAAAATGTCTTGTTTGACTGATGGCATTAAGAGAAAAATAATAATGATATTCCCATTCTACTTGAAATGCACTATTGGTAAGAATACTAAAAGCTTGGAGTTAAGAACTGAGTATCATAATAAAAGTTCTGTTAAGAAATCGTAGCCAAATGATAGACGATCAATCGTACTTATAAAAACTGGCATTGCTGCCTCATTAATACTGGCACACGTCATCCTTTAAACCATATCAACACCAGTTTACGTCATCATTTAGACAATATTGCTCCAGTCCAAATTTAGGATCCAGAGAGATTAATAAATTGCTGACTGATCAGGCTGACGATAAGTGCATTTTAAGCAATTTGTAGGGCAAGCTAACTCAAGACGACCACTAATCAGACTAAATGATAAAGAGGAGAACTGCGAGAGATTTAACTTTCTAAGCTGCACAGCAAAATCAACAAATGGGCATGCAACGCACCTAGAAGGGAGCCTTCCTTGTTTAGATTGCTTATGAAGATTGTAGGATCCTAGGAACAAATCAAGATGCCATTTGACTTGCAGTGAATAGAATTTTTAGATCTTAAACAGTAGTATCTTAGAAAGATGCCATTTAACCTGAATTTATTGAAATTTGTCTGATTTTACTGGAGTAATTATGCAGATAATGATAGGGATGATGAACTCTATGGGGATGAGGCATCAAATTGACTGGTCCTGTCCTCTTCAATAGTGGTATGATTATATCAGCAAGACGACAATAAAGTATTTCACGTCTTTTGTTATGTTGATCAGGTGGTACATGGTGAAAAAAAAAAAAAGAAGCAAAAAACAAAACCATACAACAGCATGTCTTTAATGGAGAAAACAACAAATCCGTACTTGTTGACTAAAAGCTTTTGGTCTTCTTTATAGCTTGAAGCTTAAGGGCAAACGGAACAAGAGTCATACTCGGGAACTAGTTGAATTAACTAAGATGCAAGAAGGAACCTCTTCTTTAAATTACTTTAGGAAAAAACCTTCTTTCAGTTCGATTCCAAAGCCAGCGCTCTTAAGAGATTCGGCTTAAAGAGGAAGGAAAGTAGACTGACTTTTCAATTATTATAATGGACAAAATTCCATGTAGCAGTACATCAAACATACTGACCATGTTGATCAGGCATGGTATCTGGCTTCCAAAGCTCAAAATCCCTCTGCTAGACATGCAAAACAGCAAGAAACGAGGTGATAAAAATTAGAGTTACAAATTCCCCATCATGAAATTTTCAAGCATTTTTCCCATAAAAAAGCTGATAAAACTATGGAACTAGACAAGACGAAATTGTAACTAAAACAATGAAGAGGGAACTGCAGGGAAGCAAAAGCAGTACCTGAGTTGGTGAGGGTACATCCTCCATGAAGAAGAAGGATGATGATGATGATGATGATGAGGGAAACCTTCGTAGTAGGTTCATAATTTTACAAGGCACCCTCTTTGAAGCTTAGAATTCTAACACGCTCCATGAATCACAAAAGGCTAGAAGACGTTCAACTATGGGGACCATCTCGCTGCATGCACGCCTCTTTATATGATGGCACAAGTTCAACCTCTGCAAGAGAAATATATGGAAAACTGAATTCAAACAACGCAGCACCAACTGAGGCACACCCCACCCAATAACAGGAGGCCAAACTTTATCACCAATGTACGTAGAAATGCCTGCAGGTTATTTTCAACTGATGATCCCATATGGAAAATAAGCAAATTAATATGTTAATTTCTATAAATGAAAATGTAAGAAAAAGAAAGAAGATTAAAAGCATTTAAGATAAAAGATTGAAAAGCAATGGAGGCGCTATCTAATTAATTAAATTCAAGCACCGACTGAATTATGAAGAAGAGAATGCCAAGTATGTATGTATGTATGTATGTATTAGCTCATTAAATGCCAGCCAAAAACTCTGACAACATCCCAACAACTGAAACTGAAAATCACTCTACGAAAATTAAAATAAAACTTTCAAATTCAGGAACAATACATTATATGGCACGCTTTACCCACCCGAAATGAAAATCCTCTCTTACGACTTCGGACAAAATTTAGCCCAACCAAATAACAATAATAATAATAATAACAATAACTAAGGTAAACTAAAATAGGGGAAAGAGCGGCATCTTCGAAGTTTGAACTTGTGAAGTAAAAGCGGGAGCCGTTCAGAGGCACAAATGGACAACAAGCGGCGTTGAAGAGATGATATTAAATAAATTGAATTGACATCCCTCCCCTCCCCGCCCGAAAATATATATATATATATATATATCTAATTAATTAATAAACTAAATGAAAATAGGACTGCAGTTCTCACAGAAAGAGAGAGAGAGAGAGAGGGAGGTAGGGAGGGAGAAATTCGAATAAATTACGCCATAAGTAAGGCAAGGTAAAATTGAACGAAGAAGGCATCGTCATGATCATCATCATCCTCATCACCTCGGCATCTGTGCCGTGCAAGATCCTCCAAAGCAACCTTGCCTTGATTCTCTTTTCCCCTGCATTGCACGTTAACTTCATCCCCCTCATTTCTCCGATTCTTTTTTTTTTTTTGTAAGTTTTGACGTAATTCTTCCCCTTCTTCATCTCTCCAGATTCCGTTGTGCAGTGCATGTATGGAAACCGAATCGCTGGCAAGATTGCAAGCTCTCTCGGCCGAGGAAAACTGAAGAGAAATTAAGTTGAGAGAGAACGACTGGAAATAGACGGCTGAAAGCGCCAGTGGCAACGGGTGGCTGCAAAAGGCTTCCTACTTTCCTCCCCTGCTCCCAAAGTGACAAGGTACAAACAAGAGATCGCGAAGACGAGAGAGGTCAGCGGATACACCGTTAAACTGCCTAACGGCGTTAACGTTACAAGTCAGTGGTGTGTCTGGCCTCACTTCTTCCCTTCTCTTCTTCTTCCCATTTCTTCTCAGGGTCGGAGGGCTCCTTTGGGCGTGTCAACGAATCGAATTTAATTTTTGACTCCTTTACATTTGATTTGCTTAACTTAGTCTGTTGACTCGGTTCGAGTCGAATTTATTGTTTATTCAACTGAGTCTCAAGTTTTTTTTTTAATATATATATATATATAGAATTTATATAAAGTTAAGCATATGTAATTTTATTTTGATAAAAAAATTTTAAAAATTTTTAAAATATATTTTAATGACGTATTAAATAAAATATGTAATAAATTTAATACGAATTTTAAATAATTTTATTGTAATCAACGTATTTCGGTATGGTTAACACTTTTAATCTCCCTCGCCCCTCCGAGACTATTATTTCGGTAAATAAAAAAAAAAAAAGGGGGTGTTGGGGGGGGGGGGGGGGGGGAAAAGACGACTTTGACATCAGATTGATCGATCCCCTTTGCTCTACCCTTACCCTACCCAACCCAACCGCCGGCCTCACGGGCGGGGGGCACGGTGGCATCTCTCGTGACCCTTCTATTTAATTATTTATTTAATGAAAAATAAGACCTGAGTGTACTTTTTATTTCATGGAAACTAATTTGGACATATAGCGTGGGGCTGTATGTGCGTTTATTCGGTAGCATTAATATCGTTCCCACATTTTTTGTGACCTTCGTTGAATGTTTTATTATTATTATTATTATTATTATTATTTTATAATGCTTAACATGTCCATTTTTATGATAATGCTAATGGATTCACATAACATTATTTGTAACGAAAGATGGAAATGAAACCTTTTTGGTTTGTTAGGTTGGCCAGTCTTGCAATCGGTTCTAAAATTTGCTTTTATCGTGTTTTTATGTCTTTAGTGTAGTAATAATACAAGGAACATAACCCTCATGCGGAATTGAATAAAATATCAAGAAATGATTAAACAGGAACATGTGAGTCTCTATCGGTAGGTTTCCTTCCAACCCAGTAAGCCGCTCTACTATGATTTTCCCCCATGTTTTGTTTTCCCTTTAGTTTATGGACACGGCTACAGTGCTATTGACCCAAATGATAAAAAGATAATAATTTTGGGCTAAAACCGAAAAATTCATATTTTTGGTGATTTTGTCCTGAAATTCAGTTACATTTTGTAGCACTTGAATATTAGAAGATGGTAGATCGAACAATTTCAAGCCTACTAACATCCATATTACCTATATTTTTTCCCATGCTATATTATTACCTATGTTTTACAGCTCTTGTGGTGGGATTTTTTTATATATATATATATATTTTTTTTTTTTTTTTTTTTTGGCAATGCGTTGATTGTTAAAATTCCCAGGTCGTGCAAAAGATATAATAAATATCGTGGCAATTCATTAACATTAAAATACTGATTATTAATTTACTGTTATAATTATTAATAATTAATAGTAAACAACAGGACTCGACGTTGTGGTGGTGTGAATCGATCCTCCATCTCTCGGCAGGGCCACACATCGGTGTCAATCTCTCTTGACGGTTCTATCGATTGTATTGCGCAAAACATTAGCATGGAAGTTTGACGCATGGGCATCCCAGACACCACTGACCCCTTAAATTGCTTCTACTGGCAAACACCTTAATTGAAGAGATTAATTTAGTGATTGTTTAAAAGTTTTGTTTTCCTCTGAAAGCAAGACAGGCTCATTTATGAGGTAAGAGATGTCTCTATTTTCATAGCGAAGCGGTTACGGTGCCATGAGTTGATCAAAATATGCAGGATTAATTTGCAATCACTGGTTATCCATTCCTATTTCGTGTCAATCTCCCATGCTGCAATCCATCCCGCCTTTGCTGAAAGGAAATGCCTTTTCTTTTCGTCGTAATTTTGCTGTTTAGGTAATCTTGACGTTCTCGCAATGACTCGTTGATGGGCGGGAACTACCATGCATGCATCGAGGGTTTTAACGAACCACTCGAAAAGAAAGAAAGAAAGAAAGAAAGAGGACCTCAACTAGTTCAACTGCTCTATTTTTATTTAACCACAATTAATGCCGGGACGTGGGAAAATGTTATCTTGAGGCATCCAAACTAAAAGGAGAGGAGGGTTGGTCCACGGTCTTTGGCTGAGACCTCTCTCACTGCATTTATATTATATTTAATTAGGTGATGATATGATACGAGATCAAGAAATCGGAAGGCCAAGTCCAAGGGATCATCGCCAATGGTCCCCCCCCCCCCGCCTCATTCTATATCACAGGGAGAATATGACCCCTCACGAAACCCACTCACGAGGCATTAGGTAGGGACCCTTTCTTTTTAAGGTTGCGCCTTAGAGTGAAAAACATATTGATCGGCTTCGCATTCGAGGGCTCTAATAAGGGCTCAACACGTGTGTAAGGCTGCGCCTAAGGGTGAAAAATATACATAATCATCAGCTTCGCATTGGAGGGGCTCTAACGAGGGCTTATAGCATAATTAATGTGAAAACAATTAGAAAATAAGGGAAAGGAAAAGGCATACACGTAGGAGTTCAGGTCAGGTGGGGGCATGCCCCACCCTCTCCCTCGTGGGGAAGCGGGCACTACTCGTGTGCTTATATATACTTACGCTACCCCGATACCCATTTCTCCGTTCAAAATTAGGCCAAATGATTACGTGAGGAGAAGCGAATGTTAGTGTAGAAGAAAAGATAGCCAGAGAGACACGACAAAAAATTAGTGGAGTGAGGACCGCAGACATCGACACGTTTTAAAATATTTTTTTATAAAAAAAAAAAAAAAACAGTTGGCAAGGCCGGCACTCAACTCTCTTTTCATAACACCTTCGGCCATCGCCCCCCCTCTCCTGCGCACGAGAGGAAAAAAGCTATACATTACAGGGAAAAAAGAGTTGGGCTGTGCCTGCCTGAGGCAAGGTAAAATCTGGTCATAGAAACGTGTTAAAAAGAATAGATAATTAGCAAGCATATTGCAAGTAAGAGGCCTAGAGGGTGGTAACCCTTTGAAAATACTATTAATTAATTAATTAATTAATACCCAAATCATTAAAAAAAAAATTATAGAACAGAATCTTTGGCTTAGCTAAGAAAGATATCACATTAACCCCACGTTAAATCGGATACTAAGCATATTATGTGAACCCCCAACAAACATCCAATTAATTACGCTCTTAAATATGGGATTTATTAAAGGATTTTAAGGGCGGTCAACATCTACACCTGGAAACAGGGTGCCCGCCAGTCGACAGAAAGAGAGAAAACCCCACCTCTCTCTCTCTCTCTCTTGTTCTCTCTCTGATTAGTGATTTCTATTCTTATTCTCGGCGGCCGGTACAAACCACAATGCCCCTCCCTTTGTCTCTCTCAGTCACCTCTCAAGGGGAAAGATGAACGACGTAACGGACAGTCCTTAAAAAACCCCGTTACTTCCCCACCCGTTGAAGTCACGTGCCCCCCGCACCCCACCCAACCCACCCCTCTCTACGCTTTGCCTTAATTATATGGCTTTAGACCATGAGCAGCAGCAGCAATTAAGCTTAACCCCGAACCCTGTTGACGGCCGAGCCACTAACGGCATCGACAACCCTCCGACGACCGTCGACGGGGGCGATGAAGGCAGCAAAACCCCGAGGCTCCCGCGCTGGACGAGGCAAGAGATTCTGGTCCTCATACAGGGGAAACGAGTGGCCGAGAACGGAGTCCGGAGAGGCCGCGCCTCCGGCATGGGCTTGGGTTCGAGTGGTCAGGTCGAACCCAAGTGGGCGACCGTCTCGTCGTACTGCAAGAGGCACGGGGTGAACCGAGGGCCGGTGCAGTGCCGCAAGAGGTGGAGCAATTTAGCCGGCGACTATAAGAAGATAAAAGAGTGGGAGTCTCAGATAATGGAGGGAACGGAGTCGTTTTGGGTCATGAGGAATGATTTGAGGAGGGAAAGAAAATTGCCCGGGTTTTTCGATAGGGAGGTTTATGATATCTTGGATGTGCCAGGGGACGTGTCGATGGCTACTGTGCCGGCGCTCTCTTTGGCTCCCGCCCCGGCTGCAGAAGTTGGGAAGGCGGTGTTGGATAGCGGGAGAATAGCAGCTGCTGAGGATGGCTTGTTCTCGGACTTTGAGCAGGAGGAGGGCGGTGGTAGCCCTGAACATGAGAAGCCGTCGGCCAAGGACGTCCAGCCGGTAAAGGTGACGGTGGCGGCAGCAGGAGCAGGTGGTCCCATACCAATTTCAGGTAATTAAATTTGGGGGTCTAATTCTTATACCGGGCGTTCTGGCGTTGTTGTGGTCCACTACTGAGAACTGACCCTTGGATTCATGAAAATAAGCGTTTATGTTTATGGAATGGTTCTTTTTTTATTATTATTTTTTTGTGGTCGAATGGTAGATTTCATATTAATTTTCATGGTAGAGAAATGGAGATGAGTGACGATATGATTGATATTATTTCCCCCTATGATCGTCTCAAGTTCAAGGGTCACTAATGCTGTTTTAGTGTTTTGTTACGGCTTAATACGTTGGTGTTGGTATTGCACTCTTTTTTATTTTCTGAGCAGGGTGTATTGCACATTGTTGACAAGCGACAAATTCCCAATTTTGGGGGCAAAATTTAAGCTTTGTTGGCCTCAATTCAAATCAAACTTTCAAAAGACGTGCTTATGCTACTTTCCATTTCAGGCTTCTGCCATGCTCTTGTGGCTAAATGAGAAATGCGTAGACAGTTGTGGGATAAAAGATTTAAGAGCCGGGTTATTGGGGCTTTTTTTTTTGGGTTTTTGGCTCGTCAGCCCATATTCTTCAGTCTTTGCACCTGACACGTAGACTCTCTCTCTCTCTCTCTCTCTCTCTCTCTCTCTCTTTGTTTTTTTTAACGAAAGAAAAAACGTGTCTTGACTAACGCCTCTGAGTGAAAGCAACTTGAGTAACGGAAAAGACCAATATACCCCCCATCACCTAAAAGGAAATTGTCTTACAACTCTCATGAACCCAGTTGTGTCCAAAATCTCATGGCCTCCTTATACGGAGTTAGCGCCATATGGAGTATGTTCTGCTTGAAACTTGAAACTCGAGTAGCGCTTGACGATGAAAAAAGGGGTGTTGGACTCCACTTGCAACCCGAGAGCCACACTGTCCATGCATACATCGACGATCACAATAGTCACGGCAGAAGATAAAAGGAAATGTAACGGAAAAACAATTGTTGAGCTTTATGTTCTGCCGAAGTTTTTATTTTGTACATCTTTAATGCGATTATGTTTTCAACATACTTGCACGCACTGCAGGAACAACAAATGAGAAACAACCAGCTCCAAATCCACGGACGGGTTTTCCTACACACAAGGATCGGAAGCGGAAGTGGATTGCGACATCTGGTGACGAGGAAGCGGTCAATCCACAGAATCAGTTGATTAATGTCTTGGAGAGGAATGCTAAAAGGCTGACGGCTCAACTTGAAGCTCAAAACAGCAATTTTCAGTTGGACCATGAGCAGCGCAAGAACCATGCAGATGGTTTGCTTACTGTCCTCAATAAGTTTGCAGATGCTCTCGGGAAAATAGCTGATAAATTGTAGCTAGAAGCAATAAGAGGTCTGTACAAAATCGCTGAGCTTCCCTCCAGCTCTATAGATGGTTGCCTGGGATGAACGCATTGGTGAGTCAGTTACCCACTCAAGATGATCTCCGCAACCCTTTTTAACCCACCTTTCCATGGGTCTTCTTCTCTTGCCATTTTAGTCCATACAAACAAAGACAATAAATGCAAAGATTCTAGGGTTGCATGCTAGATACCACAGTCCTGCTTCTTTGTTGGTGATTTTTAAAGGTCGTGCTGTCCTTCCTGCTCATGTTGGGAAAGTCCTACGTGTTATCTAGTCATCTACGCGGCAATCTTTAGTTAAATCTAGTGCCTTGTCTCTGACTGATTGTTATTGGGGAGCAATCATATACCCTAGATGTTTCAATGCCTGTGCTCTAAATTGGATGCAACATCCTGATAGGGATGCCTACATGGTAGATGATCAGATAAAATCATTGCTGCCAAAAAGCTTGTGCCCGATAAACAAAATTTCACGGCAAGGACTGTTTATATATGTTGGGTTTTAAATTTGTTTTTTGAACAGTGGTTTTCTGGTAATAGTCAGTTGGAAAAGAGTGAATATGTGATCCATGAAGTAGTGACCCATCCTGCAAATTGCAAGATTGTGTAGTGTCCGAGTGGTGTCTCCTTGGGAGGGTGAATTGGGTTTTGGTTCTGAAATCCACATATAATGTTTTCTTTTTTCTTAATAGATAAAAAACATACATTACATATATGTTGATTATTGCATTTAGGAATCAAATTCAAGAATTAATTGTTAAGGTTTTCATATAACTTTTTATATAAGAAAGGTTTATTATCCACATATTTTTAAGTTAAGGTGGATTTTTTTTATGTTTAATTTCAATAGTTATGGGTTTAAATTTTAATATTGTATTATTAATATAAATATTTGTTTATTAAAAAATATATAATAAAAAAATTAAATTTGAGTTAATGTAAAGAAAAATGTATTAAATTACTAATCAAGTTACTAATTAGATGATATTTGTTGTTTGTTAAATTTATAATTCTAAAATTATATATTTGTGTATATATATATATATATATATATATTTATTTATTTATTTATACGATCTAATTTTTACAAATGAGAATTATTTTTAATTGTTTTCATGAAATATTGACATGTGATGAATTTTGATTGGTCAAATTTATGTAAAATTCAATGCCGTTCATTAGTTTGGTATGCTCTTGAAAACATATGCTTAGACCATGGTTGAAAAAAATATTAAAACTCTTGAGAGACATATAAAGCTGTATAAATTTGAATTTTTCCCTTGGTTTTATTCTCATGGAGTCTTGATCGTTTAGTAGTTCAATAAAGGTGCTTTATAAAGAAGTGGGGAATGACGGAACCACAGCCCCCACGGCCACGATAAGGCGGTGCATTTGCGAGAAGATAACGAAAATTAGAGAACGACTCTATGGATGTTTCATTTTCAGAACACAAATAAATATAAAAGGAATTTGTATGATATTTAAAATATTCTATTTCATATCAAAAAAAGTTTATATAATATATAAGGTACTTTTACTAATTTTCACTATTTTATCGTGCATTTTTTAAAATATTATTTATGTAATATAATATATTTTGTATTTAATGTTTAAAATATTTTACTCTTTTTTCTTTTTTAATTGAGATGGTTATCCATTAGACAAATTTTCCTTGAATGATAATTAAAGAAAGAAAAATGGGGTCCCATGCAGATGTTCGGGGGGCTCCACATCAAACGGTCAAGATAACGGAGAGGATGAAGCTTCGAGTGTCACTTTTTGGTCTCGTGAATAGAAAATGTTGCTCTTGGCGTGGCAATGGACCCCACTCTCCCCACTCTCTAATGTTGTGGGGTCTCCTCTATGAAAGGGCGGGAACCCAATTCTGTCCGCCACGACCACCACCCAGGCCAGACCGACACTGAGAAAGTAGACAATACAGTTATACGTAAGCGTAAGCGTAGTGATAAGAGGAGGGAGATAAAGGGTATTAGATGTTATATATTTTAATAAATTATTTTTTTAAAATTTAAAATTTTTAATCGAGAGATTTGACCATAATTCATATAATAAAATAAAATTTTTCTTTTTATGAATCTTATGTTTATTTTTAAAATTAAAATTTTAAATCTTTAACTTTTCAAAAAACTTTGTAATAATTTATTTTTTAGTTTATTTTAGTAACAGAGACATTAAAGAAGGGAACCGGAAGTGCTTGCGGTTGTTGTCTACAAGCTGATTCTCTCCTGCCCCTTTCTTTTCAGTGACATTTTTTCACAATTAGAAGGAGAATATTGTAAAAAAATAATAATAAATAAATAATAGAATAATTGAGTGACAATACTTAAAAAAAGACATGATAATTCCCTTTGATTTGACAAAATTTAGCGAAAGAATATAATTAAAAATAAATAAAACGGAATGATTTAAAAAAAAAAGAGGCAGTGTATTAAGAAATTATTAAATTAAGGAAGCTTAAACTTTTTGTTGGGTAAATTACACAATTTAAAAAGGTTCTCCTTAATTAGTAAAATTCAATTGGTGTAGAAAACGACCCACTCCTTTTCTGACTATCGTGAACTGCACAGTGCGTGTGTGTGTGTGTGTGTGTGAGAGAGAGAGAGAGAGAGAGAGAAAAAAGGCTGATTCTTTTAGATTGATGTGACTGATCATGTTGGTTGGTACATGGAATTACCCTGTGCTGATTGTTGGAGTTTGCACTGTAAAAAAATTTAGTAGACGCGCTTTCGTTGTCGGTGTGAGTGTCAACGTCGAGAATGCCAGTTTCAGCGTGAAGAAGAGATATCGGTGGTAGGATTCGGCGATTGTACATATGATTTCTTCAGCGGGTTTTCTCGGCCCGTGAAGCTTTCTGAGTTAGAAATTCGATCGATTTCTGTCTCGTCCCGCCACTCTTCCTTTTTTTTTATTTTTGGTTTGTACCAAATGTTCCAGCTCCCTCCGCCTATGAAATTTTTGGCCCCCCTCACCTCCACAAAGATTTTGTGAAACAAAAAAAAAAAAAAGAAAGGAATTCATTTTGGCATCCTTTGCTTTGATGGGTTTCTGAGCGTTCTCGTTTTACATGATTTTTGGTGGGTGTTTTTCGCGCGCGCCGATGGAGAAAAGATACAGACCACAAATCATCGGGATGAAAGCTGCAACTCTGCTTCTTTTCTTCTCCCTTTGCTGCTTTCTTCATACAACCACAATACAATGCCAACAGACTAGTAAGGTCACAAGGCACCTCTCCACCGAGCCTGCCTCGCCTTCTACTTCTAAACCGCCGCCCCATTTCTCGAATGGATTCAAAAGAATCTTTCTAAGCATTACTTTAGGAGTTTTAACAGGTTTAACGGGAGCCTTTTTTTTCGCGCTTGCAGTCCGTTTAATCCGTGGCTTTGGTCTGTACATGAATCGAACTCCAACCCTCAAAGGCCCCGTCATATTTTCCCCGAAAATCGACCCCAAGACCTTTCAATCTGCTCTGGCGAACGAAAACCAGTTGCTGGGGTCGAGCACCAATGGCAAATACTACAAGACCGCTCTCGACAATGGGCTCACTATTGCAGTCAAGAGGCTCGAGCCATTTGAGACCGGTTCACCCGAGCCGCAGAGCAAGTCTGTCAAGAGACGGATACAGCAGGAGCTGGAAGTGCTTGCGAGCTTGAGACATCGGAATCTCATGAGTTTAAGGGCATATGTTTGGGAATCTGATAGACTGTCGCTAGTTTATGATTATGTGCCGAAAGGAAGCCTGGAAGATGTAATGAATAGAGCAAGTGGGAACCAGTTGCAGCTTGGATGGGAATTTCGGCTGCGGATTGCTGTTGGGGTTATCAAGGGGCTTCGCTATCTTCATTTTGAATGCCAACCTCAGATTTTGCATCGCAACTTAAAGCCTAGTAATGTGATGCTGGATGCTGAGTTTGAACCAAGGCTGGCAGATTGTGGGTTAACTAAGCTCATACCTAATTTGGATAGAGCAATGGCTGGCTATGGTGCTCCTGAGTGTTTTCAGGATTGCAGGTACGTGTAATTTCCTCTTTTTTCCGTTCAAGTACTTGTACTTGAACATCTTATTTATTGCAATCCTCGCTGACAAATTAAGAATTTCATGACATCGGTATTGAGCTTGATTCGTGTTTTTGCTATAATGTTTATGTTTCAACCTGTTCTATGGCATCTGAATTGGGCTGTAAAACTACAAGCTTACCTTATAAGAATGGAATTTCTTCTGGTTAATGGTATAATGAGTATTTGGAAATGGAAAGACAATTAGTTGTAAAAATCCCAAGTCTCTCTCTGCCATGCTCAATGGCTTTTTTCCTTTATTACTATTTCTTTGAAGGAATTGATTGATCAATGTCTAGAATTGGCTTTTTAGTTGAGTAATAGTTTTGATTTGTTTGCAAAATACATATTTTGCGTTTTTTTTTTTAATTTTTTATGTATGCTTTATTTTGAACGAAACCTTTTATAATGTTATAATAAAAAGAACATTTACCAATTTCAGCAGATACACAGATAAAAGTGACATCTTCAGCTTTGGCATGATACTGGGTGTTTTGTTAACCGGGAGAGACCCTACAGAACCTTTTTTTGGAGAAGCAGCTAGTGGGGGTAGTTTGGATCGGTGGCTTCGACATTTGCAGCAAGGAGGGGAGGGAAGGGAAGCACTGGACAAGAGTATTCTGGGTGAAGAAGTTGAGGAAGATGAAATGCTCATGGCAGTGAGAATTGCTGTTGTGTGCCTCTCAGATTTGCCTGCAGATAGGCCTTCAAGTGATGAGCTTGTCCCCATGCTATCCCAATTGAACAGTTTTTGAGAGAAATGTAAGTAAGCTGCTACAACTTTAATCTGCTGATTCTGGAAATCACATATTTTCCTGCAGAGGTTTTTTTCTAGCAGTCCTAACAGTCTCAATTTATGAAGAGATCATGGCATGATGTTCGTGGAAGTCGTATTTTTCTCTGGCCACCACGTCTGCCATTTGTATGTTTTTCTTAAGTCGGTATATTACGGACTGGTGAGCCAAGAAAATGACTAACTTTAAATTGTGAAAACCGTTTCATTGGACGAGTGCATGGAACGTGATTATGTTCTCTACCAATGGGTTTTGTTATCTCTCTTTATTTGGACAAAACCTCTTAGAAATTGAAGTTCCTTTTTACATTAAAAAGAATGATCAAGTTCTCTTTTTATCCTCTTGGTTTAAAGTGATAGTGAGATTAATAGCACGACATGGCCCTATAAAGTCTAGATGCTTTTAAATTAGAATTGTGGTGGTGGAATGGTATTCTTCCATTGATTGCAGGACATGTTTGTATGTCAAGTGCTACAAGTTTACCCCCTAACTAAGTGGCTACTTCTCAAGTGATGTTCAGGGTAGCTATTTATAATTCTGTAAGGTCTTTCAAGTCTTGCCCTGTGGCATGTAGATTCAACAATGCCCATTTTATTCATGTGAGCCCCATTTTCTGAGTCGATGACAAGAGTAGAATAACGTTAATCCAGAAAAACTGCTATACAGGAAGTTTCTGCCATTGGTCAACAAAAAGCTCTGACCTACCTTTGAGAGGGTGTCGAGATTTTTGCAGTGGCTTTGCATCTTTGGATTGTCTGCAGGGCTGAAGCCGAGATAAATGACGGATGTCCCGTGTTTAAAAGGCCCTGCGCATAAACATTCATTGTTTTCTTTCAATTTTTCTGATCACTTTATTTTCCTATCAGGAAAAACAAAAATGTAAATCAAATGTAGCCATTGCCTAAAAGTTGAAGCTATCCACTTGGTCAAATAGGCTGAAGTGCGCGGCTGATTATGCTAAAAAACTGTTGCTGGTGAGGTGGGGGCAATGGCCTCGGGGAGCATGAAAAGCCTGGCTGAAGCCTATGACTGATGGGTCATGCATCTGGAACCAAAGGTGGCATGCTCCAGGAGAGTTAAAAGTAAAAGAAGCATGGGGAGAAAGCAGTCTAACATGGAGTCAAATGTCAATCACGCGCCCACATCTGTTACGAGTCCTATATTTTCAACATCAAAGAGAAGTCCAATTTGCTCCTAGTTCTCATTGATACAATATAATTCCACCAGATCTTTGTGGAAAATGAGGCCAAAACAAAGCCAACAACACTTTAGGGCAAACAAATAAAATATAATTAGCACAATTCTGGATTTTGCCCGAGATTTTCACGATGAGTTTCTAAATTTTTAATCACCGATTATCTTCTGAAGACATTTTCCATATTATCAATTAAGAAAGGGAAGAACGGCTGGGATCGTTGGTATGGGCCATCAGGGCCTTGGCCCTGTTTTATGCAGTGGACTAAAAGGACGCCGACTTGGATGATCAAGAGAGGAAAACTAGACAATACCCACTAAACAAATGTTACTAGATTAATCTAAAATCTCTGAAAGCATTTGCGCCACAATTTCCTGTGAAAATGATTTAAAGCCTTATCCATTCAATAAAAAGATCTTGTAGACCTTATCTGTTCGACTGTATCCAAAAATGTAGGCATATATACACACACATGGGACGACATTGGATTACTCTCAAGCCTCTCAATCCGGTTGCTAAAACGCACAGTCCGCCACAATGGCATCCTTGTACCTTGCACTGCCACCGCCCCTGTCCATAGTAACACCCACAAAAACCTCGGCTTTTGCAAGCGGGTCAATGCCGAGGTTACAAGTTCCCAGATGCTTCAATATCAAAGCAAGTGCAGCTGCAGCAAAAGACCCTTCAACAGTTGATTACAGCTCCATGACCTCGTAAGACTGTCCTTGAATTATTTCCCCACCCAGTAACTGTTAGTAGTGATTAAACAACAATTGCACTTAGCCTCTATCCGTAGTGTTTTTCCAGCTGAGGCTTGTGAGACTGTAGGAGGCGAAGCTTGTGATGCTGAAATGTATCCGGAAGTGAAGCCCAAACCAGAGGCCAGGAGCTCAAGTGGTGCCACCGCTTTAGAGCAAGTCGATCGAGAATATCTGGAGTACAATAGTCCCAAGACGTAAGATCTTAGTATTCCATCTGTCAAATCTCTTAAATTTGCGATGATGAGTGGAAAATTAACAGTCTTGTCGGGATATTTCAGTTTGCCTGACATAAAAACTTGTTACAGGGTATTCCTGGAAGAGGCTTGTGATGACCTTGGCGGGGAATTCTGTGAGCCAGAATATCAAACAGAGCAGCCGCTCCCTAGGGAATAGTATAATAACCGTGACTTTACGATTAATCATCTGTAAACAAGGATTAGTAGGAATTGTGTCTCGTGCTGTTCTTGAATAATAATCCCTTGTTTCCCCTCTAATGAGACCTGCGGTTGGGAGTATATTGAGTTTACCGGTAACCTGCAGAGGGAGTACATGAATTTGGCATTGGAGGATTACTACATCATCGATTTTGCTCTAAGTTGTGAGGAATTTTAGCCATAGATTGCGATTAAACCGGGAAAAGAGATAAATTTGATCAAAGCACACCCTGGTTGCAGTTGCACCGGATTGGAAGTTTCTACGATCGCTATTCCAGGGCACCAGCCATAAGAACTTGAGATTCTGAAAACTCTAGCATAATCAGAAATAAAATGTCCGGTAATTTGTGAAACTCCAGGAGATTCGATACTCTGTAGGCAGGAGAAAGCTTAGTGACAAAGAAAAAAAAAAAAAAGAAATGGATAAAGATGGGATGATCGGAAGTTTGTCCTAGAAGCGCTCAAACTTATTAAGAATAAGGAAAGACAAATAAAAAAAACCGTTTCCAAATGTTGAGGATGAGTTGGTCGATTAATGAGAATCAAATGACAGGAATATTTACATCAAAAGTTACTTTTCCTGTGTTTACATCACAGGAGCTAATGTTAATCATATTCATCTTCAGCGATCTGCTCAAAACAAGAAACTAAAGAGCTATGGTGCACTTTGCAATCCTCATCCTCTCTGGGTCGCCATTCCCCATATTGCTACAATTACTTCTTAGAAGAGGATCCTCTACTATCACCAATGACATTAACAAGAAATTAAGGCATTCGTCAGCTGGGGTCCCAAAAACTCCAAAAAAGGCAGTGCACAGATATTCTGTCAACAGCAAAGAAAGAAACTCCCAATCATTGTTTCAACAAATCGTACTTCTTTTGTGGGTGAAATCCATCTTCTATGGTTAAAAATTAAGCAAGTAACCTTGGTGATTCTCCGTGGTTCATATCAGAAAGCAAAAACTTCTAGCTGCCTTTTTCACTGTCCACGCTTCACATCTTAAAATTAGATGTCATCGAGGCAGACTAAAGAAATTAAAAAAAAATAATAATAATAATAAAAAGAAACGGCTCACCTCAGGAATATCCATGGCCAAAATGGTGATGTGATGATTAGACTTGGCGATAAACTCTTACGCAAAAATTTTGTGACTCTCCGCATCCCGTTTTAGAAGCGACAAGCCATTAAATTTTTATTTTATTTTATTTTCTAGACTTGGTTTCTTTCTTTCTTTTTAGTTTATATGTTTTTTTTTTTTTTTTGGTCGTATGCGCCGAAACTGAGAAGTTTAGGCCTTAACGCATCAAACCCAAGAGAGCAAAGACGCATTTTCATTTAGCAGCACTCTCTCTTAAAAAGTAAAGCTTCCCAAGTCACAGAGAAGAAAATGATTGTGCACTATCAGCATTCCTTTGTTGCACTGGGAGCATCCACTCTTTCCCAAGTACAGCGAGTGGCAGCTAATGATAAGATGATTCCAGCTGCTATCAACCCCTCCAGCTCTAGCTTTACCAACCAGATGCCGACTTGGGTGTCTCTTAGGTGCACCCCTTCTTCCCCCGACAAGACACCCCCACCCTCGCCTCTCGTTACGGATGGCCAAGTTGAGAATTTGCACTTGGTTTCTTTATCCAAACAAGGGAAACTTAGCGAAGCTCGGGAATTTCTCAGACAAATGGACGGTGCCAGTATTACAGTCAATCCTGACTCGTACCATAGCCTGCTCGAAACATGTGGAAATTTTAAATCTCTGTCCGATGGAAGATTCATTCACGCGCAACTAAGGAAAACTGTTAAGAACCCACCTGTTTTTCTGGAGAATTCCGTTCTCCGGATGTACTGTGAGTGCGGGAGCCTAGAAGAGGCACGCACGGTGTTTGATGAAATGTCCGAAAGGAGTGTAATTTCTTGGGGTACAATCATTTCCGCTTATGCCCAAATGGACCCTCCTGATAAAGCTTTTTGCTTGTTTTCAAATATGCTTGGGTTGCCAACGAAACCGAATTCGTTCATCTTCACCGCACTTTTACGGTCTTTGCTGAATCCTTCTTTTTTATTGATTGGGAAGCAGCTGCATTCTCTTGCGATAAGGAGTGGGCTGGGGGGCAGTGTTGCCGTTAACTCGGCAGTATCTAACATGTACGCGAAATGTGGTTGGTTAGAGGGTGCTGAGCTCGTTTTTAATCAAATGACAGAGAAAGATGCTGTGACTTGGACTGGATTGATGGTGGGTTTCACGCAAGCTGAGAAACAGAGCGATGTCTTGCTTTTATTTGCAAAGATGGTGAGTGAATGTGTTGAATTGGATGAGTATGTCTTCTCGATTGTTCTCAAGGCCTGCGCTGCTTTAGAGGACCTGAATTTCGGAAAGCAAATTCATGGTTGTGTTGTTAAACTGGGGTTGGAATTTGAAGTTTCAGTGGGAACTCCCCTCGTGGACTTCTATGTAAATTGTAAGAATTTTCATTCTGCTTCCGGAGCATTTGAGAGGATTAGTGAACCCAGTGACGTTACGTGGAGTGCTTTGATAGCTGGCTATTGCCAAAATTGTAAATTTGATGAACCTCTTAAACTTTTTCAATCATTGAGAAGTAAGCCCGTGGGATTAAATTCATTCGCGTATACAAGCATTTTCCAAGCTTGCTCTGCGCTGGCAGACTTTAATACAGGTGCCCAAGCTCATGCAGATGCAATCAAAAGAAGCATGGTTGCTCCCCAACATGGAGAGAGTGCTATGATTACCATGTATTCAAGATGTGGAAGATTGGATTTTGCTAGCCGAGCTTTTGAGTCAATAGATGACCCTGATGTTGTGGCTTGGACGGCTATAATTGCTGGCTATGCTTACCAGGGCAATGCTACTGAAGCTCTAAAGCTTTTTAGGGGAATGACAGATTCTGGTCAGAGACCAAATGGCATCACATTTATTGCAGTTTTAACTGCTTGTAGCCATGCAGGTTTGGTCACGGAGGGCAAGCAGCGTTTGGAGTCTATGAGTAGCAAGTATGGTGTGGCTCCAACTATTGATCATTATGATTGTATGATAGACGTATACTCTCGTGCTGGTTATCTGCAGGAAGCACTGGAACTAGTAAGGAGTATGCCAGTTGCGGCAGATGCAATGAGTTGGAAATGTCTGTTGGGTGGATGTTGGACCTACAGGAACCTCGAGATTGGAAAAATTGCAGCTCAAAACCTCTTTCAGCTTGACCCAGATGATACTGGAGGCTATATTCTTTTGTTTAACCTGTATGCTACATTGGGGAAATGGACAGAAGCTGCTGATGTTAGAAGGATGATGGCTGAACGAAATTTGAAGAAGGAGCTTAGCTGCAGCTGGATAACTGTGAAGGGTAGAGTACATCGGTTTATAGTCGGTGATAAACACCATCCTCAAGCAGATGAAATCTATTCAAAGTTGGAAGAATTCAAACATGCTGTTGTGGAGAAGGAAAACGAGCTGTTGACTGAAGATCATTTGTCAGGCAGTTTGCCAGAGAGGAAGGAACAGCTTCTTGTCCATAGCGAGAGACTGGCGATAGCATTTGGGCTCATATCCACGCCAAGGACGGCTCCAATCATGGTCTTCAAAAACCTCAGGGCGTGCAAGGACTGCCACGATTTTGCTAAACGGGTCTCCCTATTGACAAGACGTGAAATTGCCGTTAGGGATTCTTTCAGATTCCATCACTTCAAGTTGGGGGAATGCTCTTGCAATGACTATTGGTGATACTTGTCAAAGTTGAGTCAGCTATAATTCTTCTTCTAGTCCTCTGCATGGTCAAATTGGTATCGCTTGTGTTGAATCCAAAGGCAAAGGTTGATAGGAAAAGGGTTGGCATCTTGCAAACTCAACAGGGTTACCGACAACTGCACACTGGAGAACCGCGTGAATCATGGGAGGAGATTTTGGGATTTATCATAAATTGATGAAATAGTTTTAAATTGGTAGTTGGGGGTGGGGCTGTCTTTCCACTGTAAAAAAATGGACGCACGCGTGACTACTTGGCAGGCAAGGTAAAACCGTGAACCAGGACTTACTAGTCCCAATCATGGCACGACGATCTACGTGGGCCATCCATGGCTGATTGGTACACTTGGCGTTGACGATAAAGATTGCTGCTATTGAGGGATCCCCGGCTTTTTAAAAAAAAAAACCAAAACCTGCGGTTGTAAAGATTTAATGTTTTGGATTTACTTCTCTGCGAAACCGAGGATCCATGTTTCGGTACGCGAAGACTCACGAGTTGTTACCCTTTTTGACTCACTCACAAGTGACTGACGACCGATATGGGCAGGCAGTGATGTATTTGAAGGCCCATCGGGGATCATAGATTTCAATTTTTAACTTAATAGTTGGATTTTTTTTTTTTGTTTTTTTGAATTCTTCAATTTCCTTCTACCCGTTCATCAAACAAATATGGCATGCAATTGCCTTTTTTGTTTTTTTTTTTTTTCTCTCCTCACCTCCTCATTCAGTACTGAGCCCTCCAAGTTACCTGTAAAGTGCTTAATATAATATCAACCCCAAAGTGGCAAACCAAACTAAAGTATATTTTGTAAAGGTGGCTCAAATATAATAATGCTCAGTTGGATTAATTTAGTAGATCTGGTGTCTGGATGAACTAAAAAGATGTAAAATAGTTAAACAATAACAGAAATGAAGCCATAGTGTTTGCGTCACTCTGCACTAGAGGCAAAGCGATGAATCAGATAAAAACGAGAAATGAAACAAAACAAGGGGTTCAGTGAAACCGGAGGAACTGTGGTTATGGTATTTGACCAAATTCCGTTGGCGCCAAATAAATAAGAAGCCTCACATCATAAATGAATGGACATGTAGCTGCTGATAAGTTAGATAAGATGCAACCCTATCCACTTCTTCAGTTCTGCTCTGCTGCTGCTACTTGATTAGCTCACCATATCTGCTGCACACACATATTACCAAGAGCCCCTCTCTTTCACACCCAAAAATTACAAGCAAATAACCCTGACTTTTTTATTAGCAACCACCACTTTGACGCGTCCAAGTAATGATTTTCCTGGCTTCTGTGCTCATAACCCGAGGTGGGTTTTCTTTCTTTTTGCTTGTTTTAATGGATAAATTGTTATCAGTCTCTTTTTATGCCAGGTGTCCATGTGTTTTGTATATGTGTGGTTCTAGTTTCAGTTTTCGACAAAATGAATGCGAATGATATATCTTAGGGACAATGCAGTTTAGTGTAGATCTGTCAATAGCGGAAAAGAAATGTTAGCCATTGCACTGCATTAGGTGTAAGAGCGTGGTTGAGTTCAAATCCCTGCTGGTGTCCCCAAATCTTGTCTACTAAAAGCTTATTGAATTCATGGAAGTTGGGGAAACGAAGAAGTCCTCTGGTTATGGCGAGCCTCCTTGGACATTCAAAGGCAGGCATGTTTTTTATTACTTGGCTAATTATTATAGTTGTAGTTACTTTGTCTTAGTAGCTGGTATCAATATGGTCGTGCTTCGTTACCTTATACAATTGGAGAGTGTTAAGGTTTGCAATTACAGTGCCTTGTACCAGCTTCATCTTGTGAAAGCAGAAACTGCTCGAGCATTGGTTCCCAGAGATTTCAGATTAGTTGAAGCTTTTGGGTATATAAATGCTTTTATTGTGACCGTTATTTTCTTCTGAGCAAATACGCAGTTGGTTGATTATTTCAATATTATGTTTTCTTTTCCTTTTTTTTTCTTTTTCTCACTGGTGGATCCACGTTTCCTTGCTGCAGGTACACTCTGGGCGGTTTTTTTCTGGCTAGCTATGAAGACAGTCCAGCTGGGCCTTTTGATGAGGTCATCTGTTCTTAATTTCAATTCACGCATAGTCTCATTAACAAAGCTGCTCAATTGGTCTGTTCAGATTTATTCTGTGATCCGCAACGGTATATGGTCTGATCGCGAAATGACTAACAATACTTTTTCCTTTTTGAAGCTTGTGGTGATTGCAGGAATCGTGTGGAATCCCCCAACATCTTGCGCGTATGTTTCCTGATACTTCCCTTCTAGCTTATAATAAGGAATTGTGGAAAACTGACTTATGAATATTATGAGTGAAAGATGTCATCTTTTTGCCTGGAAAAAGTATCAGTCTCTGAAAGCAGATGAATCTTGATCTGGGGTTTTTTTATCTGCCATCATTGTTCAACTTTAGAAGCTGATTGAGTCAGTCAACTTTGAAACTTGCCTGTTTCTTCTGGTGGGTGTCAAATGATGTCTTAAAAGATCGATTTTCAGAATGTAAGGGTCATTATTGATTTTGCAACTTTTTCCATTTTTGGGACTAAGTGGGCTTGGCAGCTGATCAAGTTGCCGTTGTCTGATCCATGATGATAGAGTGATCCGGATGGGCACCATTGAAATTAAAAAAAAAAAAAAAAAAAACACAGACATATTTTCCAAGCTAAGCTGTAGCACCTGATTTTCTACCATGCACTCCTTCTTCCTATACTTGGATAGTAGAATTATATATATTTATCTGAAATTATCCATTGAAGCAATCAACTCAACTTTAAATATTCATAAGCCTTCAATCTTTTTGGTTAACAGATGGGCAGCTAGGGTGCTTGTAAGCAATGATGATGCCTGTGATCATGGACTAAAGGTAGGCGGCAACCAAATTCATTGTAATAATTCTGAATTTCACTGACTTTTGGATTGTGACGCATTAAAACTTTTAAAAGACTTAATTGGCTCATCATTCTTCTGAAGTTTCAAGGAAATTGTTTGTGGAGCAACTTCAAACATTTCCTGTTTAACAGAAATCAAGAACGATTGCATGAAAATAGGTTAGACCAAGCAGCCTGATGCGATTAAATTTCATGAATGAATAGATATTACCATATAGCCTGAACCTTTGAATGCTAGTTCAACATCAGAGCCTCCCAAATAACTATGCTATAGGCACTGAAATTGTTTTTACTGATTTTTTTTTGTACTAATAGATGTGATGTGAGGTAAATTAATAATTTTCACCTCGTATACGGTTTCTATATGCCATGGTTCCTGGTTTAACGCATACCAAACGGGCTGTTGGACCCTGTATGAGGACCCTGAAAGGGTTATTGGATAAACTAGGGAACTCGCCAAATAGGCAAGTTGTCTATGAGGAACAATCTCCTAATAGCAATAGGCATTGATTCAGGCGGAAGGCCGCTGGCCTATCCTTGTGAAAAGTTCAATAATGTATCTTATTTCCCTTTTAATGCCAAACAAACAATGAAAATATATAATAAGCCCATATTGAAAATTGCTTTATGGTTTAGTCCTTGGATGAAGCAGAAAAAAGATAAGTAAAAGTTCACAACATTGTTTGCTAACCTGAAGACTTGCACACCCACCTATAACTACGAGCTTATGCAGCTAATTGAATTGTCATGTATGAATATGGTGCTCTTCTGCCGCCGGACCAGAGGCATCTGAAAGGCACTTATGTTTTGATATTCCTGCACTTTCTCTTGCAGAATGTTGGGCTTCCAAGCCAGGTTGCCAAGTTTTCAAAGGTGATCCTTGTCTATTTTATTCGACGTTGCTGCAAATGACATTTCAATTAACACATATAAGTATTGGTTCCCTCTCGCATATTTTCACTTCATTCACCAGCTTTGAAGGCCTAATCCATAGCTAACACATGATTAAACCAATCCGATAATATGCTTTGTAAAGTTGTGTAAGTGAGTTATTAATACCTTCAAGTGTAACAAAGCACTGCAAGCATGCACCTAAAAAAAAGGGGGAGCAATTTACATTATATTGATAGAAATGCTAAGTCCTTCATTTCTTGTGATATTTTCTGTTTCAAACAGAGAATCAAGGCCACTCCGAAGCAACAATATAACAGATTTAGCAGCTTTCTCAGCACTGTTGGTTTGGGAACTACACTCTCTAGTCCAAATGGTGGCACCAATGTTCGAGTGACTGAAATTAAAGGTTCTTCTATAGCCGATATTTGCAATATTGGCCTTACAACTGCTAGTGAGTGAGTTATCCGCGTAACTAAAGATTTTATTTTTGTCAAGGTAGCCATTTTGTCCTGTCTGCGTGTCCTATTTATTTTTACTTGTGCTTACAAGCTTGGTGCCTGGCAGTTCCAGCGTCTAAATCCAACAAATGGGTGGGGCCAACAATCAAAATGTCACTGCCAAGTTTTAGGTAAATCTACACATAGTTGATGCTTTAAGAATCGAGACTTGCAAGAAAACATAAATTCCTTATTTTTGTGATACTGCAGTGGGGGTACAGAATATATTCCCAGCCTTTTGAAGTATTCATGCGATATTGAGTGCAGGTGCCTTTTTTTTCTTTTTTTTTAGCGTACTCATAAATGGTCTTTCATGTTCCAAAAGAGTGATTCATTCAATCAATGCCAAAAAACTGAGAGGTCGTAAATGAATATTGTAGAGTGCGAGCAGTGCAGCCAGCAAAAGTAGCAGGCCCGTCACCAGCGTCAGCATGCGACGCAGCAGAATCAGAATCATTGAGCCAGGAGACTTGCAAAGATGTGGATTCAACTACTACTGGCGGATTAGATGATAGATTGAGCCTAAGCACGTCTGTGTTGTTGTCAAAGCCTATACTAGCTTTGGAGTTCAGCTGTCTGAAAATGAATGTTGAAGCTCCGGTTGTGCTGAAACACCGCTCTCAAAGCTCACTAGCAACAGCATCAGGAGTTTCTTGATCATAAGCCCCGTAAATTAACGGCAAGCCCAAGATGCCATTGTTGTGTGGGTGTCATAACAGATGGTTACCGTGAAATAGGAACTTACAGCTGCGAGATCACGAAAGGCCTCCACTCCGTATACGCCAGAAGAGAAGCTCAGCTGACGAGCCCACTACTCGCACTGCCGGGCTTGAGATGAATGATTCTAAATGGGTTTGAGAAGGGACAGTAGCTAGAGGAGAGAATATTAGTGCTTATCAGCATCACAGCCTTGCATGAAATGGGCCTTTAATTATTTTGTTTCAAGATAAAAATGTACATAAATGAAGAAATAAGTCTTACAGTTGACATAAAATTGGAGAGGAATGCAATCAGGTGCTAGTGTAAATATCACTAAGCCTAGACTTTTAATAGAAATTATCGAAACTAACCACTAGTTTCCTAAAGCTTTCTTACCAATATTTCATTTACATCAAAATATATAAGATAAAATAGTCATTGAATTTTCGAAGAGGCCCCGAGGCACCACGGTCACGAAGAATTTTCACAAACGAAAATTTTCCCGCGGCTTTGATTTGTAGGGTACACTCTGTCAAAAACGATCCTCGCAAAAGCTCCTGCAAGCAACCTGATTTCAAGGACTCGAAATTGATCCGTCTCCAGCGTTCAGGTACAATTCCTGTCTCCTTGCCCCTTTGAACACATTCAAAGATCTTGCATACTCTTGATGACATTGCCACTGGGATAAAAACCTAAGGATCCAAAAAGACGCATGGACGTGCTCTTTCAATGAAGAAACGATGGCCAATGTGCATTTATAGACAGTTCGAGAGATACTTAATCCTTTAGTTATTTGCATTTATCCAAAAACACTGAAATTCATAAAAAGAAGCTAACGCACAAATTTAGTTGGTCTACGCCTGCCTTGAGAGCCTAGTAAGTAGTAACAAGCAAACCACATCGAAACCCAACCATTTCCAAACACTGAACAGGTTTGTTTGTGTGCATAATATGATTGACGACTGATAAGACTTTATGAACGAAACCTTCGTTGAAATTCAATAATGGAAAACAGTCTCACCAGATTTGAGTGCAGTGCCTGTGGATATTTGATCATTGCTTGAGAAACAACATGCACATCAGTCATCTTGAATAACGCAGCTTTTGACACTTGGTGCAAAGTTGATGACCTGATCCATCAATGCATCACTTGATTCTAGATTTTGTGTTTCCAATAATTCATGGAACCTTTCTTCGTATGGAATGGAGATCTTCCTTGCAATCTCCACAGATTCTAACAAAGATCCATTACTGTGGACAGAAAGGCTAAATGCGGCAATCACTGATGGATCCTGAGGCTTATCAACCAGGGCTTTATGGAAAGCAAAGATGCTTATCCTGCAGCATTCATTCCAATTATATGTTGGCATTGTTTTCAAATAATCAAGCCAACAGATGTATTTTTGCCATGAAAATGCAGAGAAATTATTTGTCTAAAACTGGAATGGAGTTCCAACCATAAACTAGTATGGCATAGCTGATCAGGGGCTACAATTTTGTCAAGATTGGAAAACAAAGACTACAAAAATCAAACAGAAGAGAAAAAAGGGTCAGTGGAGACATTATAGAATTAAGATCAGAGACTCTAATAAAGACATCAGTCACGACAAACTGCCAATGAGGAAGAGATGTTGCTAGAATCATTTGAAGTAGAGGATGCAATTGAAATAAATATGATCTGTGCATGTCAAGGGGCATATGCGGTTAATAGTTGCATCTTCACAAACCAGAAGCATATTCGCTCTCTCTTCTCGTCTTTGAAAAGCTTGGGAAACAAAATAAAATGTCTGCAAGATGAAGTTAATTACATATTATCTTGTAGCATAAAGACCAATGTTTGGAAGCTATAACCATCCCACAAAAGAAAATGTCCAGAAACTATTAAAATGAGGGAAGACTTCCATTACTTGGATAGGCAGAAGTATCTCCAGAAGTTCAAATCTCCAAAGTAATCTCAAAGAAGGCTCTGCTGACCCATAAGCAAACATGTAGTTCAGTTCCAAGAGAATCCTTCCCTGCAAGCACACAGATGGAAAGGATGCAGTGGACATACAACAAAAGTACACGCCCAAGGAGCAGAAATTTAATTACCTTGTCTAGTGTAAGCACAGAGCCAGAGAACTCTTTTAAATAAAAAGCTATTTCTCTAGTAAAGTGAAATCCCAAGCGAGCGGCAATTCTAATCGCACGTAAAAGGCGAGCTGTGGATTTTAACACCACAAAATGCAGTACAATTAGTACAAGGATGCTCCAAATCGATAACAGTGCAAGGATGTAATACAATTAGTTTCATAAAATGTAGCCATAATAGATATTGAAATTCATAAACTGACCACTGAATAAGCATATAGTTACTAACCGCAGTCCTCGAGAAAAGAAAGATTTGCAGGTATTACAGTACGGACCTACACATAGCAACAAATGAAATGAATGTCCTCAGCAATTTTAAAGTACTCAACTACTGAAATGAAGCCACCATCGGATACATGCTCACCTTAGTCTTTTTAATATCTTTCACCCCCCCCCCCAACATAGTCATAAACTATCTTTTAATATGGATCAAACATCAACCTGCCATTTAAGGAGCAGAAGTTACAAAATGTATAACTCAAATTTCTAGTAGTAGGAGTTACATTATTTCCTTTGAAAATAGCAGCTAAACAACTAAAAGCTAACTCATATCAAAGTTTATGATATACAAATTCCAGTGAGCAAGGGTGACAAAGTACCCATTGATTGTAAAATCCCTCTGCAAGCAATTTCTCCACCATATGTAGTCACACTCACTACAATCTGGAGGTTTTCTGAAGTTGTGGTTGAACCGTCTCCTAGCCTTTCTTGTAGAAGTGCTAAAACTTGAAACCTATTTGAGGCTAAATCCATGAAACTTACAGAAAAAAGAGACTTAAAAATAAATACCGCTGCTGGGGTTAACCTCCACAATCCATTTTTTCAGTGTTTTCATTAAGCACCCACCCCAGTCACTTACAGGCAGAATCTAAACCGTGATCTCACTTTCAAACCATTCTTTAACCCAACAGCTGAAACTAAAGGCCCCAGGCCTGGGGATTTAATAAGAGAGAGAATTAGTTAGCAAACCAACCTCTACAACAGTCTCATTAATGTGCACCTGGCATATAGGAAACCTTTTTCCAACAATATGACATTGGCGAAATGCATTTCGTACCTGAAAATTTTGGAGGCATTTAACGTGAATAATTAGTGCCCCACTGGAATACTTCATGAGTGCAACTGCAAACCAATGGGAACTGATAACTAAGGCGATGCTGTAGCAGAGAAAGAAACAGTGAATGCAGTTTCTGATGGTTGAAGTCTTATGTACGAGTTTTATGGCCAGCATGAATCTGATTAAGGTTAAATAAAGTGTGTCCTAGTGCACAAGACTCCCCCCACACGATGGGGAGGAGTTTGGAGAAGCGTCGGATACGATTAGGGTTAAATTTAATTTAAAAAAAGAAAATGGAAAAAGCTTGAAGCCATACAGGTGATGCACAACCATGTTAACAGAAGAACGGCCAAATTCCAAAATCAGTAAACCTTTCACAATGTTGCCCACACTTATATCAGCCAAGGCATTGGCACGAACGAACATGCCATGATACTCTGACAAGCCATTAATAAATACGAAGCCGTGCGATTCGGAGATAGAGCCGTCTAGCTTCTATGGAGCTTAGCACAACATAAATAAAACAAAATCAAGAAAGGAATTATACTCAGACCAGACCTCATTTAGTTCAGCTGAGGTTATAACGTCAAAATCTTTAGGTAATCCTCCTTAGGATAAGATCTCGCACACAACTTCCAACAAGATACACCTCATACCCTACAGGGTAACGACAGTGGGTAATTCTTCAGGTTTTTTAAAAAAAAAAGCCACAATCACAAGCACACGACTGCAGAGAACAACATGAAGCATATATAAACTTTCTTTTCCACCTAAAAGCGTGCGTGTACTTCAGTAATTGAAAAGAAGAAAAGGAAGAAAAAGAGAGGTTGATTGACGCGTTGCTTCAGTCTGAATTTCGCGCAAGAGAAACCATGCGCTTGACAATGACCAATTTCGACTCGAGACTTGGATGAAATTAAAAGTTAAAAAAAGGCGATAATATTAAGAACCTTTCCTCTTGAGGGCATTAAGAACCAGTCGCGTGGGCTCGGCAATCATCGAATTACTGATCCCAAGTTCCTTAGAATCCAATTTCTTCCATTGCGATGTCCGGACGACTTGTTCACTCGGCGATGCAATCGCAGCAACCAAGCTGCAATGTCGAATCTGCGTTCGCCCGTCATAGCATATTAGGAAAAAGCCAAAAAAAAAAAGAAAAAGAAAAGGTAAAACTCTTAACATTGCAACGATTAGAAGAAAATTTCGCATTTTCATCAAATTCAACCAAGCAAAATAATGAACTTTTGATGAGAGGGGAGGAGGAGAGGAGGGTGAAAACGAAGGTGGCTTCTCCACACAACGGTCATCGCAACATGCAATGAATCACACTAATAATCTGATGGTGGCGGCACACACTTTTGAAGTTCGAATTAATTGAACAATAGTCATAATAATAATAATAATAATAACAATAGTCATAACAGTAATGATGATGATGATGACGACGACGACGACGATGATGATGGAGCAGTCGCCGTCCCCAGAGAGAGAGAGAGAGAGAGAGTGTGTCATGAAGCAAATACGAAAATGGTCCAAGTCGCAAGACAACCTCCGACGTACAAGGAAGAATTGGACCTTACCCCAGATTTCAACTGTTGAAGAGTTTAGACGGGCCACCCACCGATTTTTATGTTTTTTCTGATCTACATGATTCCCTCGGGCTTGAGCTTGGGCTTGGGCATGGCCTGGGAGGACATACCCCTATCCTCTTCTCGGGCGTTCTCGCGTTCCAACGGGTCTGTGATGGCCCGCTGATGTACTGCTGCCAGAGGAGCCAACAAAAACCCATTTCTTGTTTGATCACATTTCTCTCCATCACTTTGCCAACCCCATCGGGCCATGCTCCTACTCGGCCCACTTAGGCCCGAAAGACTTCGTCGTGAAGGTCAATTTTTCGGCAGCAGAGTAGACGTTCGAAAGTTCAGATATTAGCTTGCATCATTATTTGTTTGTTATGGGCAACAAACGAAAAGAAAAACAGGCACATTCTTAAGTCCACATTGTTTTTTTTTTTTCTTCCATTTGATGTAATTTCGCTGTGGTCTGGCTACTTGAATAAAGTTCCAAATGATCTGTCATTTGGATTCTAGTCATGAGAAGGTACTTTTACAGAAAGCGTAGACCAATTTTCTTCCACCACCAAACCACCCCCCCCCCCCCCCCCCAAAAAAAAAAAAGGGGGTTCTCTATTGGAGCAGAAAGAAAACAGAAAAAATAATCAATCCCATCAAATCTTCTAGGGATACATATTCATGTAGATGTATACGTTAAAATATATGAAGAGCACTCAAGAAAAATTGGATGTAACTTAGGAAATAAGGAACAAAGGATTAGTCAGTCCAACAGCTTTGGAAAATACAACTTGGGTTATGTCATCATATATGTCACCAAGATAATCAACAACCATTTGGCGTCACTCCAATCTATTTTCTCCACATTGGGAAATTACTTAAAATCGAGGAAAATAAAGGAATTCCGCCAAAAAAAAAAAACAAAAACAAAAACAGAGAGAGAGAGAGAGAGAAGAAAAAGGAAAGGTGAAAATTAAAAGAAAAAAAGGTTTAATAACTTAATTAGGAGTGATAAATGTAAAATAAGATTATAATTAAGAATATTTCACTTTCCAAATCTCAAGTACTCCTCCGACCGTAGTGCAGCACCATGACATGATCGGTAGTAGTTGATGATTCTGCTGGAAGCAAAGTGACTGCGTCTCTTGGGCTCCATATGTTGTCCCTCACATGCTGCAACGTCAAGAAAGGCAGAAGCTGTTGTCCTCTACACGTTATTTCCACCTGCTTTTTTTATTTTTCACATCAAATCACAGTCGTGCACATGCACATGCGCATGCACGTGCACGTGCACTCAAAAAATGTTAAGCCATTTTCCCAAATTACACAATGCATATAGACAAAGACGTAGCAAAACACCCATCAATTGAACGATGAAGAGAGAAGCAGGGCCTATAAGTCTCAAAAATTACATCCCATACATGCGCATGAATGCCAACAAAAAAAAAAAAAAAAAAGGCTCCATACTATGGATATCTCATAATGATAGCTAGTCACCGTCGTGGCTATGGTGCATAAAATAAAAACGTCGTCAAGTTCATCACTCAGTTGACTTTCTATTTCATGCAAAGATTAATTTGGAGCCATTGATGGGATCGCTTTGTTAAAGCGAACCGTTGTTAATTTCACTTGTACTCAATATATAGGACTTCTCTCCCTAGGATATGCCATCATCAACTTAGCTATGACCATTTACACTAGAGTTACCCAATTAAAGAGCTCAAACTCATTAGACAAGTCCATATCCTTGGCACGACTTCATTAGAGCGATTCATGGAGTGTACAGTGTACCTAGGGGAATTCCACTTTGCTTTTTTCATCATCACAACAAATCCCACTTGCGAGCAACGAAAGATTCTAGTAGGGACCTTTGATGCAGTGTAAACCAATCATGTGAATATTTTGAGAATTTGAAATTGGAGAAGGAAATATATATATATATATATATATATATATATATATATATATGATAATGTATTGAAGTCATGCTTTGTCACTAGCTTACGTCTGCCCTCCCCAATGCTTTCCGACTTGCATCTTCTTTGTCACGCAATAATACTTAAATAAATAAATACTTGTAACGTCGTCTACTTTACCCATAATACTCTCCCCCGTCCTTTTTTTTTTTTTTTTTTCACTTCACTCAACGAACTCTTCCTTGACGCCGTAAAATATGTATATATACATATACGATAAACAATCCGGTCAACGTTCAGAAACTGGAATCGAGCGTTGGGGGCTGCCCGCGCTCCCGCCCCCACCCCCACCGCACGATCTCAAAAAATGCCCGGGTTTAATCATTACGGGGCCCACTCAAGCTTTGGTCATAAGCGAAAATCATGAGCCAGTGGACTTTTATCGACTATTTTTTTTTTAATTCATTTTTTATAAGCCTAGGCAAAATTTGTAATGGATCCAAAAAGCACGGCCAAACAAAATAATGGAGAAAAAGATGTACTTGCTTAATTTTTTTCTCCTCCTAGAAAATAAAAACAAAGCTTAACTCCAACAATAAGAACATCTTAATTCTAAATTTGTATTACTAATTAGATAGTAAGAAAGATAGATACGATCCTCACGTTGTCATGCACGTCTACCTCACGTTGCTTTCTCTTCCTTCTGAAAGAAATCCCAAACTACGAAGGTCAAATATTCCTCCAATGAAGCCTAACAGCCGCTATATATATTGTTAATTGATTGATATTATCTTATAGCTTTGTAGAGATAAAAGCCGGGGAATTCTTTTGTTTGTTATTACGGGGGGGGGGGTGGTTTGTGGTTGATATCAGAAAGCTTGCACGGCATTAGAATCTAATTTATTATTTTATTTTGCATGCATATTTTATATCTATATATTCACCAAAGTTCTGTCAAAAGCATGGAAGTTCTTCCACTTGCGTTTTGTGTGTGCGTGCAATTAATCTGCCCCCCTTTTTATGTTTTTGTTTTTCTTCTCTTTCGACAACTTAGAATGATGCTATCGTGGATTCATCTCTCACCTCGTGCATTATTTTCCTATCCTGGGACGGGAAAAAAAATCTATATAATTTTGGCTATTTCATAATATAATAACAGTAATATTATTATTTTCTCTTTTTTTTTTCTGCCTCTGTAAGTGGTTTTGTTGTGAAAGAGAGACATGATGATGGGAGCCTTTAAAATTCTATCCAAGTGCAGCACTGAAAGACTTTCTGATGATGGGATTAGGGGGGGGGGAGCTTTTTGAACACAATCCTTTGGAGTAGAAAGGAAACCTAAGATTAGCTGTGGGAAAATGCTGAGCTTAAAGAAGCGAAAGCATGACGAAAGGGAGAGACTAACGCATGCAGGTTGGGGAGGCTGATGTTTTCTCATCCACGTGTGATTTTGGAGACCCTACGATGTGGTTTCCTCTCTCTCTCTCTCTCTCTCTCTTTTGTATGGGGTGCACCTTTAATTTGGGTCAACTCGCTAGGCAGGCCAAAAAGTTAAAAAGCAATTTTTTTTTATCTTTTTGTATATTTTTGTTCTTTAATCATGGGATGAAATCTCATGTCCTCCTAAATTTAGTCCCCTTTTATCATTTGTCAAACTTAAAATCTACAATTAGAAAATGTCTAATGACTAATACCAATCCTTTCATGTGTTATGAAAGTCAGTGATATCTCAAAAATCTTTTAGTAAAAGGAAAGGAAATTAACCTTCCCACGCCATCAAGGCATCATATTGCTTCCATTCGCTGAATTGAATATACGGCAATGCATAGAATATTACGTACCTGTGTTTTTTTTTTTTTAAAAAAATAATAATTTTTGTTTGACAAGTTATCAAGTTACTTGTGCTCCTGTACAAGAATTTTTATGTTTTATTTTCGTGAGACGTGACCAATTAATGACTGCAAAATGCTAGAGTAAGTGCATGAATACAAGTTTGCACCTAGATATACAGTAATAACCTACATCATTGCTCGAGGACACCTGGTCCTGGAACTAAACAGATGCCTAAATTTGCGCTAAAAATCACTAGCGACTCGTTATTTACATGCCGTGTGTGAGAGGAGGGGTTTGCTATTTAATTTGGCATGGTCGGCCGTGGACTTAATTAAATCTCTAGCACTACAAGTTGATTGTAACGAAGTTACAGTGATGCACTTCGGGTGGTGCAACCAAATACGAATAAATTGGCAAATCAATGGCATGCCTAAGTGGACCGACATAAAATATAAAATAAGGTACATATGAACCCTATTGCACATGAGTTCATTCATTGTAAGGAAAAGCAAGAAGAATGTTGAGGGTGCCACACATCTTATGTAATTGAAATTTTTTATGCCATGGCATTGTAGATGACTGATTTATGATTAAGCGAAGAATACGGAATGACGCAACATCTTCTCTCCTAAAAATAAAAATGAAGACGTAGACAAAGAGATATATAGTTCTGGGTATGGGCGTGTGCTGTTGGATATGACATATAGAGTCTTATAATATTTTGGCCTGGTTGATAAACATACATTAGGAGACTTGTCTTAACCGAGTCCTCCTTAATCCATGGCATGGCATCGAGTGCAAGAAAACAACAGAAAAGTAATATGTGCAGCCAAAGCGTAGCCTAGGGGTTGACCACAATGTAAACTTATGTGTAAGGACAAATCATTTAAAAAAAAAAAAAATTGGAATTCATCGTTGCGCATGCCATGCACACATTCGAGTTAGTATATATGAAGTATAGCACACATCTAGGAAAAAACGATAGCCAATTTGTGTATAAGTTATATATATATATTTATGCTTCCAGAATTGTGTTCGATTATTTTAATGAGTTTCCATTTTGACATGCCATTGATTGTATTGTAGAAAGACGAAGTAAGAATGCCACGGGATTGTATTGTATTGTAGTATTCATTCTATGCAAATGCGGTTGACTTATATGTTGCGTTGTCCTCATTGATGTTTGCCACTTTGAGTCTTGCTTATTATTGTCTTTATCCGTCACTGTCTGTTTGTTTGGTACCCTACCCTAGGAGCGTATAATTAAGCACGGCTAGCCTTAAAAGATGAATACTAGGCAGCTCTATATCAAGCAAGCATGGCGACTTGTCTGTGTTCCGAATAACATGAAAACTGTTCAGAAAAATGAAAAAGAAGAAAACCCATAAGTATGTCTTTTCCATTTCTCAGTGGATAACCAAATCTGTACCCAACAAGAAAAAAAAAAAAACCTATTTTATTTAAATTCTTTTATATCCTTTTTAATCTTTTAGACTTTATATTAAAGGGGGTGATTGTTATAATTACTCACAAGGGGATATATATATATATATATATTTATTAGAAACACCAATACAAATTCAAACTAATTGAAAAAAAAAAAATCTATCAAATAGTTTATCTCAAGTTTGTAAGTTAATTTGAGTTTTTATCTTCTTAAACTACCGTCATTCTCTAATTATTATAAAAACAAGTAGGGTTCAAAATTTTGACTTGTTAATTATTTAAATTATGACTAAAACAAAATTTTATTGGTTAGCTTTTTAGTTCTTTTCTTCTAGATCTCATTGGTTGGTCCACGAAGCTCACAATGTTTGTAAACAGATATATTCAAATATATGCGTGTGTTTTTTTTTTTTCCTTACTTAAGTGGTTTAAAACAACTCATCCACCAAATCACGAGTCCATCCATAATTATTCTTCGTTTTTCAAATCACACACACTCACAAGTACGTATGTGCCATTTATCAATGGAGGATGATGAATTAGACAAGCAGGAAAGGATAATTAGCTTACAAGCATAGCATGGGAACCAAAATCAAGGCTCACTCGGATGAAGTGCAAATTAGGACAGGCTACCTATGACAGATTTTTAAAAGACTTTGATTAGCAGTATGTGATCACTGATCACTATAGACACCATACTTAAGTTTTGTTTTGTGACTTCCTGTCTAAAGAAAAAACATAATACATGGATAATTAAGCTCGGGCGCCTATAGATAAGCCCAGGACTTAACTCACTAAACAATCAAAAGAAAAGACAAACATTTCACCTAGTAGCTAATGGTAAAGACAAATGACCGAGGATTAGCATTGACACATGCTTTGACGATACTCCATGCTGTGCAACAAGCGTTTTCGTTGCCCTTTATATGGCGTCGTTGATTAAAAAGTTGGACAGCTCTACATTGTATTTTTCTGCGTTGTAACAATAGCACACTAGAACATGCATGTCTACCAAATAGAAAATGCATGGGAATTCGCATTTTCGTTTGAAGGAAAGGTCCCCTACAATGGAACGATTATTTTTCACAGCCCAAACCTAACAGTCCCTTGTCAAGTTATGTGACACCTCGTCAAAGAGAAACTCCAATTTATATCTCCGGCCAGGATCAACCATATAATTAATCTCTAGAGATTGAGAACGAAGATTAAATTTTCCATGATCTTTGCTAGAAGACCCATCCTCAATTATATATGTCCAGCAAATTAAGCAACTCCTAACTTCCAATGTATGATTAATGGCCCTTTCTTTATTTTATTTTTTTACTGGTCCCACACACACACGTTCGATACGCAACAAAAGGGTTAATTAATCCTGTTTAGTTAAAAACTAAAGATTATTGTTGAGATGGCAAAATCGAGAATAGATGTGGAGGATGCCTTTCCTATTTCCTCGTTGTCCATTATGAACTTCCAAAGAGCCTATCCTTTTGTTCTTAGTTCCTTCCTCTTTCTTTCTTTTTTATTATTTTTATTTTATTTTATTATTTGTTTTTGGCTTTTGGGTCATCTAGGTATTTCGTTCGGTTATTTTTCGCCACTTTTCATGCAAGGCAAGGATGTGCGGTGTGCTGGATCGTATTGAGAAGTTATTTTCTCCATTTGTTTTGGGGGGTCAAGAAGAGAAGATGGTGGGTGGGTAGCTTTCGATGGCTTCTGGATATTAAGGAACAACACTTTGAGACAAAATAAAGCATCCATAGCTAACAAACCATGGAGCTTATAACCAAGCTTAAAGGACCCATTGCTTGGATTAGACAAACATTTAGTTCGAAGACCGACTTTGTTAGAAGCCTAGATGATTATAATGAACTAATTAAAGGCTAATGATACTAGAAAGAAAAGACCTATCTGCTTTTAAAGTCAATTCAAACTAGCAGTTAGTATTTAAATAGAAATCAGCCCAAATAAGTTTAATTTAATATAATTTTAAAAGTTAGATGAATATAAATGTTTATAATTATATAAAAATTTGATGTGCCCATTATTTGTATATTTATTAGTTATTATTATTTATTATGTGATGGTTTCCAAACTAATAAAATTGAGATTTTTTCATATCATTGTTTATCAATGATATTTGAGTTATTGAACTCTCGTCATGATATTAAAACTAATTAACTTCTAACAGCCGCCTGAAATATACCTCTCATCTAAATACCATTTTATCGGACAAGCCACTATACTAATTGACAAATGCATTTAGTTCGGCTGTTTCTGTCATCCCTCTAACACCAGCTCTCTCTCTCTCTCTCTCTCTCTCTCTATCTTCCCCCAGAAATATTCGTTCAGCCACAATTTCTAGTTTGAAATGTTGGTTGTTTTCCTATTTTGGGCACTTCCATTTCATCTCTCTCGCTACATTTCTGCCAATATCCCCCCCTCCTTTTTTTTTTTTTTTCGGTGGGGATAAGTTATGTTTCTGCCAATATCCTGATTGAAATTATGAGACAAGCAAAAGAAAAACACAAAAATGAAGCAGCAGAACAAAGTACCATCAAGTTCAACTACTACTCATTATTATGAGTACGAATAGAAAAGGAAATGCAGTAAATGTATAATTATAAATACCTCTGATTCGCTATCCAGTTTCAGCTTGTTAACCAGATACTTCATTATCAGTCGGACTGTCATTCTCTCATCCCTGGAGATTGCAAATATCAAAGCGAAAGCAAATCATTATTAGTCTAGAAGATGTGGCTTCTTCAAGTTCAATGTCTTGAAAGCACTAAACAGAAGGGACAGGACCGAAAAAAGGAAGGGAAAGTAAAGGACTGATGCCTAAGAGAAGAAGCTAAGCTTTAGTTACTTGATTCTCAGGTAGCTTTTGGATACTTGAGGCAAGAATAGTTCTTTTGATCTGCATGATGGATAGAGCAAAGCAACTCATTACAAATCAGAAAATTTGCCTTAAATACCAAAGCAAAGAAGGAGAAATAAAAAGGCTTTAAAAGATGAGATCCAAAAGGTTACTGGTTTTGAGATGCTTGTAACATAAACCAAACGCCCGAATGGGGTCTCCTCGGAGGATCGATGACTCTAAAGTCCGAGCTTGGTCCGGCGATATCTATTCCACTATGGACTTGATGCAAGGGACGCGAAAAATAGGCCCCCAGTGGCATCAAAGCGGAAGAAGAAGAAGAGGAAAAAGAAGGAGGAGGAGGAGGAGGAGGAGGAGAAGGAAGAGGAGCCGTTGCCATATTGTATGGTGGCGTAGTAATAATAGTAGGCCTAAACGGCCAGTTAACATCTTGTTGATGAGAAGGAGGACACGTTGAGGCGCTTCCAAGTCCTGGATGGTGTTGAAAGAACAACGATGTACTAAAACTAGAGGCACCAGGGATATTCATAACTTGCCTTGGATGAGCTCTAAATTCATGGGGAGGATGAAACACAGGAGAGCTCAATAGTGGCCTCCCAACTTGATTGGAACTGCTGCCACCTGGTGACGGTAATAGATCAAGCTCTATTAACCCCCCTCTTCTTGCTGTACCTGTTGGGTCCGCTAGATGATCATGGAGATCATTCTCATTTCTGGCGCCGTGACTGTGGTGGCTTGTGCTTGTGAGGCCACCTATGCCCAATTGAAGCCACCCTTCACCTTTCTCGTCCTGACCGTCTTTCGAGCTCGACCCAGCTTCATTATTAAGACTGTTAGTTCTTGATTCATCTTCGGCCATGTTGTTACAATTAGCAACGTCCAGACCAGAATATTCTAATAAGCAATTGTAGAAGTGATCATAACCTTCTAATCGATTCATAAGACAAAAGCTCTCCGCACAACTACCATAACCCCTGTGCCACTGATCCCGCTGCCGCCGCCGCCGCCGCCGCTGCTGTTGATGTTGCTTTACTCTAGAGAGGCTTTGTGCAGGAACCATGGTCATATCCGAAGGCCCTGAAAGGCACACCGCCGCGCACACCAACTAAGACGACGACGACGACGATGGACACGGTTGTCCTTGTCGTTGTCGAATTCAAAGACAGCCATGGGTCCAAACGTTTGTCAACTGAAAGCTATACTTATAAGAGGAAGGTAAAGATGTTGTGGCCATAAGGATGTGCTAAAATTGTGGAATCGAAAGAGAAAGAAACACCCATTAACCAGACGATGATAATGATAAGGGTTTTTAGTGGATATTACCCGATATCCCAATTAAACATATCTCGCGCTACAACAAGGAGAATAAACGCTTTCCAAATCCTACTTTCCTTACAGTCACTTTGTTTGGAAACTTGTGAGAATGAAATGGTATGCAGACCTTTTACCGGGAGAGAGGTGTTGGTCAGTCAGTCATTTGTTTATATAGTCATAATCGTCACTAATTTTTTATTTTTTATTTATATACATGCGAATTCTTCTGTTTTTCTTTTTGGACTCTATTAGGGATAAAATATATGTTCCGCTTGTTTACTAATGGAGAAAAAATTCGGAAATATAAAGGGTCGTCCAGCTAACAACTCTGGGAAAGCTTCAAAAGGACGAAAATGGCTCGATATTCTTTTTGGATATTCTCAAAAAAGAAGAAGAAAAAAAAAAATGAAGGTTCCCTTTTTTAAGCCCCAATGCTGGACTAATTAAACGTTGGGATTCGGAGGGAGTGTCTAGGGACAGCCAGCCCACGACTAGAAATTCAACCGACCGATCGATGTGGCTCTCTCATGTTTTGAATCCTTCAGCTTAAAAAAATTCAAAAGTACTGACCATTAGGCCTTGGCAAATCAACAACACATTCAGCCGTATTATAGCATGAACCGTTGTATCTCTTCCACCGAACCATAATCAATCAATTTAGTGGTTTGTGAACAAAGTTTTTGTCTCTCACACTTACTGGACATTATTTAAAGCGCAAAAGTGTCGCTGAGTTGTACATTTAGACTAAGTTAATAATTTAATTGGCCTTTAAATTAAGTAAGCGTCGTGTGAACCAAGTTCTCGTTTGTTTGTTTTCTTTTTTCTTTTTTTTTTTGGTGGGTGGGTGCGGGTGGGGGCGCTTTAAGCTCTTCATTTGGCATTTTGACTGAGGAAAAAGGAAAAGACAAAAATGGTGTCTCTCTTTCAAAATTGATTGGCTGTAAACCGAATTAATTGTCTGTTGAAAGGGAATGCGAGGTGTAAATTAAGGGGAGCGCCCATATAAATTAAGCGGGCATGACATCTTTAGCTTGCCTGTGAGAACGAAAACATAAGATAATAAAGCAAGGAGCACCCGGATCATATCTGAATGAGTTTGCCATCAATTGAGGGGTAATTATTATAAACAAGTTGAATCGAGGACTTTGGCATGCACAATGGTGTTTCCCCACAACCCGAGGCAACCAGCGACGTGGGCATTGTTAGGACATTCCTTGCATAAAGCACATGTGCCTCCCACCCTCCCTGCAACAACTGTACGGGTCGCCTTCGTTTGTCAAATTCTCTTTCCCCCCCCCCTCTCTCTCTCTCTCTCTCTCTCTCTCAGAGATACCCATGCCCTTATTGCCTTGTTGCCTCATCTATGTGAGGTAAAGCAGTTAAAAAGATTTATAAGCTTTTAAATGGAAGTTATAGTTTAAAGTAGAACAAATGGTGCCGGCCCTTGGCAGCCTCTCTTCCTGAAAAGCTGCTAATTCTCTTTCCAGCCCATCAAACATGGTCTCTTTCTCAGTTTCTCTCCCCCAAAGAACTTCTTTTCCTTTGAAAGAAACAAAGGGACTTTTCAAAGATGGTTCAATCGGAAATTCTCCGGAACAGATTACACATTGAAAAGCTATTGTGGGGCGTATTTCCCTACCGAGGCCCTACATTCATTTCAGA
This sequence comes from Ceriops tagal, assembly GCA_021533255.1. Taxonomy (NCBI): domain Eukaryota; kingdom Viridiplantae; phylum Streptophyta; class Magnoliopsida; order Malpighiales; family Rhizophoraceae; genus Ceriops; species Ceriops tagal. Next base: position 8,584,893 of record CM038610.1, on the reverse strand, counting down.
CAGTAGTTTCAAATATCTAGAACTCAATCTTGTTCGCATACTTACATTAACTATGAAAATAAAATATGAATAGGTGTTACTAAATTGGCAGTGCTTGATATTGAGGAGTTGAAATGAGGTTGCAAAATACATGAATTTGGAGCAGGCTTGTTTGCACAAGCTACTTATGAATAAAATTCACTACGTAATGTTAATTGAAAAAAAAAATGGTGTTTATATATACTTTTGATGCGATAATCACTCGATATAATCTAATAGTCACCAACTTTTAACTTAGGGTGAGATCTGGAAGACTTCACTCATGAATAATCCTTTCCTTCAATCCACCTAGACTAAAAATAGTATGATGCAGCCTTGTGCTTGTGACACACTAATAAGGCCGCTCTCTTATAAGGCTTTCGATCGATTTCAAATTTTTTATTTCTAAAAGCTAAAAAATATTTACATGTTGCTTTCAATAGGAAAAACCTTAACATTTCAGAAATTGACATTTATTTCTCAGAAAAAGAAGCCATTTTTTGGTGGTCAAGCAGAAGCGCAGAGAGGACACGTGAGCGAGAGAGTTGGAGAGAGAAGAGTCGTAGAGTGGCGGGAAGAGAGAGGAAATTTGACGTTTTTCTATGACTATCAAATATAAGAAAATGTTTTCTAACATATTTCCATGTCTCAACCCTTTGTGACCAACCTAAGCAATTAGTGACAGTGCATGGGCATGGAATGGCTTAACGTAGGAACAAAAGCACAAGAGGAAGGGTCAGTGTCATTGATGGGATATGTTTCTTCATAAGTTTCATCCTGAATATTTCAGAACGTTCATGTCCATTTCCCCCTCGCCCCCCCACCCTAACCCCCAGCCTTCATCAAATAAATGGGATTTAGTAGCCTTATTTGATCACTAAGTTGATAGACATACAGTGCCACGCTTTAAAGTTGGCAGTGACGTTGATATTACTCGAGATTGCTACCTTTACACAATATCACGATCAAATGCAGCCACCATGAATTGGAAATTGAGTTGTGCTTTAGCAAAAAGTACGGCTGAATCAATGTAAGTGCTCGCAAACAGGTCAAGCAATGTTCCCTTCATGGCTCGCTAATTGATCCAATTGCTTGGCAACATTTTAAGTATTTTAATTATATGTGTGCGCGTGTGTGTGCGTGTGCGTGTGTGTAAAGAGCTTCGGTAGCGGGATATTTGAGTCTTTTATGCAATGTTCTAGTTGCCATTGCTTAGGAATTGATGGTTTCGAACTTGGAATGATGGAAAGAGAATGAGAGATTGTATTGTTGTATACGTAATAATCATAATCATGCATGGCATCCTTTCATGAGTGCTGTTTAGACTTGCACAGAGAGAGTTGGGGTTGCAGACGGTTTCATATATGGCAAATTCAATTAGTACCGTACTAAGCGGAGAGCAATCCAGCATGTTAGAATTTGAGGAAGTGGGGTTGGCCTTCTCCTCTCCACTTTATCGAATCAAAAAGGGAAGGATAAATTGATCATAATAGAAGGAGCTTTGCTTTAATCTCATCATCATTGCGTCATCAATTCCATATCATCACTAGCTAGCTCCGCTCCCTTTCCTTTTTTTTTTCTTTTTTAAAATAATAAATAAATGAGTTTAATGTTGTGATCGAAAAATCCAAGCAAAGAATATATAGAAGGTGGATTTCAGTAAATAATATATATATATATATATATATATATATAATTTTAATATTTCGTTCAAAATTTATATATTTTTAACTATAAAATTAAAATGTATAAAAGATAAAAAAATATTTTACTCTTAATTATAAAATTGTCAAAATAAATTAATTATATTTTTATTTTATTTACATATTTTATTAATATATTGTGTATTTATTGTTTTAATTAAAAATTAACATTTTAAAACACAAAAAAAAAAAATCATTAAAACTTAAGTTTAGATTTTTTTTTGGTTAAATCTTTTAGTCACTAATTTTTTCTGAAAATAAATTAACTTGATGGAGTACGAGGCTTTATAGCTAATGGTGGCCTTTAATCTCGAGAGAGAGAGAGAGAGAGAGAGAGAGAGAGAGTAGGTGGGGGCGTTTGCACTTGCACGTGGAATAATGAGTTAGCTATATGTGAGTCAAATGTGATGCGAATGTGAGAGATGGGATAAATTGAAGTGAGGGTTTAAATTTTGTTGTGTGTGTGTGTGTGTGTGTGTGTGTGAGAGAGAGAGAGAGAGAGAGAGAGAGAGGTGGGGGGGGGGAGAGAGAGGAAAAGAAAAAAAGGGAGGCTGTGCATGGCGTATGGCGGGAGTTTTTGTCAGGTGATTGAGCACCCTTCGCACGCACAGATACAGTCACAGAGCATTGCCTTTTTATTTGGGGGGCGGGGGGAGGGTGGGGTGGCTCTTCGAATTCAAGTTCCTACTTACCTCATCCCCCAACGCCCCTTCCGCTACTCTACTCCGTGATCTATTATTGTTCTCTCCTGCTTTTGGGTACACTAGACTTCGGGTTAATGAGAGCCATCCGTACTCATATCCAAAAAGACCTTAATTACACTCAAAAGTCACTCAGTGACGTTTATTAATGGATTTCAAAATTGAGCTCAAAAAAAAAAAAAACAAAAAATAATCATCTTTTCACAGATACAAATGAGCCACACAATAAGGATCAACTCGAGTGGTTTTTGCTGCTCTATGCAATATATAGACACGGCTCAACGTATACCAAGCAGCTGCAGCAGCAGCTGGTAGCTTCTCGAATCCAAGCAAGCGAAAGAAATCAAATTAAGCAGCTTGCAAAAAGTTGACGGTGGCTAGGTTAACCTAACTACAAAAGAGGTTAACCTGACAAAGTACGGAGACTGAGCTCTGATTTGGTGCTCTTTGGCGCTTTAAGCCATTTCCATGCGTTTGATTTATGTCAATCCTTCAGTGCGGCTTCAAAAGTGGGAAATGAACAGCCTTTTCTGATGCAATTGTTCACGCTTCTTCATACACTTGAGCCGTGTTCCCTTGTAAAAGGGCTCTGTGTGTGTGTGAATTGTAAACTTGATTCCTCGGCCTGCTCCATCATGTCACAAGAAGCCAAGGCAAGTTATTATTATTATTAGTTTCAATACAAAACAAGGGAATTAAAATAACAACCTTTGAGAAATTAGGTCGAACCCTTCCTCTCTAAGCAAAGATTGTTCCCTTGTTGGAACTTGGCTTATAAATATAGCAAAGCAGATTAAAAAATTGTGAATATTAATTGATTTCAATTGGCTGCGGAGTGTTTCTCGCAGTTGCCTTCTTTTCTAATCTATTGTCAATATTTCCGCCTTTTAATTTGGAGACATTAAGCATGTAAACAGTAATCCTCTAATGATTTTACTCCAGAAAACATAGGCATTTCTTTGAATTTTTTTTTTATATAAAATTACAACCTCTTTTTTTTTTTTTTTGTTGTTGTTTGGAGAAGAATTTTTCAATTTAAAAACAGTAGGCATTGTTAGGTACAAGAGTAAAGTTTTTTAAGGGAGCTTGAGATTCAGACTCTCAAATTTTCCTCAAAATAATGTAGACTTAATTCCGATGAGCTAAGAAAAAAAGAGTAACTGATAAGTCATTTTAATCAAATTCTTTCACATAAACATGTGGACGGAACACTCTGAATTGGTATCCCCAAAATGTTCTAGATCACCGTTTCCAAGTTTAAATGGGCTAGATCGTGGTGTAACAAAGGCGCAACTCTCAATCTCTCTGCAAATCAATGGCAAACCCATGTCGCAGACAAAAAGCACATAACATGCTTTCTTTTGCAATCTTGTGACAGTGACGGGTCATGAAGGGAAATGTAGGGTTGGGTGTCTATTGATGGTGGATGATAAATACGTGGAAAGAGAGGTGCCCTTTTGTTAGGCTGGGTGGATAATTTTGGCAATGGCCTCTACATGTAGTGGACTGTTTTGTGGGGTGATCATTCCAAAGTGAAAAGGGGGCCAACTTTCTATAAGTCCCCCTCCCCTCCCCCCTCCCTCTTCTCCTTTCTTTTTTGAGATCGATTAGCACTTTGTGTTGCATGTCCCCCCTTTGAATATTGCAAAGCAATGCTCTTTCTCCCACGTCTACAGTTCAGAATATTCTCCCATTCTAAATTTACTCGAATGCTCTTTTTGGGGCGGTCTGTCCTGAGAGATGAACGCAGCACCGCATTTTAAGTGGTTACAGAATAGAGAGAGAGAGAGAGAGAGAGAGAAAGCAATTAGAATTTAACGGATGCGACATAGATATATATTAATTTGGTTCAAACTGGGGTCTGTGTAGGAGCAGAGGCACGCTTTGTTTGAAATCAATTATAAAGCGCACATGCATAGGAAATTCCTAGTGCCACGACAATCTTAATCACACGATGAATTTTAAAAAAGCAAATGGGAACAATGGCAACTCAAGCCTTTGCATGCCACCAAGCCCTAAAAATTCCATTCCCATTATTTGTCCTTTAGTTACTTAATTTTCTTTTTTGCCATCCCATTTCCGTTTTTTTTTTTTTTAATTATTTTTTAATTCTTATTCATCAATCAGTTCTTCACTGCTTCCCACTCGTCATCATTACTATAACCTCATCATTTCCGATCCCCCACGTTCTTCTACATACACACATATATATATGTGTGTGTGTGAGGAACACGATACGATATGTCATTCATGTGTATCTGTGCACTATTAATTACTTTATTCTTTTTTCTTGTCTTGGCCGGCTGGTTCGGCGATTGATTTCTTCACTCAACCTGCCACTTTCTTCCATACTATCATTATCTACGTCTACCTTTGATTATGAGTTTTACCACCAAAGGGGTACTTACAATTACAACCAAATTGACTTGCGTATCACCTTTTCCACTCCCTTCTCTCTCTCTCTCTCTCTCTCTCTTCCCCACCCCCACCCCCCGGGGGGGTGGGTCTCCCTCTGGATCGCACGCACGCGCGCACGCACAATCTCCAATGGGCCTGAGTCAGGCCCCTCGAGTACCCTCCGAATGCAGCATTCAGGACTCATGAAAAAAGCAAGAGTTCTATTCTTTAGTTAATGAAAAATCCCCAATAATACACATTACAAAGGACACTCCTTTTTTATTTTATTTTATTTTTTATTTGGTGTGTGTGTGTGTGTGTGTGTGTGTGTGTGTGTGTGTGTGTGTGTGTAATCAGGTCAAACGCTTTTTTTCTCTTGTCCTTTTGAGATAAAATTTAAGCTGCAAAGGTTTAGAAAATCTTACAAAGAAACTGTTACTGTCCTATTGAACGTTGGACCGCGCTCATCTATCAAAAGGGAAAACAACGAAAATTGGACCTAATTAGACCAGCTACGTGTTAGTAATATTGAACGGCATTAACTTTGATCCCTACATAAACAGCAATTAATACAAACGAAAATGTCACGAGGGAGGGACAAAAGCAGCACCGTCGGAAGGCTCATATGCATGTAAATCATCATCATCGCGATGAAAAGGGCAGAACCATTTAATCAACCAAGCCTAGATAAAGCTAGCCAATAATCATAGCTTTTGTTTTCCCCCTCCCCCATGTTGCTTTATATGCACCGTGGAAAGTTCGTGCCCAAACAAAGTATAATATTACTACAACATAATAATCATTCCTCCATCCATCTCCATATGCATATGATGTATAATGCATGCATTGCCAACGATTCCTCTTACTTACAAGTAGAACACAAAATAATGACGTCTCCACTCGTTATACAACTACTTTAGTAGGGTTAATTCCAACCAACTAGCCCCCCCGTACGGTTCCAGTAAACAATCGATCGGAAGAGAAACAATTGTGAGTTTTAAACAGATAATCAAATATTCTACAGCAGCGAAACCTCTTTTGTGTGTTGGGACTTGTCTGGGGGGGGGGAGATGGGGTCCGGCTGCTCGTAAAATATTTTGGCCTAGAAAACACGCGGGCTCTGATTTCCCCAGATTAGAACGACAAAAGCAAACAACACTTTACAATGATTGTTTATTAACCGAGGACTAGCAATAAAAACCCAAATCCCAAATCGATGTTACAAATAATTTTATAATTTTATTTTCCGCCGCATCACATAATGTCTACGCGTATGAGGAGGCCTGGAACATCCATCCATCCAATTTTTCTTTCTCCAATAAATTAAACCTTCCTCGGCAGTTCATCGTGCGCGTAGATAGAGAACATTGAGGGTTCTAGGATCAATGATGGCCTACGAAGTCATATCATACGCCTCTCCGTCGTGCTGGGATCCATGAAATTCCGCGCTCATTTTTTTACATAAAATTATATATATATATATATATATATATATGAGACTCTTTTCGGCTTTCTTTTTAATTTTTGCGTACGCGCGAGGTTCGGCTTCTTGGGGGGGCCCCCATTTCCTTGACTACGCGTGCAAAGGCCGGACTTGATGGGAAGCCTTTCCTTGTGGGCCCCACCACACCATAGAAAACGACCCTAATTGCCTTTTTTTTTTTTTTTTTTGGGGGGGGGAGGGGGGGGGAAAGGGAGTAATTGCTAATGCTTGGGTTTCACTTATTAATTAATTGCTAGTGTCATATGGCCATACACCAAATTAAGTTGTTTATTAATTAGTTTTTGGTCTGCACGTTGCATGCCAATCCTTAGAGTGGAATATAAATAGAGAGCGTAGTTAAATGTATCCAATGGAATATTCCCATACCATAAAAAATTTGTGCTTTCGAATAATTAAAAGTCACAAATTCAAATTTATTTGACGGGAGGAGAAATGATTTTTCATAACAAGAGATTTATCCTTTTGATTATATGAGCCGCATTTTGACGAACTTCCTCCTGACACGTTGAAAAAATTAACCAAAAAAAAAAAAAAGAAAAAAAACAAAAACAAAATCTCTATTGTATTGCGTACATGATATTGCACGTCTCTTTTCTCCAACCATGAAGCCGAAGGCATGAACGTTGCTGCTTTATCGCCCCTTTTTTAAATTTGGTATTAGGTTGGTCCCATGAGGCGGACTATTTTTTTATCATAAAAAAACTATAAATATACTAGTGATTACATTAAAAAAAAAATCATATCTTATGCAGAGGCAGAGAGAGAGAGAGAATATATGTTTTTTTTTTTGGGGGGGGGGGAAATAAAACCTTGGCTTTATGTGACGACTGGGGAACGCCAACAGGGATGGACTGATTGGGGGGTGGTCTCCCTGTCATGGTTGAGTCACGTCGACGTTTGATTTATAATTAAAAAAAATCCATCAAAATGTGAATCCTGCCAATGTGTAAGCGCACTCATTGGTTAAAAACTTTTTCATGTTTTCTTGCAATACTAATCATAATATCGCCACCCATCATCACTCATTCACCATATATTATTTATCCACATCTACCAAGGCCCTCTTGATTTGATGGCTCATTCCTCTCTCTTATGGTCAAGCAAACGATGAAATGTGCACAGTGTCCAGCATTCAGTACACGAGATAATAAAAAATAAAATAAAAAGAAGTTAAACAGCAGGGAGAGGGGAAAAGGGAGGGAAAGTAGAAAATAAGTTATAAAAAAAGAAAGAAAGAAAAGGAACTATAACACTCATAAGTCCATTTTAATCGCCCTTGGAACATTGACAAAACGAGGCTTTTGGAAGCGGAAACTGTTAATGGTACGAGGAATGGTATTGCAGCGTTTGTTGTTAGCTCACGATCGTCCAAATCTAGATGGCAAATAGATGATGGGCTCATACCCAGAAAGCATGCACTTCCAGCAAGTCCTTTTGCCTTCTAGCATGTGTTCACATTCTTCATTGTTTAATTATTGATGGTTAAAGTGAGTGATTGTATGCTCGCCAGAGAGGCTAACGGCATGAAGCATTCGCCTTTCATGTAACAACGGGGACACACCCATTTCCGTTCCTTCCCGTGACACATAACATGTATTGGCTTTCTAACTGAGAAAGAAGAAAATTGTCGTCTGCAAATTATATAGCTGGAAACCAAAAAGAATTTTGCACAAACCCTTGAGACACCCTAGAACATCGTCCCGATGAATGGATCTACTCTTGCAGCCACCTCGAACCATCTTCATCCCACAAAGATCATAAGCTGAAGCAAACCATATCCTGCTAGGAAATCACGCTAATGCAACCCGTTTCTTGCTTACCCGAGCAAGCATGTTCTGCATTACCCAGATGAATCCGAATGTAACAACCAGATGGTCGTGGCCAAGTAGTTCCTCCCCTACTTGAGCCAACCTTGTCAACTGCAACCATAGTTTTAAGTTGTGGAGGCATTCTAGCAATTTGAATCTGCTACCTTGAAATTAAAACAAATATGTCAGAAACTGTCATTGAGTTTTTCTTGGATTCACTTTTCCAACAAGAGTTGCAAAAAATTCAGTAATTCTCACAAGGAATAAAAAAAGAACCAGCATCACCTTGTTTTTTTTTTTTTTTTCACCAAAATGGTTATCTACCAATTATCATGCTAGGCTTCAAACATACAAGCATGCACTTGATCGTACTTGTTGAAACAAGTAGGGCATGTACCATAACTGAGACATTGAAGGAAATGAATTCAATGAGGTCTAGAGTGACCCAAAAAAGCAAGACCACTCAATTATACAAAAGACAGGACAGAACATTCATTCTCATGTATGTTAAACCTCACTTTCCTGTTCGATTTTGCTCACATTGGAAGCAACGAGAAGTCATTTTCACTAACTCTGCCAACAAAGATAGATTCCTACTTTTATCGTTCAGATACACACTTATAGTCTAAAGGATCTTATCATAAAATGTTGTAGCTGAAAGCTATCAAAGTCATGCTTACGGTTAAAAACTTGATTGAAGCTTGATGTAGTGGTAAGATTAATCAACTGTAACCTAGAGGTCATAGTAACTGAGTCATGGATGTAGTCTCTTTGTCAAATAAGAGTAAGGCTGCATACATTTGACACTTTCTCATATCCAATAACATGAGAGTCCCATGCACTAAGACATTCTTTTTTAAGCAATGAAGATAAACAACCACTAAGAAATTATAGTTAATAGGATAAGATTACAATCAAGTCAAATGGTAATTAAAGTCCAACAGAATAATTAACTAAGAGCAGGTGATGGTGACAGTAATGGGCAGGTGGTTTGTCCATTCTATTTCCTAATAAGCAGCTCACCAATACATGAGATCCCCCTATTTTGTAAGTTCAACTGTTGCTTTCTTAGAAGTTAATGAAGCATAATGTGAAAAGCTAGTTGAATTGTGGAAATGGAACTTGTTTTTTGGACACAAAAGACCTGGTTCATCATAAGCTTTTAGATAAAATGAGGTGGCTTATAGCAAAGGACATTTATCCAAATATCAATATACCAATAAATAATTTAACTCTCAGTACAGAGACTTCCTATTACACAGATAGACAACATTTGCATTGTCAGAAATTTCTATCACGTTCGTTCTATGTTCTCCCAAATGAGAACCCCCTGAAGGGAAGCCCCAAGAAAATGATGGGCAGATAGCCTGCTCATTTGGTGACACTTAAACAGCAGCATTAGAAGTAAGCCTTGAGAAACCTTAAGAAAACAAGTCTCTTCCGTGTTACCAGTTGTAGCGATTAGAAGTAAAAGGAGCAGAAGCTGCTGTTTGACCCATGAAATTAGAAGAGAAGGCACTGGTTTGTTTCCGTCCAGCTCTGGTTTGACTGGGCCAGGCCAGGAAACCACCTTGTAGTTGCTAAAGATGTCCATTCCTTTCAAAAGTATCTCCAATATTGGGGCTAGAGGATTAGAAACTTTCAACCCTGAAACCCAAGCCACAACAAAGGTCAACACTATCACCAAGGACCAAATTGAGACATAATTGGAACATCTCTCTGCTAATGGCCATGACGTGATCAGAAAGATGAGAAAGGGGATCTCAAAAATCAAAATACATATGAGCTTCACACTTCAAATTTACCATTGCAACAATCACCCACATACAATGAACCCAAGTGGAGCTCAAAGGATTATAAAAATTATCACCATTGCTATCCAACAAGCACAATTTTTAGGTTTAGGAATGATTTAATTCGGAGGGAAAAGCCTTGGTGTAATGGAAAAGATACTCCATTGTGACTGAGTAGTCACGGGTAGAAAAAAATTTTTGACATATTTCAACTTCCATACCAAATTAGTAAGGAGCTGGCATACTGCCAAAGCTTTGTCTGGAGAGAGTTTATAACAACCTCTGAAATGCTAAATTTCTAAAATTAAGAAATATTATGAGGACGGCAACAAAAAGATTATTAGTACCTGTATATCAGTCCCAATGGTTTGAACAAGTTGCAGCAGAACATTAAGTACTGACAGATAATTGCAAATGACTTGCACAGCCACAACTGAAATACCATGGTCAACATGAAAGATAAAATGTGCATCAAGTCCTTTTTTGAGGGATATGCATCTTTATGTAATTTTCTCAGTTTTAAGATACAAATATTATTCAAATATAATTCAGATGTAGTAAAAATGGTTGCCTTTTGCAAAAAAATTAAAAAGAACAATTCTACAGAAATTCATTGTTAGCAAATAAAATGTAGAAGGCATACAATCACATCTCATGTACTGCATTCCTTGACTGCATGAACCTGCTATTCATGTGGGATCCATTTAGCCAGATGAAGATGTGAAATTGATGGTGAAGCATGTTGGATGGCATGTGTCAGGTCCTTTTTCAAGACTCCAGGAAAATATGACGTGAACACTTACACTTCTGTGCATGAAATATGTGTTACAAAGTCAATGATAAATTGGGAAACAATTCAAAACCCATAATAATAATAATAATAATAATAATAATAATAAAGAAATGTCTGTATGCAGCAAAGCAACTAAAAGTAAGAAAAATAACAATTGAATGAAGCTCATAGAAAGGTGCCGTGGTTAAAGAATATGATCATCTAACAGGCATGATATTGTTCAGAAAAAGATTTAGTAAAAATTGAGTTGATTATATGTGAGTCAGTCAGCATTTGAGTTAGATTAAATATGAATTGTGAGTCAACTGAAAAGTTGGCTGGAAATCAGAATGTCAAGCTCAACTGTACTGTCCAAAGTTTAGGGTCGTTCCCTATTTTGTTCTAACCATGTTATCCAAGCTGGCATATAAAAATAGCCTAGTACTGAGCAATACTGGCGAAGGACAGATTAATGGTACTTTGCAAGGAAGAGAAATGCCAATGAGATAGGAGGGTGAAACAAAATAACAGGTTCTGAACCTGAAACACTTCAGAGAGTACCGATAATGTTCCGTCTAGTAGAATCTACATGGTCGTGTTACTCAAAAGACATACAATAGATGTTTCTAAAATATGAAAGTCAAAAACCCAAAGGAATAGATTCAATTGGCAAACTGTATTGTAGCAGCGAACAGCCTAAATAGGACTCCATCTTTCCCACTTAATTGTCCTACAATCACAAATTGATACCACTACTTTACTGTATGTGAGATACATTAAAGTCATAAATGAAAAGGTATACAAAGAATCTTAGTCATCAAAATTAAGAATTGTTAAGAATTTATCTCAAGTTTCACTTGTATGGGCTGCATCAACTGAAATAAAATCTTTAAACGGATTTAGCTTACCTAAAAAGCAACAAGGCTATGACTGCTCCATTTTATGCACCACCATGGCAATAAACATTCTGATGGAGACAGAAACCTCAGAGTAATCAAGATCTCAAAAAGCATCTCACTCACCAATAGTCCCCACAAGAACAAACTCCATCCTCAAAGTGATGGAACCGATTCAGATCTCTCATAACGATACCTCGTTCCACAATCTTTGATATTAGTTTTATTGCAGCATGGCAGTCCACACATATTCTGAGATTTTTAATGATGCGAATATAGCTTTTGGGTGGTGTTTTAACTAAACCAAAAGCTAAAGCCAGCCTTTCACTGTGCAACCACAATCGGCGTTGCTTTTCATCTTTCTCCTCTTCATGCAAAACAGCATCAAAATGAGGAGAATAACCTGCCCTCCTAGCTTTCATATTTAACCACTCCAGCATTGCATTGATCAGTTTCTTGTCAGGATGGGAAGCATCCCCCACTGTGAAGTAATGAAAATTGCCCTGGTTTTCAATCCAACTCAAACCAGGTAATTTCTTGACTCCTTTGTCTTTCATGCCTTTCCTAACAGAAGCCACATTTTTCCACCTCCTTGCATTGGCATATATGTTTGATAATAGCACATGGGCTGACTCATCTTGGGGGTCTATGGCAAGAATATGCCCAGCAGAGATTCTACCAAGCTCAATATTGTTATGGATGACACAAGCCCCAAGTAAGGCACGCCAGGCCATAATACTGGGCCCAAATGGGATTTCTTCAATCAACTTAATAGCCTTACCAAGATGACCTGATCTACCTAAAAGCCAGACCATACAGGTGTAGTGCTCAGCACAAGGTTCAATGCCATAGTCCTGTATCATGGATTTAAAATAGGCTTGTCCCCTATCTAAGAGTCCTGCATTGCAGCATGCAGATAGGACCCCAACAAAAGTCAACTTATTTGGTTTAAATTCCGCATCAAGCATCATCTCAAAAATATTGATTGCATTGCCACTTAGACCATGCATTGAATATCCTGAGATCATAGCATTCCATGAAACCTCATTACGTTCTTGCAAACTATCAAATACTAGCCGAGCATCTTTGATGTTCCCGCACTTAGCATACATATCTAGTAGTGCATTGCAGACCACAATATTCTTGTCATAGGGCGTTTTCAACAACAAGGAGTGAATCTGAGTTCCTGAGTCTATTGCAGCCAAACTAGCACAAGCACGAAGAGCACTAGAGTAAGTCACTTCAGTTACCCGAAGTTGGCATTCAAGCATGTTTCTAAACAAACTTAATGCCTTCTCCCCATCACCTGACTGCACATAACCAACAATCAGAGTGTTCCAAGACACCTCATTTCTACTTGGAGTTTCCAAAAAGAGTTCTACAGAATTCTCCATCCTTCCACATTTTGCATACAAATCCATCAAAGCATTTGAAACATAAACATTGGCATCCAAGCCAACCTTAAGTACAAGACAATGGATTTGCTTCCCTAAATCTAAACCCTCCAAACTCGCACAACCTTGCAGCACGCTAGCAAATGTAAACTGATTAGGATGAACTGCAGCTTGTCTCATCTGACCAAATAGCTTTAGAGCCTCATTGCTCTGATTGTTCTGAGCATGCCTTGCAATCATGAAACTCCAAGAAACCACATTATTCTTGGGCATTTCCTCGAATAACAGCAGAGCATCAGCAACATCCCCAGACTTAGTATATAAGTCGAGTAAAGCAACACCAACAAAAATATCCGTCTCAAAACAAGTTTTCAAAGCAAAACCATGCACACCTTTCCCCAGATGAAAGGCCTCCAATCCAATACAAGCCTTTAGGACACTAGCAAAAGTAAATTTGTTAGGTTTGAACCCAACCATTCTCATGTGAGAGAAGAGTTGCAAGGAATCCCCAAAACAATCATTTTCAGCATAACAAGCTACCATCCCAGTCCAAGAAACCATGTCCTTGTGTGCAATGGCGTAAAAAACTTGCCTTGCACTGTAAACACGACCACAAACAGAGTAAGCATCAATTAAAGCAGTCCCAACAAATGCATTAGACTGATGACCAAGCTTATAAATGCAAGCGTGAATGGTAAAACCAAGCTCTGCCCAATCCGCAGCGACAAGCAACTTTAAAAATGTAGTAAACACAAATGGGTTGAGCTCGTACCCATCCCTATGCAACCTTAAAAACAACCCCGTCGCCTCAGTAAATTTCAAATCCTGCACATAACCCTGAGCTAGAGTAACGAAAGATATAGTGTTTCTTTCGGGCATTTCATCGAACACTTTCTTTGCATCAGACAGAGAAGCGGAGCTGAACCGCACGCACATGTTCAGAAAAATGTTGCGAGCGAACAAGTCTAAGCAATCACCAAGCTTCAGAATTTGACAGTGAAGAGCCTGGCCCGTAATGTGGTCACCGTTTTGGATACAGTTTTGAAGCATGGCGCCGTAAGCATGAGAGTCGAACTCGCGCTCGCGTAGAGGATAAACGCGTGACTGCTGGGCACTCAAACCTCGCAGCGAGAAACATTGCCAGCTGTTTTTTTTACAGTGTTGGGCAAATTTAACCGTTCTGCACCCGAAGATCAGACTGGTCATGCGCCCCTTCCTGCGAACAATACCAGAAAAAGAACCCAAAAACAAAAAAAAAAAAAGGTCCAAAATGAAAACAAAGGTAAAATTTAAGGCACAGAGAGAGAGAGAGAGAGAGAGAGAGAGAAGGATGGAGGAAGAAGAAGAAAGCAAAGTTCCAGACATAAACGCGGCGTTTTATGAGTTTAAAAACCTATTATTTAAAAAAAAAAAAAAAAAAGAAGAATAAAAAGGAACGGGCGTTGAAGAGCCAATTTAGAACGTTGATTTGAAGATGCAAAACGACGTCACATATGCAAAAAAAAAAAAAAGAAAAGAAAAAAAGAGCGATTAGGGTTGGTAGTCTATATAAAGCGCCAGACCTCGACATAAGGGGGACTAGGGACTAGTACAGCCGACTCGCCTCAATTTGTTGGATGCTTTTGTGTTTTTGGTTGTCTCTCTTTTTCTGATTTGTGCTTTCGTGTTGCCGTGATGATTATCTCCAGCTTTTTTTTTTTTTTTTAAATGTGATGTGAATTTTGGATATGGATGGATGGGAAGACTGAGGATGGAATAGAGGAGCAGATGATGAGAGAAATATCATTTTAAATTACAAAGATTGCTGATTAACACCATGAGGCTCCAAAATTCGAGCTTTTTAAAACTGATGCTCACTCACCTCCTCATTCTTCCTTCCCATGTTTCTTCTTTTGTTCCGTTCCATTTTTTGTTGCGTTCGAATCTTAGTTTTCAGATTTACTCTTTCTGCTTTTTCCAGCTGCTTATTGTTTTTTTTTTTTAAATTTAATTTTTAACTTCCTTCCTCGGACAACCGTTCGAAGCTCTTCTGCTTTGCTTTTCATATATAAAGTAGAAGATTTATTAGGTATTCACGACGGCTGGGAGTCTGGATGGAGCCCGTCCTTTTCTGTTCTAAAATTTTTTTTGGCCTTTTTTCTGTCTTAACTCTGCTTTTTGAGCTTCAGACAGATAATAGATAGTGATTTTGTCCTTCGCCATTAGGCTAATTTTTTGCTTCCTGGCTGTAGGGCGGGCGTTAAGTAGGGCAGAGTTGGGTACCATGGCGGTAGTAGGTGGGTCGACCATCTTTGACAGCTACGGACGAAATTTCTTGCATGGTTGTGCCATGCCAAGTACGGTTACGGTATAAAACACACGTACAGACGTGCCTGCTTCCATTCTATTGCAAAGCAGTATGCCCTATGCATAAAACTTTTGGACTGAATTGGGATTGTCATTTGGAGCCATGCCCTCTACCTCTTGCACTTTGATATGATTGTGAACCAAAAAATATATATATATAATAAAAAATATAATGCCAACAAAGCCGACCCCCCCCCACCAATGAGATGCCCCTGCTCGGAATTTTCGTTTACTCTTCGGCGCACCTTGCTCCGGGAACATAACGCTGAAAATGGACTTTGGAGCTACCTAACGAAATTACAAAGTTTTCTAGACCTTACTCCAGCGTTCAAAATCTTAACCTGGTACATCCACTTTGCCAAGGAGTATTAGACGCGCCTCTTTTCTTTGTTCGTTTGTTTTTTTTTTTTTTTGGGTCATCTTCTCTCTTCGGTGGTGTTTAATTGGTTCAACTCCAAAAAACAATAGTTCAGAATTTGGGTTCACAGGCCCAGTGAACCCATTGAACTGACCACCAATTTCCGAAAGAGAAGGTGATTTGTCTGAGCATCGGCCGAATTGATATTTGTGCGTGCCTCGGACTTTTAACAATGATTCCTCGATTGATTAAAATTAATATCCGAAAACCAAACTAATACACACAAAAAAAAATGAAGCCACATACTCTTAAAACGATATTTTTGTCAAACAAAATAGTTATCAATTGACAACTTTTTCCAAGAAAATAGCAAAATAAACATAATGAATCATGATTTGAAAAAAAATATATGTTTAGGAGACCCGTAATGTCGATCTTACAGAGATAAAGATAGGCACGTAAATTAGATATATAGATACACTAAGTTCCCAGGAAGTATGCCTAGAAAACCGAAAATCGCCTTATACTAAAACGTGCATTTTGAACCAAAACGATAGCCACCCCATCTTCCTCCACTAAAGCCGGCGAGTTTCTTTCTTGTATTTAGACCAAGCGAGTCAAAAGTGGGAAGCCCCCTAAAAGCAGGGCAGCGATCCACCACGTAACAAAAGAAGACAAATAATAATAATAATGAAACAATAATACGACGATTCACAAACCATATATTAGTCCGTGCCTTTTTATATTGTGGGGGCCTCAAATAAAGTGCTCTATGCTCCTCTTGCTTGGTCTAAAAACGCAAGTTAGGCTTGCAGGCATAAGGAGAAGCCATAGTCAATCTGCAAGAGACATCGAAGCCGCGTGTTAGTTGTCCAGAAAAGGAAAGTTCCTTACGTTTTCCCATTTAAATGGTAAACACATGGCCACTAACTCCAATCAGAGATGAAAACTGTGCAATTGAGCGTCGATGGACTAGAAAAATGACGGTAAGTCATGATGAATTCATCAATTAAAGATGTTTATTTATGCTTTGGCAGATTACAAGCTTTTTCAACGAACTTGAACTAACATGTTACGCTAACAGCCCGTTACATCGGGTGCTTCTCTGTCGCTCCAACACGCAGATTTGAACCATTTAAAAGAATTGAATTCACCGTCACAACTTACATGCACCGTATGAGCCACGCCACCAAAAGAACAAAGAAAAAAGAAAAAAGAAATACGTTTAATTTCTTTGCCACTAAGCTATGATAGTGGTCGCGGGGTAAGCATTTATTTCATTATTTTTAACAGAAGACAGAAGCATTGAGCCCCCAGCTGTTTCGCACGGATAAAACTCTTTAGGCCTTACCAAAAGGAGAAACATCTTTTTGAAAAAAAAAAAAAAGAAAACCAAAATACTTATAAATGCTAAAATTTTTATGAAACCCTTTTGTTGCATTTTAATTCTTAACGAAGGGACAATTACTTGGGACTCATAATAACTATTAGCCAGAAAAACTTTTACCAAAAGTTTGAGCAGTCCTATATTAAATTTTTTATTTAGAAAAAAAAAAACATTTAGTGGAAGCAGCATTGACTACTAAGTTGTTTGATTTTTCTTTTTCGCGTTTAAGCTGGGGATTTATCTTCACTTACAACATATATTTATCCATCCACAATTTAAACTAAGTTAAAATGTTAAAAAGAGTATATTTTCCTAATTTTTAAGAGTCCGTTAGTAAGATTAATCCCCCAAGTGAAAAGAATCAATTTTCCGATTAGAACTTAAGAAATATCCGAAACCAAGCAAACAAGACGATAAGATAAGCAAATGTAACAGAACTTTTGATAATTATGAACACACTCTTTCTTTCCAAGCTTTCATGCACGAAAATCAATTATAAAAGGAAAAAATGAAGAAGAAGAAGAAGACGAATTGGTTTTACCTCTCTTTGCGTTTCTCTAAGAACCTTTGCAGTGACTTTCTACGAAGTATTGGCAGATCTGAAAGAAACAAAATGTTAAAGAGCATAATAATTCCCATCATTCTTGTCATCAACGACAAATACAAAATTATAATTTGAAAAGCAAAATTTCAACAGGGACGAACCTCCATTAAGAGACTCGAGCAGCTGCTGTTGATCAGTCGAAGCAGCAGCTACAGCTTTCGGGTCGGTTTGGTCAACAGCAAGTTTCAAAATGGTTTCCGCCTGTTCAATTTTAGGTTGAGCAGAATGAATATCGAGGATCAATTCAAAAGTCCTGACTATTTTGTTTCCGTTTATTTTCTCATAAGGCGAAAGCGCTTACCTTGTCTCTGGGGACGTCGAAAACAGCGACGGTGCCGTTGTAGAAAATGGTCAGAGGGGCCGTTTCGCAAGAATTCTCCTGAGTCGGTCTTAAGAAGGGAAAAAAAACAAAAACAAGGGAAACAAGAAAAAAGAAAACGGTAATCTTGTCGTCAAAATTAGGACAAAAATAAAAAAAATATCAAAGGACAGGCAGGCATAACATGCGTACTTTGGAAGAGGAGGAGAGGGCACGGGGAAAGCCTTCATGGAGTCAAACTGATTGGCATTTTCCAGACTCTGGTTGGCAGAACCGGAGGCAATCACCGACTTGAGAAGCTCGGGGTTGATTTTGGAGATAGCACTCTGGATATCTGCCGGGCAACCCATACAACATTAACACGCACGAACGATAACACATCAAAACGAAAAACAAGACTAAACAAAAAAAAAAAAACAAAGAGAGAGAGAGAGAGGGGAAGAAGACGACCTCGTAAGCTTCTCTGGCGAGGAAGGCACCGCGGAAGGCGGGGCTTGAAAGAACAATCTTTCGCCCTGCCAAAGAAATCGAGCTCAACCGTTGCTCTCGACGACATCTTGACAACTTCCCCTTCTTTTTTTTGGGTGGCAACGATCCGTGTTTTATTACAACTGACGGGGTTATGTATGTTATGTGGGCCTTTTGATATTCGAAGGACGAAGGAATGGGATGGGATAGGGTGGCGTGTTTTGCCGTTCTGGTTTGGTATTTAATTTTGTAATAATAATGACAAGTCTCCTTGTCTTCTCTCTGGCTGAAGCTGAAGCTGGAAGGCTCATGGAAGAAAATAAGACACTGTGGGGGGGTTGGGGGGGGAACTTTAAATAAATTAAAATTAAAAGGCACGAGTTTCATGGTTCAGAACCCATCCCCCAATCTCCATTCCTTTTTTATCCCGTTACCTGCTCGAAATGAAGAAAGAAAGAAGGAAAAAGTAAAAAAAAAAAAAAAGCCTCCCTCTCTGTCTGGTCAGAGAGAGAAATATGGCACGTGGTATTCGTGCAAGCAATTAGAAAAAGAGGAGGCATAAAAAAAAAAAACAAAATAAAAAAGGGCGGGGGACTCGTAATTGACGCGTGCACGCGGTTTTATAGTTCGACCAAAGAAAAATGGTACGCACATTGACGACCTATTAAATTCTCAAAACAAATCTCACTTTTTCCTTGTTAGAGCTATTCAGAAATTTCAGATGTCTGAATTTTGTCCCCCTCATTTTTTTAGGAAAGCAGACATTGGGACTTTTGACTGAGTTTTCTTCTCTCCCCCACCCCCCAACCCTCTTGTTGTTGTTGTTGTTGTTGTTGTGTTGGGGTGTGTTCCATGCTCTCTCTACTACTAATGTAATTCTTTATTTCCCTACAACAATGGCCAGTGTGTATTATTGGGTAAGTTGAGGGGAGATGTCCCCATACAGTTGTTACAACATTGATGCCGAATTATTCACAATTGTTTTAAATGGCGCAATTATGGTGACTCCAATTCCACATAAACGAGCTGTTCTTTCTTTCTTTTCTTCTTCTTCTTCTTTTTAATTACTGGTTTAAAGAATACACAATAAATTATTATTATTATTATTATTATTATTTTACATGCTATTGAACTGGAACTTATTTCTCATTTTCTTTTCTCAATTTGCGTAGATATATGTGTGTGTGCGCGCGCGCGCGCGCGCAACGGATAAAAAAAATCATTAATTATTTTGTTGACTTCCTCAAACACGTGATCATGTGTATGTAGATGGAAATAAACAAAAGAATTCGCGGGGTGAAAGAACCTCGATAACTCTTTGAATACCATTTTGAAATTAAATTCCTCACTGGCAATCTTGAGAACTCATTTCTACACGTGGTCTGGTATTCAAAATTTTATTTCTACAATGGTCGCAAACTTTGATTGATTCTATTAACTTTCAGAATGAAATTTGCTCGTTCTCTCTCTCTCTCTCTCTCAAAAAAAAAAAAAAGAGAGAGAATGAAATTTACTCATATCTGTTAGTATTATCCAAATTAATCACGACATTAAATCAGGATCACATATTCCGAAAATGTAGTTCAAAAAGCAGCTGTCCAAAATGCAGTATCCAAAGTTATCGTAGCAGGCCTATTCATGTTTGGATAAGTTCCCGAGAGAAAGAAAATATATATGTTTTGATGAATAAATTAAAAGTTCTTGGTTAATTGTTAAAATTAACCTTAAAAAAAATAATATATATATATATATATATATATAGATATAGATATGAAAGGTTTCTGGCAAGACGGGCCGTCTGATTATTGGTAAACAAAGAAATAAGAAGGGTTCATAAAAAAAAAAAAAAAACAAGTCTAAAGAATGGGGGAACAGAGCAATCATCGGACGCAATTGAAAAATCTAGAAGCAAAACATACTTGGAACGGGCACAACATCTTCTCGTTTGGAATATGGGTGTCAGGAAAAACTAAAAAATAAAAAAATAATAATAATAAACGCACACTTTTGTTTAGGTTGCAGATACCGGAAGGAGACTTTGGGGACTTCCTTCTTCGTCTTTTTGGGTCCATCGAGGGGAGGGGGTGGGGGGGGTGGAATTGTGGTGGTAAATTGGACGGGTGGGGTTGGGGGGGTGGTGGTGTCGGGGAAGCCGTGGGCCGCGTGGAGCAAGCTGCCGTGCAATAGCAGGTAACGTGGACTCGGCGCAAGTCAAGTAAACAAAATAGAAAAACAACTCTTCAAAAACACGTGATTGAAATTAAATCAAGACATGTTACCAACACCCACTGCGCCCACGTGTTAAATCAAAAGCACTCGGCAGCGCCCACCATCCGATTCTTTTTCTCTCTTCTCTTTCTCTCTTCCATTCAAATTTAAAGTAATGAACCGTAAAATATAAATTATTTATTATATTTTAATATATATATTTTTATGTAAAATTTGTTGAGTTAAAATCTTAATATTGAATTAAAAATGTGATTCAAATAAAATATAATTTATTTTGATTGATAAAATTCTGATGCTACATTAAATGATTATTTAATTTATTAAATAACATTTAATATTAAAATTATTTATTATATTTTAACAGTATAAAAAAAATAAATATACATAAATTAAAAATAAATGTCTTATAATTATTATTATAGTTAAAATATTTTTTTATTCTTAATAATTAAATGTAATGAATGTATATTTAATTTTATATTATTTACGCGTTTTTCTATTTTATATTTTTTAAAAAAAAAAGAGAAAAAAAAAAAGAAAACACAACAAAAGGAATCCATTCCATTACATCGTGGGCTTTCCAACTTATTAACTAAAAAAAAAAAAAAACAGAGAGAGAGAGAGAGGGATTGAAAGCAAAATCTTATTCGGTGCCTTTGCCCCTGCCGCACTGACGCTGCTCTGCTTGGCAGGTGGTGATGTTGCCATTCGGTGCTAATTATTATGACGCAAAAGCGCCAAGGCAGAGAGCTGTACCAACTGAACACGTTTGTTTAACTTAAAGTGAGCAACTTGAACTAACTAAGTACATATATGCTTACTAGCTAACTATCAATTATTTGAACCAAATGGTAACGACAATAATGTGCCAGTTTTACCGCGAGTACAGTGTGCGTGGAACTCGTGTCGTGTCATTTCGTCACACAAATCTGGTCTCCGTGTTTGACAAGCATCATAATGATATAAAACACTTCTAAAACAGCCCGAAACTATGCAAAACTGAAACCGGAGACTGACTCGGCCGGCCGGAGTCATGTCTAAGAATCGATCCCTGCACCCGCCATGATTAGTTCCTCCATTGGAATGGTAATTGGATCTGATATGGTCTTCAAAGTGAACAAACATTGAGACTTTTCTACTCCTTATGGAAGCAGATGGCATCGTCACGCGGGGTGTTTTTCTGCGTCCATATTATACTATGGACGGTTGCTCTCTTATATATGCATCGTCATATTATATAAATGTTTACCAGTCAAATCACCTGTATTATATACATCACAGGACATACATAAATGTCTACCAATCAAAGAAGTCCACAACATATCATACCTCCTCCTGGTGTCTAAATTTCCTGTCTAATTAAGCGTGCCAATGGTTAATGGGAAGAACACCTTGTCAAAGAGCAAGGAGCCGAGCACAAGCCTGGTTTCGATTAATCTTCCGGCCCAATGTGACTTAAGAGGCTACAAACAATTGCCCCATGCTGGGTAGTTTTTGCTGTTATAGAAATACCTGCACAGTCCAGTAATGAAATGGATTTCCTAGCCTTTTAGTGATGCTAACATGTTCAAACGAAAAGATCTGCCAGCCTTTTCCCATGGAACTTCAAACAAAATGTGCGCTTCACTTGGCTGTGTTGCAGTCAAGCTCTCTGCTATGACCAGTGAGGCCTAAGTGTCCTAACTGAACAGATAGCATCCATTTTTCTTTAAGGTGCAGACACTTTTATTTTCTTTGCATCCAAAAATAGAGTTTACAGGTTCGCGCAGGATGTACAATTCCCATTCGGACAAACAAGAAGAAAATTTTAAAGAAAGAAGGGAAAAAATATAAATAAATATATATATATGTATATATAGAGAGAGAGACAGAGAGACAGAGAGAGAGAGAGAGAGAGAGAGAGAGAGAGAGAGGGAGGGGGAGAGGCACGTAATAAAAACTAGGTAAATGAGGGATCAGTCCAGCACAACTAGTTTCTGATACTCGTCGCAGGAGATGGCTGCTTCCATGACATCTTCGGGGTTTATAGTGCCATCACCATTCAGAAATAACTTCATCAAGTTCTTGGAAAACCCACTTACTAGCGCAACCCCCTTCTGCGTCACAGGTACAGGCGTAGCTCTTGAGTGCCTCAAATTCCAAAACACAATTTCTGGGATCACATTCCCGTACCCCTTCTCAGTAAACTTTTTCACAATGACTTGATAATCGGTTTCCCAAGGATTGTTGGATGCATGGTCAAATTCCATGTCGCTAAACACAAACAGCCTCTTGAGCATCTGCTCCTCCTTCAAATTCCCCTTAACAGCAACATCCAGAATAAGATTAAACACCCTTTGGAAATTGGTGTTCATGCCCCAAGCCATCTGCCTCACGAATCGGGTCTTCTCCAATAGACTTTCTCCATCAACGATTTGAAGCTTCGGGGTTGCACTGAAAGTAATCACCTTTCCCTTCCACGGCTCGTCACTTAGCTCTGAAACCAACACGCCCAGTGCCACGCATACCTCCATGGGCGTACCAATCATGCTACCAGAAACATCACAAATAGCCAAGCAGTTCTTCAACTTCTCTCTCTGGAGAAGATCATCAACCATTCTCTTCCACTGCAACTCTGCCACTTGGCCACCGTCCTTGTCATTTAAAGACTGAATTATCTCGTCAGGAAGCAATGCGCCTGCAGCAATCGTGGCCTTCCCGGATTTTACATCCTCCAAATATTTTGAGAAACGCTCGGCATCATGCTTCAAAAATTTCTCCTTGTAAAACTTCATGGCCACGGACGCGACTCTATTATACGGAATGGAACCCCAGCTATTGGCACCCATATACACCTCCGGCAATTCAAGAACCTTGCGGAGCGGCACCAGGACCTCCTTTCTCAACCGATCACGCACTCTGTAAGCATAATGTGCCTCTTCGACCCCTTCATATTCCGGGTATTCTTCTCTGGTGAAGACTTTCCTCGCAATGCTCTCGCACAGCAACGTCGATCGATCAAAAGAAGAGTCCAAAGATGGACACCACTTAGCAGCAAGACTGACCTTCGTTTTCTCCCCTGATTTCAAGTGCCTCATATCTTGCTTCAGCATTCAGCAAAAAAAATCCGATACACGCTCGTATAAGAAACGGAAATCCGGGTCCCGGCCGTATCTTTCGAGAACTTTCTTGGCCATCGTAACTCTTCTCTCTTTCCTGGCTTTGCTGGCGCTTTCTTTCTCAATTTGGGCTCTCTTCATTGCGTTCGATATTCTAGTCTCCTTGGGCAGACTTGGCGTGTTTCTCTTGCTCTTGTTATCATTGTTGCGCTGAAAGGGAGCACGTAACCTTGGGTGCCGGCGGTTGAGCCTGTAACCGCCGCCTCCGCCACGGAACCTCCTCTTGTTTCCTCCTCTACCCTTTTTTCTTAGGATCCACTCTGCTTTCTGGATGCTTCTCACATCGGAACCCTCTAAAAGGCGGTAAAGAATCTCCGGCAGGTCCTTGAAATAGCCGAAATCGGCTAAAGCCGGAACGTTACAGGCCAGGGTATTAGGGTGGAGACGGTGCAGCCAAAGCGCTGACGTGTAGAAACCTTCTTTGTCGGACTTTCCAGTACCACGCACGCCTCTGAGATTACAGATCAGCTTGAGAGTGGTCAAAGGGTTGTGGGCCCAAGCCAGCTGGAGTCTCTCTCCTTGAGGGATTCCGGTGGAGTGCAGGGGACGACGTGGAAGAAGAAATCGAGGCAAGGGTTTCCGGAGGAGAGAAAGGTGGCGGAAAAGTTCTCGGTGATGCCCATGGGTGGTGGTGGCGGCGGCAGAGAGACAACTTCGTTAAAATTGGCCACCATAGCGTTCACGAAAGGATCGGTAACCGAGGGCGTGGAATGGGGCCTTTGCGGTGGCCCAGCGGCCTTTGGCGTGCGAAGCTCCGGTGGGCCTAGCAGAGAAGGAGGCGCCATTGCTGTTGGCGGCGGTGAGATCTTTATTTTCTTGGAGGGGGAGTCAAAAGATGGATTGGAGATTTAGGGTTTTTTTTTTACGTTAAGGCCTTGAGTTTTGACATTTAATTCTGCTCATTATGCTTGTTCCCCAAGCTTCAACGTTGATCCATCATTATACTTATCTATTCTGACAGTAAATATATATATATATATATATTTATTTATTTATTTATTTATGTATTTTATTTTGTTTCACGTTTGTTTCTTCCATTTATCATGTACCATGATCTAATTATTTCAAATGTATTTGAATATTCAAAGTCATTATTCAATTTGTGACATAATTGCGACTTTCTTTTTCTTTTGTTTTTTTCTATTACGGAAATTATTTGCGGACCCAGTGCCTTCTTTGTAGGAAGACGACTGTACGTCTTCAATCTTAAATTCTAAAAATAAAAATAAAATAAAAGGAGAGAGAAAGAGAGTGGAAAAGAGGTCTAGTCTACTAAAACAAGGGCTGACCCCCCTTCCCCCTGAACAGCTCTGGTTGTGATGGCCGCATGGTGTGTTAATTAGTCTCATAGAGTGCGTTATGAGGGAGGGAGGGAGGGAGAGAGAGAGAGAGAGAGAGAGAGAGAGAGAGAGAGGGGACAATTCCAAACAAAAGTGAAAAAAGACCCATGGAACTTGGGAAAACAGATGGGAAGGAATACAAATTTTATAAACAAAATCTGACCACTATGGACCTGGCGTCGTCGTGCGCCTTTTTGCTTTTTACCCCGTCATTCAACAATTTGAATATTATATTTTCAAGCCTCAAGCCTCTGGCGCAGCACACACGTAATTGTAAAAAATGCCTAAAAATACCCAAGCAAGGATGGCAACTCTCTTTCCTAACATTGAATTTTCGTGCTCCCCCATTCTATTCTAATATTCCCTATTTGCCACTACTGTTAGTTCTACACCCCCCCCCCCGCGGTAAACTTAAATGCATTTAGCTCAAAATTTAAAAAAAAAAAAACTAAAAAACTAAAAGGACAAAACAGGAGTCTCTTGTATTTCTAGAACGGCAACTTTCTAGGAAAAAAAAAAAAAAAGAACTGGCTAGTTGAAGGGTCCCAATACAAATTGGGCCTTGTTGGGTCAACGGAAGACAAAAGTGAGCCGTTCGAAGGCAAGAAACCCAAATGGCACTAGGCAGAAGGCACTGAGATTCATCGCCTACGGAACTTGAATGGGCCGATAGTAGAAGTTTGCTCTTTTGATTTTATCGGCCTTGTTCAACGCCGCCCGAATGACATGGAGTTTGGATGAACTTTAAATCAAATGATTATGCCTCGCCTTTAGTGGATTCATGGACCTGCACGTAAAGTAGTAATCAAACCAGACCTAAGGTTCAAATGATCCAAAACTGGCCCCGTTAAAATGACTAATAGGGCCTATTTGTCGTCCCATTGGAGGCTCTAACGACCCTGGTACACACATGATTGCCCTCGGCATGCTCAAAACTTTCAAAGCATAGAAACCTTGCACGGGCAACTCACACAGTACGAGGAAAGAGTGAACATTTTTGCAAAGAAGAAAAAATTTGAGAGTATTGTGTCTTCCCGCCCATACGATGCAACGGACAAGGTCAAATGTTGTACGATGGCAGTTTTGCATTGCAGAATGCAGATAGACTGCAAAGCGCGAATTGTAGAAAAAGAAAAGGTGCAAAGTTGAAGAAAGTCGCTTCCAAGAACGACAGGTATGTGTGAAACAGACAAAGATATATATATATATATATATATATATATGGATTCCGTAACGCTTAAACCGTTCCTCCGTTCCCATAATCCTACCACAAAAGAATTGTTACCTTGGGCGCAAAAGTCTTGGACTGTGAGCTCCACCCCTGCCTTTTTATTGCTATTCAAAAAAACAAAAAAAAGAGGCAGAGAGTTGTTTCCTCTTAAAGGTTGTGTGTGTGCGTGTGTTTAATGTGGATGGTGAGTACCACCAACAATGTGGTTGGTGGTTTCTTAGTGCAATAATTAGGGTTCGAATCCTAATAAAGACGGTTAAACCAAAAAAAAAAAAAAAAAACAATTTTAGATGGAGAGTGTAAGAAGGGGAGGGATTGCATTGCAGTTTAGGGTGAAATTTTATATGATAGGTAAAGTAAATGTCTTTTCTATTGGCCCATTCTAAAAAAAATAGTTTTTTTTTTGGGGGGGGGAGGGCTTTTTTATTTTTGTTTAACTTTCGTTTACACTTATGCACAATAAACTTGTGTTAAATCAACTAGTTGATATATAAATCGTTCTAATAAACTTTTGCCCCAAAATAAACTAGAAACTTACACTGCTTATTCCCAAAAAAAAAAAAACAAAAAAACTATATAAGATGCTCCCAGTTGCCTTAGCTTTCTAGTCCATTCTTCCCCACCATCGTTTATCTATCTCTCGTTCAGTGTGAACTGAACCTGATGATAAAGCTCACCCCTCACTGTTTTAGATTCCCTCCTGTCGAGCAAGTGTAAAAGAAAAGGTCCATGTACTTTCTACCCGCAGTCCCTAGCTTGGACCATCTTCTTTGTACTAACTTCATAAAAAGCATCTCTCTCTCTCTCACACGCATTTGTCTCTCTGTCTGTCTGTGAATCGAATCTTTTAGGACGAAGGGCCTCACTTCCTCAGAGGAAACAGCTGCAGGGGGTGCCTTACCCCTTCGTGTGCAACACTGCTTCTACACCACTGCTATCTATATGGTCATTTTTTTAACTTTCTGCCCAAATCCTGGCGATGGCTTAACTTATTCGACATTTGTAGCTGCAAGATCAAACTTTACTATTTCGCAGTTTCCTTTCATAGTTGCAGAGCATAATAATAGTAATAACAAATACAACACGATTACATTAACAATTGACTAAAAAAAAAAAAATCAGTAATGTTTGACTATGGAAGCTTGATTACACTGTCTCCCCTTTCAAACCAAGAAAACAAAAAAAATAAAAATAAAAAAAAAACGGAGAGAAAATTTCTCGTATAGAAGAGAGAAGGGGTGGGAGAGAGAAAACCTAGAAGTGAAAAAAAATCACAGAAAGGGGGTTCTTAGTTATGCGGTGTGTGGTCGCTGTATCTTATCTACCCATCATGTGGAAAGCTACAGAACTCCAGATGGACGTGTCGAGCTGTAGTAACTCGGGGCCCCACGTTCTGTCCCGATGGTGAAAACTGCAGGTTATTTTTTCCCTTTCCGTTCAGCCCTAGCTTTCTACTTCCCGACCGTCAGATCTGCCGGATAAAACCGAAGTATTAATTAAAGAACTTTGATTAAAGTTAACATATTTTTCACTTTCAAAATCAAATGACATATTTTTCACTGCAGTTAATGTAATTGGTCCTTTACCCCCTGTTGTAATTCTCACACATCACTTCCATTTTTTTAATTTAAAAATTTATTAAATTATAACTTATGCAATAAAAATTAATATTCTTATTATTAGAACTAAGACCTTCGAAACGAAGGTCTGAAATTTTAATTACTAAAATATACATGTATTTTTTAATAGTTTGGAGCCCACGGTACCACTAATTATTGTATTAAACATTGTGTTTATGGTCTTTATTTTGCACGACACTTCGTTCAAGCCAACTTGATCAATTTTCGTCGGACAACGTAACAAGTAATTAATGTGACTAAGCAGTCGAAGGTGCATCGTCAAAAAGATTTACATCAACATCAATGATACATATTTACGTTTACATACATATATATATATGTATATATGTATGTATGAAGGTTAAGGGACTCGTCAACTTTCAATAATGCAATCTTGAGGGATGCATCTCATTAGTGTTTTTAATTGAAGCAGCGGTTGACTGTAAGACAAAAGCCTACCTTAACACGATTAGACTTGCATACGTCAAGCAAACATGGTAGCTGGACCGCTTTAATGTTTTAGAAATTTGCCTAGTTAATGGTGGTGTCTCGTCAAACCCCAATCTTCCCGAGCCTGGGGTCTCCATACTAACTTAGTGGCTACTGGCTAGAGCGTAGCTAATCCAAGAAAAATGGCAAGAGATATATTATAGAAAAGACGCTAAATTAGACACAAGTATAAGAAGAAGAAAAATTAGTTTCCTTTGAAAAGGTAGACACTTTTAGTGCATAGACAATTATCAAATAATTAATTATTATTTATGACAACCCTACGCCGTTCGCATCCTCATTAGCTTGTTGGCTTTATTTGAAATAACTACTAGTCATGGATCACAAAAACGTGAATGGGGGTGTGTCTCATCAACATTTGTCGTCTTTATTCTAATTTTATATGCCCAATCGCTAATTAAAGTTTCACGAGATGTGATTGTGTATGACAGGAAATGGATCATACGTATTGTTAATTAGGGATAATCTTATCGATATTATAACATATATATATATATATATCCTCAATATATAAAGAAATAAAACGACATATAACGAACGCTAGGGAGTTAACCATATAAGGCTTGGGAAAATTAATGCTCAGTTATGGCTTTGACCTGCTTTGATTCCTATCTATCATTGTTTTGGGTTCAAATGGGGCCATTATCCGGCGCAAGGTTCAGAATCTTCGAACTCAGATCCCAGGCTTGCATCGAAGAATGAAAACATTTCAACGTTCATTTAATTTGAGCCAGCAATACACACGCATAGGTTCATACAAGTTGTAGTTTAGTAATACGCACGCAGTCAACATAAAAAGAAAAAAGCATTTGATTGATCTCAATTGTTTATAAAGTTACAACGATCAAAAAGAAAAGAAAAGCAAAAAAAAATTTTGATGCATGTACGATGAACCATAACATTGTTTACCAAACATTGGTTTTCAACGGGCAACCAGGATAAATGCTGGACTTCTCGGCAAGAAATTAGAAAACAAGTATTAACAATCAAAATTACATGCGCATTACTCTTCTCCAAAGAGCATCAGAGTCGAGTTCCTAACGAAAGTTATAACAGAAAAAGGAATTAGAATCTGATTGAAAAGCTGCGTCTTGTCATCGTCATTACATATACTATTCTTTCTTCTTCGTCCCTAAATAACCAAAACCACGGCAACAATACAAGAAAATGAAAGAAAAAGCAAAACGAAAAACTGAAATAAGAACGAAATTAACATTTGCAACTAAAATGAACTTCGAGATTCAAATCCTATATTTCATTCACATGTCGGGATTTTGAGTTGTCATTTAAATGATAAATGAGTTGCCAAAGTGAGATAGTTTTCTATCGAACTAAGTCATACAAAAACAAAGAGAGAGAGGAAGGAAAAAAAATATGGTGGAATAACAATAGTAAGCCACGTTTGTCAACATTTCCTTATCTCTCTACGATGACAATGTTTCAGAGCACAGTTATTTTTTCTTTTTTGGAAAAAAAAGAAAGAAAAAAAAACCATAGAAATTAAGGGGAAAAAAAATATATATAAAGAGATGCAAATCAGGTTCATGGAAAGCCATTAGAGGATCTATCAAAGTGGAGGAGTTGGCCATTGCATTTGGGGCAATCTTCGACCCGTTTAGGGACCATGAAGTACATAAGGCAGCTCTTGCAACCGGCCACAATCAAGACATGATCTTCATTCTCAACCACTCTGTGATGCTCTCTTGAAGAAGAAGGAGAAGATTCCGATGATGACTCCTCGCCGTCATATGAGCTATCGTCTTCTGAATGGAAATCTCCACTGTTTTCTTGAGATGTCCTCGGGTCCTCTCTAGCTTTCATGCCATTCCTCCAGTCTATGTAGTAAATCTCCCCTGTCTGCAAATGCACCCATAAAAAATAACACCAATAAACAAGTATCAAAGCCATTGACATTTTTCAATGTATTGAAGTGCGAATGTCGAAGAGGACGACAAGCAAGGACCATTATGAAAGAAAGCCTTTTTCATGTAAATCCCAGAGAAAAAATGAAAAAAAAAATTTCTTATGATGAGACAAAATGGGCTCATCCGGATGCAAAAGAAAATCAAACCCTAAAAGCTACAACTCGAAGCAACAAAATTTATTTGGTGGGTCAGTAAATTCGACTCTGAAAAATGAAAATGACCTCCGCCCATCTCCCTAGAATATGGAAAACCAACAAGAAAATGAAAAGCCTGTACGAAAGTCATGGGGATTAAAGCATGATCTTTTTTTTTTTTTGAGGGATTTTTTCTGGGGCTGGGGGGGGTAGGGAGCTTTGATGTCCATTTCTGAAGAATCTCTACTCCGAAGGCGCATGTGAGACAAGACACGAAGAAAGACCATGAAGCATTAAATGCAAGACAGTGAAATAACAGAAGACAGAGAAAAATGAACGAGAATAAGAAGAGCCTCATACATACCATCCGAGAAATTAAAAAACAAAAGGAAAAATGAAAATCAAGTAAAAATTTAGGCAACGAGATCTGCATTTATTGCAACTGCAAAAGAGGGAAGGGACTTAAAATCCAAAAGGAATTGTTCTCATGTCACTCTGTTGTTCTCATTAAAAGCTCTCACCTTTAAATCGAGGCATTGTTCCCAATGGTTGGGAAGAGAGAGATGAGAATTAAGCTCCAATGTCCTGTCAGCGTTGTTCGGTAGCTGATTCTGCTCCGGCGGTACATCTGCATCATCTGAGCTCGAAGACCTCTCTACCAGTCCTCCTTCGCCGCCTAAAACACCGCTTGTTCCTTGGTGCTGGTGTTGATTTAGAGAGCAGTTTTGGAGTAATCTCTCCAAAGATTCAGTTAGTGTGGCCATGTTCGGTGCTGTCATTTCTTCTTCTTCTTCTTCTTCTCTAACAGATCATTAGAAGAAAAAAAAAAAAAAGAAAAAACCCTCCAAGCCCAACAATCAAGAAATGATATCTAACCCTACAATAAAGGAAAAGGAAATATAGAGATAAATATAAGGAAGGTTACACAGAAAAGAAGAGAGATTGGATTAGGAAATTGAGTTGTTGAAGGGAATAAATAAATAAATAAATAAATAACCATGAGATGAGAGACTCTGTAGATAGCATGCCTCAAGTCCCACGCATTGTGAATACGCGTGGGAATATTGTACAAACAGTGGGTCCCAGGGCCTGAAGAACCCCAGGGATCCATGTTGTCTCTCACGACATACATTTACCGATTTACCGTATTTTGGACTGGGAATCGCACGCGCAGTCGGAGAGTCGCGTGATCACAAGGCTTGCAAAATGTTGTTCTCGTACGTTCGTGTTAGCTTCAAACTCAAGGAGAATTTCAAAGCTCCGGCAAAAACGCGATTGCCAACAAGAATGCCGGAACTTTCTTTGACAGTTCTTCTCTTGTGTGGGCTTTGATTAAATTAAGAAACAACAAAAACCTTAGTGGCACTTGCAACTTTATCTTCTTTTTTTTTTTTTTTTTTTTTTTGGGGTTGGGGGGGGGGGGGCACGGGACGTTCCTTCCTTGGTCAGGAACTAAGAACTACTGCATAATACGGCAAAGGTTTCTAGTATCCTATGACTAGAAAAGCTCTGAAAATGAAATGTCAACCTTGTTTTCCTATTGTATGACATATGTGAACCAACCAGGCTAAGTCTGTTTGGCCACATGAGCGTTACTTTTTGAGAGAGATTGAGAGCCCTGACTCCCATCTCCCTTAACATCTCATCGTCTTTCTAGCGATGTAAACTTTAATCGAGTTACTTTGTCCTCTTTATTATATCTTCGAACTTGCATCCCTCTTTTTCTCTAACATTTAACAAATTAATTATTGAAAAAAAGTGTGTGTCATGTGTGTGTGCTTTGGCAAGTTTATAATCTTTGATTTTAAGCACGATGAATAAAAAATAAAAAATTCTATTTTTAAAAGGATGTCTAAACAATGCTTCTTCTTCTTCTTTTTTTTTTTTTTTCTACAATCAAATGACAACCTGTTAATTATGTGTTCAACCCTTTTGCTTCTCAACCTGTTAATAGTTCCTCGTTCAATCGACACTCTTTTAGCTCGGTATATGATTTTATTAAAGTTCTCAACCATTTGGCCTTGGCAGTTCAACATTTTTCCTTAAAGAAGCTAAATTCCCGGGAGAGGGGTTTAGGCTCACTTTCCCAACTCTGAAGGTTTAACAACTGCTTAAGGAAAAAGTAGTTTTGCACACAATCAAAATAAATAAATAAATAATAGTTGGACAAAGAAAAAAAAAATGTTTAGTAAGTCAACCCGGTTGGATAATTGTTACAGGTTTGTCATATCCCAAAGCATGTCTATATATGATAATATAAAACTGAAACGGAAAGAAAACAACCACCCCTCATTGCTCAAAGCAATCCTAACTCATTTAGTCATCCAAGTAATATCAGTTTCCTTACATATCAATGAACATTAAATTCCTATGTCTAAAATCTAAATAAATATGAAAGTTGACCTATTTAATAATATTATAGATCCTTGATTATTATTCTGATATAACTATTGTTGGAACCAATATCAACCAGGCTTAATTTAGTTGATTACAAGAGCAAATCTCTTATGGAGGTTAGGGTTTAAAATCTTAACTCTGTCAGATTTTTAATAAATATTGACTTAATTATAATTTTTTTTGAAAATGCTGAGGATTAAAGTCGAAACGAATATTGTCGAGTTTCCTTGTTCAAATATACAACTAGAGACAATGAAAATGATAATGTGCTCACAAAGGAAGAAAAAGTTAACCATGTTAACGAATTTTGGCAAGTCGAGTAAATTGGTATGTCAGTTAGATGGCCCATAATTGGCACAATACAAGCCAGACATCAAGAATTCCTAGATAGACGCATGATTTTAACGGCCTAGTTCTTCTTCTTATTTATTTATTTATTTTGTTTACACTTTGTATTTCTTTATTCAATAATTGGCACGACTGTACAACGCGCCAATTTATTCAATAATCATCAAATGTTCAGCTTATAACTCCTCAATATTTAAAATCCCAAAAAAAAAAAAAAAGGAAATTAAGCAATAATTTTCTACAATGAATCTTAATAGATCCAACGAAAGTATTCCAAAACGAGTAATGAATTTATTTCAAGGAGGTGACAGGGAATTGGCTGGGAGTGGAGATTTTTTTATTTCGTAATAGTTTTGAAAGACAATTTCAAAAGAATAAGGAAACGAACAAGGATAAATGGACACGAGATAGGCCGAATGTCTCAGGGGAGACGCCTGGGCCACGACACACACACACACACACACACATATATATGAAGATGAAATTCGCGTAAGAATTAGCAGTACAGTAATGCATATTGCAATCGAATTAAATTAGTAATGCTTATGCATCACAATATTCTTTTTGAAATTTCAAAAATAAAATGTAAAAGGTCACGAGATGGCTGGCCGGGGCCTGGGCGCTCTCGTTTTGTGAATAATACAATAGGCAGGACCCATATACAATCGGATTATTCCTGTCGTGGAATCTATTCTGAACTCCTGTCAGTCTCTGACACAATCTCTCTCTCTCTCTCTCTGTGTGCTGTCTGCACCAATATTCCCTTCTGGTCTGCCTTTACAAGCTGGAGCTCTTGGGATGTATGACCATTTCGTACATCATTTGAGAAATGCGTGACCGGCCATGGGGTCATGGCAGATTCAGATCTTCTTTTTAATTGGGAAGTCTTTTTCTGCCTTTTTGTCAAAGGTAATTTAGTTTGTGTTTGATGTTTCGAGCTTCAGCGGTTAGCTCATTATTCTTAAGTCCTTGTGATTTTATTGGTTTATGAATCACCGTAATTGACGACAAAACAACTGAAAGTAAGTAAATAGTTAATTGATAAATAATTTTGAAACAACTTTTCTTCCCTCCCCAACTAAAACTAAAATTCAATATTGAGTTAATTTTCACCCAAAATTGGGTTGTTGTTCCTTAACAACGAAAAGAGTGCGCTTTAATTATTTGTTTTGATGTGATTCGGGGGCACGTCGGTAGATGGGTTTCCCCGTTGACTCCCTGCAAGTTTTTGGCCAAGACAAGGTTGGAAGGGGAAGACGCATCGACATAACACATTCTTTGCAAGTGGCATCGGCGTGTGCTTTTTTCCTTCTTGATCTTTTTTTAGTAGGTTAATGCCACGCGCTGGACTGGACCAGAGGGGGGGTTGCAGTGCGTATCGTTAATTTGACAATTGATAAATAAAACCTTCTTCTTTATTTGGTATTGGTACAACTACCTACCCGACACAGCCACTTGCACGGCACCTAAACTAATCTAAAGAGAGCCACTGTCGGTTTTTACCGGCTGCCTATTTCATTAATTGGCACCATAAGCAATTTTTTAAATTTTTATACGGACCACCTTTGTTAGTATGATTTCATTTCTTTCTTCTTCTTCTTCTTCTTCTTCTTCTTCTTCTTCTTCTTCTTCTTCTTCTTCTTTTATTTAATTTTATTTATTTATTTATTTTCCTTTGTGCGTGCTTGCGTGCGTGTGCGTGTGCGTGTGTGTAGAGGAGTGGAACTTGGAACAGAGGACGGGGACCATGAACCTCCCAGGAAGGCCCAGACCGCCACTCGAACCATTTTTGAAGCCCAATCAATTGATTAGCTTTGATTTTAGAATCAGTATAACGCACCGTTAATGCCCCCCCCCCCCCAACTCCGCTGTCCAGAGTTTTTACGCTTTTATTTCAATTTCCCCATACCCTCTGGATCCCCCAGAAATGCTATTTTATCTTCTTTCTGTTGTTCTTCTCGGTGAAAATTTTATTTATTTATTTATTTTTATTTTTTCTCTCTGCTAAGTTAGAACGTGTTTTGTTGTTATTATTATTATTATTATTATTATTATTATTTGCACTTAGGAGCACCATAACTATGAACATCTATTGCTTTAACTTGTTTGCTCTATTTCTAACTTCAAAATAATCTATTTTGAATTTTTTTTATTGTTTTTAACAATAGAATTAATTAAGGAAAAATTGCTAGTGATAATAATAATAAAAATAAAAATAATAAAAGGCATATGTACGAAAGTAAAATTTTAGTTACAAGAATAGAATTTGCAGCCGACTAACAATTATTTTATTTTATTTTATCCATATAATTGTCTTAACTAATTAAAAATATAAAAGAAAAGATTTAAAAAAAAAAAAAAAAAGGATGTTCAACGACATCTTATGAACAAAAAACATCTTTCGAGGAGAGCAGGCGAGCGAAGAAGAGTCGCGTTGAAAAAATCGAACGAATTCGTGGGAATGGATCATTATCACTGACAAAAAGACGAAGAAGGAACCTTGCGATTGCGGGCTCGTTGCTGCAGTCAATCATCTAGAAGAAGAAGAAGAAGAAGAAGAAGAAGTAGAAAATTATTTTTATAAATAAATTCAAACAAAGTCATTCGTCGCTCCGCCTTAGAGAGAGAGAGAGAGAGAGAGAGAGAGAGAGAGAGAGACAGAAAGAGAGATAGAGACAGAAAGAGAGATAGATCGGATCGGATCGGATCGGATCCACAGCGAAGGTTGGTTTCTGGGGAATAATAATATGGGGCATAAGGACGAACCTGCCCTCGGAATTCCTTACCATGTCGGACAGAACCCTTACCAAGGAGGAGCCATCCCGCCGAACGCCATTGTGGGCGATCCTAAGGGCATTCCGATTCAGCAGACCATGTACAGGGACACTCCTGCTCCATTTAATTGCGTTTTTTGTGGTGCTTCCGCAGTCACCTTCGTTAGGTATTTTTTTACCCTCTGTTTCCGTAGCTACTAGCCTTCCTCATGTCTCCCGCCCTTTATCAACTCTTCTTCTGCCTGTTGTTCTTTTAAAGTAAATTTAGTCAATCGACCAGTTGTTTGGTTTGGCTGATGATATGCAGGATTTGTAGTGCTTTACTTACCCTTTTTTTTTTTTTTTGGGTTTGTTTGTTTGCAGCAACTCAAATTTTATTTTGAGTTCGTGCATCAATTAGAAATGCCCATATATATCATGTAAAATTTAGATTCTGGGTCGTGACATGGCCTTGTTAGAAAAGGAGAAACGAGTTGGGGGGGGGGGGAAGAAAGGATGTCTGTCATGCAATATGTAGCATGGTATTGTTGTATTGTGGCAAGTGTTGGTCTATCGAGAAATAACTTGACCATCGTGATCATTATACAAGGGAAAGAATTGGGAATGAGAATATTGGTAGGTGTAGAATCGATTGGAGGTAAATTGAGGGAGTCGCGTTTGGTTTGGACCTGTCTAACGTAAATCTCTAATAATCCAATTAAGAGGGGCGACTAAATCCAGGGCATTGTTGAGGGGGAAAGAGAGAGGAGCACCCATGTTACTTGGAAATTTTTTGGGTAAGAAGGTTTTATAAATCATTTAGATATCTCATCAAACTTAGTTCATAATAGAACATAATGTTGAGAAAAGATTTATATAGGGCAATGAAATTTCAGACTAAGGTTTTATTGTTGTTTTTATCAATGTACACGGTAACTACCAACGTCAAAGGTAGACAATGAAGCCAGATGACGGCAGCAAACTCAGGTCGTCTTAGCATTTTTGTTAAATGTGATTACCACTATTGGAAAACAGATTGTTGTAGAAATGGTCAGTGGAAAATGTATATAGGAGGAGTTATTAAACACTATAATTTAGAATTGTAGCCTGCCTACTAGGGATGTCTTGGACCCGTTCAGTGAAACTATTCTCTCTGTTTTCTTATTTGTAGTTCTCCTCTTTTTCTTTCCTTCCCTGGCCTTCTATTCTCTTCATTAAAACTTGACATTTTATGTGCAACACAGGTCAAAGCCCAGTTTAGCAGCAGTTGTTGGTTGCATGATGCCCTTCATGCTTGGTTTTTGCTTTCTTTGCCCATCAATGGACTGCCTCTGGCACAAGTATCACTATTGCCCAAACTGCAAAGAAAAGGTGAGATAATGTCATCACTTTTCTTTTCTTTTTGGCCCTTCTCGTTGTATCCAGATGCTTTGATATGCCATTGTATTCACTGCTGTTTGGTTTTAGGTTGCGGACTTTGAGAAATCAGATCCTTGTTTGGTAGTGGATCCTTTTCAATGGATGCAGGAGAGTTTTGCACTGCCTGCATGATACAATATGGGTTAACCACATTGTCCCTTGCTAAGATCCTCCCCAAGGATACAATATGGATCCCTTATAATTTGCTCATTACAGACTGTTTCATTTACCTCATGTTCGTGCAATGAGTTGTGATGGTTGATTGTGGTACATATTTTCGTTGAGAAGTCTGGAACAGATGGTGCTTTTGTATACTGTTTACTGTTCAAACCATCAGAGAACATCCCAAAGTGCTATTGCAATAGCTCTTGTTATATACTTCTTGTTTGGTAGTGGATTTTTACCGTTTGCATGGCATAATCTGTGTTGGTTTTAATGACCCTTTAACGGACGACAGTGGTCTGTTCATGGTTAAACAGCTTTCATGAGGGAAAACAGAAAATACTGCATTTGCCTTGAGACAGGTGGTCCAACTTGGACGAGGCTGGCCTCATGATCCATGGTGGCATTCAGCTTTCCTTGCATCCGATCAGAGCTTCAAACGGGTCCACACACAATATGCTAACCAATCAAATGTTCTTTTTGTCATGGTAATTTGATAGAGGCGAAGGAAGAATATCATTAAAACGGGTCTTCACATGTGAATGTGTAGTTTGGTCGTTTTGTTTTACGTAATTCTAATCAACTACATTGTTTTAAGCTAATAGAAACCCCTTTTTATTCTGAGCTAATCAATACACAATAGGGTCTAAAATGACGTAAAACTCGTCACGTAAATTAGAATCCAAAAGTACTATTTATGATTTCTTAACTTGAAAGTTTTATAAGAACTTATTAAGTTATCATGTTGAAGTGCGATGGTGATACTCGGGCACAAGCTGCCATTAACTAGGACCAAGCAGCGACGTATAAATCACTTGTTCCTGCACACTGATCACACTGATCCATAAGGAGACGTTGGGCTGTGATCCAGATTAGAGACGTGCCCCCTTGGAGGATTATGTCTAAACTGCGAGCCACGTGAAGATTTTGCCCGAGGCACCTCGTCCGGGCACAGGTGACTTTGTTTTTATTTGGGGGGAGGGGAGAAGAAGAAGAAAGAAAATTTGTTGAGCATGATAATATATCGGTGGATATAAATTTGTTGTAGTGGTTGCTCCTTTTTTGAGGAGTTTGAACCCCACCAATGTGTCCAAGAGCACTTTTGAGAGAGCTTTGGTGGCCGACCTCCCTAGGCCTTGTGGTCTTTTTGATTTCGTTACGTCATGTGCACCCCAAACAAACAAAAATTTGCAAAGTAGGCACAGCCTTCAGGGTCCGTATGGCAACCCGAAGGTGCTATCGATTTGTGGGGGGCTCTTTGATAAATTGGGCCAGGATCTAATGACTCGAAACAGGAACGGGAACAACTCCATCACAAAACAGCCCAGAACCTGAGGCAGTTTTGGTCCATGGATGCACCGGCGGGCTATAATCGTTGTGCAGAAATGACACGATGGATGTCCCGTTCTGCTAACGATTCTGGGGCACTTAGAGGTAGGTGCACCCATTTTCCTCGTTCCGGAAAGAAAATTGTGGTGCGCAAGTCCTCCCATCTGAAAAATTCATAACACGTCGTTCTACCGTCAATTATCAGAAACGAAATAAAGACAAGCGTTCATCTGACACCTTTTAATGTATCCAAGAAAATTAAAGAAGAAGAAGAAGAAGAAGAATGGCGTCACGGATGACATCATGGGACATTATTATCGAATGGTCCATGCAAGTTTCTTCTTTGCATTTTTTCGGGGGAGGGGGTGGGGGGGGGGAGGAAGAGGTGGGGAAGGTTTAAATTCTTGATGGTCCCAACCCATGACCATTAAACTGAACCATGACCATCATTTTTAGGCCCACAACCCATTGAAAAACGATTGGGACATTATCACATTGAGGACACAGCGCACTTGAACTAGGAGGACACCCCATATGTGTTCTATGCCTATCAAAAAGAAAAAAAAAAAAATGACATAAATGAAAGAAGAAGAAGAAGAAGAAGAAGAAGACAGCGCACTTCAAAGAAAAGAAAAGAAAAAAAAAT
This sequence comes from Ceriops tagal, assembly GCA_021533255.1. NCBI lineage: Eukaryota > Viridiplantae > Streptophyta > Magnoliopsida > Malpighiales > Rhizophoraceae > Ceriops > Ceriops tagal. The sequence continues at coordinate 8,545,225 of CM038610.1, read as the reverse complement.
GAACTGGAAAGGGCATATCATTCAATTTGCTAGTAAAATGTCATGCGGGAGCATCAAGCCATCGCTTGGACCAATCAAATATGATATTTTTTTAGGTGTGCATGGAATGTTATTTTTAGATGAACGGACGACTCCTTCGAACACAAACTATTTTGATGATTGAACAAATGTTGCAATAACAAGGCAACCAACTCTTTCACACGCAGCACCAACCAACCCAAAAAAAAAAAACAAAGTTTGCGCTCCTTTTCTCGTGCTGTCGTGAATCACGTGCCTCTATTCAAAAGGCAGTAAAAAAAAAAAAAATCAAATCAAATCAATTAATTATTTCCCTAGTAATTGATTTTTTTTAAAAAAAAAATTGAAACAGAGAAAAAAGGAGCAGCCTTTTAATTTAATTTTGCCTGCTAGATATTATCACTTGTGCTGTATCGTGTCAGTAGGCTTTCTGTTGTTAGTTACTGCAGTGAAGATGGTGAGCAGCCAGCCAGAGAGCGTGCCCTGCGATTTCTGCAGCGAGCAGACGGCGGTTCTGTCCTGCAGAGCAGACGTGCATTCCGCCAACCTCCTGTCCCGGAAGCACGTGCGCTCACAGATCTGTTTTGGACTGTTAAGTTGTGTATTATGAACAGTTCGAAGTTTGTTTTCGGCAGATATGATGAGCATATACGGTATGAATCAAGAAAGGGCGAGAGCCGATCCCGGGAAGCGAGTAAAAGGTCGTTTTGTGAAGACCAGTGAAGCTCCTTATGTTTGAATTTTGGGTTCAGACGGAGCTCCCCACCTATAAATTGACTGTAAATAGCGCTCAACATTGCTCCGGAAGTACTCATCTTTCAGTGTTCCTTGTTTCTTAGCATTTAATCTCATCTCTCTCTCTCTTTTCGCGCGCCCGCCTGCCGACATGTGCTCTGATCATTCCTGATTGCCCCATCCACCTCCCTAAGCACATTTTTATTTGATGCTGTGGCTCTTTTGTGTCGTTATACTAAAGCAGGTGACGGTGGGTAGGATCAGTACATGATGGGAATGCAAGGTGTCGGCATTGAGATTGCACGAGTCTTTTTGTATTTTTTTGTTTTTTGGCGCGGAAGTGGGATGGAAATGAGCCAAGCTTATGTAGCCATGGATCGGGATAAGGAGACCCCACAAACATCATCAAAGATCAATTGCACAGCTCTCCCTTTTGGTGGTCTATATAGTTCTTCCTTCTCGTTCAGCGCTTCAGCAAGCAAGATAGCATGGCACTCAATTCGCTTTTCAATAGGCATGGTGTAATCGTACCAGCTACTTTTTTGGCTCAATAAGTCTTTACACTCATTAATCAAGTTTGCATGAAGGTGATTTTTTTTTTTTTTTATATTAGTACTGCCGAGAGATCAAAAAATTAACTTTAGAATGAAATTTGAGAATAACCTCTCCCAACTTTGCTTTTTAAAGCCTACAATAAACTTTGCAGTACATTCCACAATTCAACGATGAAAGCGGAGGACGCGCCTACTTATTGCAAAGTTAATTTAATAATCAATAATTACAAAAAGTTTGCAATAATCAGATCTCTCTCTAAAATTTTGTCTTGCGATAGAATAAGACGACGGAGAAAGGAATTGTGGGTTGAAAAATTTTATTTTTGTTGTTGTTAATGAATAGTGTCTCGTATGGATGGAGAATGTGTCAAATTGAAAGGTCACATCTATTTTAGGAGTGAGATTGTTTGAATGGTCGTACGAGGAAATTGCATACTCAACTCAAGTGGCCTTCCAGCCTTTTCACAATGACTTCGATTTGCATCCGAGCTGGCTTCTTTTTCAACTTGACCCCGCCAAATGACAAAGGCAAAGCCGCTTTTGGCTGACACGGCCACATAATATTAAAAGGCAGATTGAATTTCAAGATGGTTGGAAATGGACTGGTACGCATTATCGTCCAAAGTAAAACTAAACTACCTCAGCCTAATTAAAGAGGCCTTCTATTTTTGACTAAACTATTCTCGCAAAACTTATATCGTGTTGCATTCAGCTTTTACACACCTCGTCCTCGGTTCCAGGCTGACTTGAGGCCAATCTCCCAGTGAATTAATTCTTTTAGTTACGGTGACTATTTTCTCCTGCTCCCTAGGAATATTGACATGTTGTCAGGGGAATCTCTAAGATTGTTACTAAAAGTAGCTTTGGTTGGATTGGGCTCCTCCGAGCCACTTGGAAATGAATCAGCAGCGTGTAATAAATTTAAAGCAAAAACTTTTGAGAGGGCAAACGGTCAAACATTCACTGTTTAGTCAAGCTTGCAGTAGCAGATGAAATGTGGACAATGGGGGACATCGAAAGGAGAGGGGGAGGGGGGGGGAGGAGGGAATTCGTGTGGCGGTGATTATGAACTTGATGGTCCGTATGGAAAGCCTATTCTCTTTGAGGAAGCAAGGGGGGAAGGGGGAAAGATCATTTAAACATTTGCTTCGACTTTTTGCAATTCTATCATGAAGGTTAAAAGAAAAGGGAAAAGATGTTGCGTGAGTGCTTGGCTAATTCATTTCGCTCCTTTTAAGAAGAAAAGGTCGTTCGTCGAGATGATGTATTGCTATAAATCCAGAGTCTTAAAGGCCACAACAAAGAAAGATAGAAGAGCTTTTTGCGGAGGCACATCACATCAGCTATGAGAAGTCAAAATTGACCCATTAACGGGGCCATCCTAAGCATTATGTGAAGCTTCAAAAGACGAGCCTCACATGCCGATAATCACAACCACTTTTCTGTCTCATGGTAGTGGGCCTGTTCCAACCCCCAAGGTTCTGTGCCTTTTCAAATCAAATCCCAATTGCACGGTTTGGACCCGAGGCCTGCACCGTCTGGGTCCCAACACGTCAACACAGAGGGTTTTTTTTTTTTCTTAATTAAAAAAAAAAAAGAAGATAAACGATCTATATATTTAGAAATTTTCGACACGACGATAATAAAAAGCAATGCCTACACATTTTGTAGGCTGTTTTCGTTTAGACTCTTGCATTTGCAACTTTTTTTTTTATTATTATTAATGGCCTTTTCGAAATTAGATTTAAAACGAGGCATATTTTCTTCTTAAAATAATTTGAAATTAATAAGCCATTAAGTCGAGGATGAGTGAATAATATTTGGAATAATCAACCATGTTGGATGATGCCATGATATATATATATATACACACACATTTGACGGTGAATTTACACTATAGCGATAATTTTTTTTTATTTTATAAATCTTACACGTTTTCTAAAATTTTAGTTTGAAATCTCTAAAAAAAAAAAGATATTTAAATTCTTAATAATTTGATGTTCATTAGTAAACATTAATTTAAGTAACTTGATTCTTAACTTGCCCATAGTTGTCCTACTTTTACGTTATTGGTCAGCTTTCATTGAGACAATGTGTGGAAATTTAAAAAAATAAAAAAATAAAAAACAGAAGATAGGAGTTCAAAGAATAATTATGGGAAGGATAATTCGAGATGTCACATATCTCAATAAGGTTGACTTTTCATCAGTCGAATCATATTCACCAGCGCTTCTTTTAAATGGGCCACTTCGGGTGCGCATCTAAGCATATCGCAATGTGCGGAGGAATTTTTAAGCTGTTTATTAATAATGCTGCTATCTAAAGTAAATTGCTAAGGTTAAATATTTTCAATTTGAGTTTAACTTTCTTTAATGTTTTCTAGTTTATAAGAATTAAAAATTTAAAATTAAATTTTAATAAGTTTATCATTAAATCTAATAATTTGTGACTGAGTTTAACTCATTAAAAAAAAAAACCTATTGGTCCTCAACCCACATGTTGCATCGTTGTTGGTCACGAGGAGATTCCCAAGTGATGGTATTTGTCTACGCCTGTGAGGTTTTCCTTAGACCTGGTCGCATCTAGTTAGCTAGGTTTTCAATTGAACTGTAGAGATGCACAGAAACAGCACTGTTTTCTATGTCGAACGTGCGTATAATTAAAATATTAATCCTCTAAGGTGGAACGTTATCGTAAATCTGAAGCCGACATGTTTTGGTCTCAAAACATTTTCTCGTTTATCCTATTTGACTTCGTCAAACATTAAAAGCGTTTTATGTGGTTTCATCGGACCCGATACCCACCATTTTTTTTTTTTATCCCCTCCTGTCGTCTTCTTTAAAAATATGCCTTGGAACAATTGTGGCTTCAAAAAAAATTTTAAAATGGCATGGTGGGTGTACCGAATTAAACCACTTGATTCATAATCACAAGAGTCGACGAGCAACAACTCCATTTTAATATGTGTATATATATATATATCTGTGTCTGTGTGTGGGGGGGGGTGTGTTTGTTTAAAGTGATTCTAGTTAGTTTAAAGAACAAAAGTAGTCTCAATTGTCATTTTCACATCTAGGGTCTGGACTGGCCACACTCCTCTCGTCCACTTCAATTTGTGTTCTACCATGTAAAACTTCTTACATCAGTGACGATGTCTAAACTTAAACTCTCTTTTTCAAAGGGGGAAAAAGAAGGAAAAAAAAAAAAATCACCGCAAGACGACGATTCGATCACTCGTAGAATAATGAACAGTACTGGCTGAACCAGGACGCGGAGTATAATAATAGGTGGCAGGTTCTTCAAGTATGGTCATGGATCTGACTTTTTGAAGTTATATCTTATGCGCGTAAAAATATTTAACAAGATGAATGAAAAGTTTAATTATTGAAAGTCGACCGTGCAAGTAATGGGACGTCGGGGGTCCAATCCATTAGAGAAATTGGTAAGGACACCTAATAACTAGCGCAGACGATAGAGAGCAGGAGGCTTCATACCTCCAGTGTTCTGCTAGCTTTGTCTGCGAAACAAGAAAGCGAAAAACAATTTGACGGGTGCGTTCGTGTATGCACTGTGCACGTGCGAATGTATAAGTTATTAAGAATGTGACTATTCTCTCATCGATCTTGCTTCAGAAGTGAGTATGCTATCTGGGACCTTATCGATCGAGTAACCGATGCGCTTGTTGGTAACATCTAAACTTGGACAACGTATTGGGACCTTATTAGCCATGCATGGGTGTTAGTAGGAGTGATTCCAATTTATGCTCAATTATGGAACCGCTGATTTTGATTCCGGGTCAATTCTGGTATTGAGTTTGATTTGATTTCGAATTCCCCTCACGATTTTTTTTTTTTTGAAAAATAAAAGAAAAAAAAAATGATTCCTGTCCCCTTTTCTAGTCTATATTCGATACATATATGTCGAAAAATAATTTTTAGGCTACAATCTTGAAAGTAGTTTTTTTTTTTTTTTACCAAATAATTTCTGTGACTCCCTTGTGTGTCCTCCATACTATCATGCTGGGCTCTATAAATTCCCCCAACGAACGCTTTTATGCTTCACACCAAGAAAACACTCTCTCTCTCTCTCTCTCTCTCTCTCTCTCTCTCTCTCTTCCTCTTCTCGACTCGTCTCGTCTCTACAGGTGCTATAAGCATCTTGACCGTCTACTCGGAGTCTCCAGGCATTAAAAAACAGCACTCTGGAAAGGAAAAGAAAAGATCACCTTAATGGCAGCCTTCACTCTGTTTCATCTGCCTGTTTTTGTCCTTCTATCATCAATCTTTATAGCACCAGCAAAAGCAAACATGGAAGGTAATTAAATTACTTGATTCATTACGCAGAAATGAAGTATGATATTTTGTCAAGAGAAGAAGAAGAAGAAGAAGAAGAAGAAGAAGAAAAACTTGGATCAATATTTGATTGCTTGATTGATTTTTGATGGGGTATTTCCTTTTTCATGTTAAACAACAGGGGATGCTCTGTACGCCTTGAGGAAAGCAGTGAAGGACCCAGGACATGTTCTGGAGAGCTGGGATCCGACCTTGGTGGATCCATGTACTTGGTTTCATGTCACCTGTGATCGTGACAATCGGGTTACCCGACTGTAAGCCTATAACATATATATTTACTCTTTTTTTTTTCTTTCTTCTTTTTTCCTTTTCTCCCCATATCCATTGTGCGCGCGCGCCAATATAAGATAATTCTTCCTGTCATGGTGAGTGTTCTTTGGAAGACACAGTACGTGATCTTTGTGGTTTTCCAATTAAGTGGAAATGACAGAAGCAAAATAAACAAAATCATAGACATTGTCAAGCTGAGGAGGGGGGCTTGTGTAATATCATAATATCATGAATATATTTTTACTGGCAAAGCAGAGTCGCATCAGTATTAAATTTTTCTCTTCATTTGGGATCGATATTTGTATGTTTTATTGTCTTGTCTGATATCAATAACCGTTTACTACACGATATTCATTGTTCTTGTCCATATCTAACCCTCCATTAGTGAGTATATAATACTGATCTGTGCAGAGACCTTGGAAATGCAAAATTGTCGGGCAGATTAGTTCCTGAGCTGGGAATGCTGGAGCATCTGCAGTATCTGTAAGCATCTTAAGTGCATAAATACTTCTGCTAATCATATTTTCTGCTAGTGAAATTTATTAGTTGCTTATCTGGCGAAGGTTTTTGTCTGAGCAACATGTCATCATCCTTTTGTTTTTGTGCTGAAAATATCAAATGCAGCAGTACCAAGATCATCATGCTTTGAAATGGCTGTTAAGTTGCTTACTTAAAAAAAGGGATTTGTTTAATCCATTAATTCTGATTATCTGAAACACAACATATATTTATGAAAGACAAAATCCACCTAACCCATCGCCCCCACCTCACTATATGATCGTAGGGTGTCTTGAATGGATTTGGTAAAAATGAACGCCACATGTCAGTCATAAAATTGATAGGGACATTTATTATAACAAGCATGAATTGGTTTGTTTCTCTTGATTGTAAAGGGAACTGTACATGAATGATCTGGTGGGTCCTATCCCAAAGGAGCTCGGAAGACTGAAGAGCCTTTTGAGCTTGGATCTGTACCACAACAATCTCACTGGGCCCATCCCCTCCTCTCTTTCCAAGCTCTCCAATCTCAAAATCCTGTAAGCATCTCTGATCGATCGGTCATTAATGGCAAACTTTAATTGTAACGCGTTTGCTTTGGCTCTGGTTTGGCTGATGGGTCACGGAATGTCCGGGCAGGAGACTGTGCGACAACAGTCTGACTGGAAGAATACCACGAGAACTTACCAAATTGGCAAATCTCAAGATGATGTAAGTCCTCTCCTGTCCTCTATCGCCAAAAGGACCTTTGTTTTCCACTGTTCGTTGCCTTTATTACGTTGACCTCAATATGCAGTAACGTGTCAAACAACGATTTATGTGGCACAATACCCACATCAGGCACGTTCTCCAAGTTCACTGAGGAGAGGCGAGTCATTTCTTAACGTGTCAAATATTGATTTTGTTTGTTTTATTGAATATTTTCTGTCATAACCCTGTTGTTGGTTCATGGTTGTTTGAAAGCAGTTTTGTGAATAACCCGAGACTGGAAGGACCAGAACTGATGGGGTTTGTGAGATATGAACGAAGGGGAAGTTGTAAATGAGAACAAATGGAAAAAGACAGGAACCCGTCCGGGCCATATCTTTAATCACATTACGTGTAGGCTAGTAGTAGTTGCACAGTTGCACCAGAAAGTCTACTTTTATCAGCAGCAGTCCACAGGGTTGGCAGTCACGTTTACACCACTATTCCCGCTGTAAAAGCGTTTCACTTAAAATTTAAGAGAAGCTACTCAGACAATTTAAAAGAGGAAATCCAATCTTAAACTAGTTTGTTGTATAGAACTCCTTTATCATGTGCTTGTGTGGCCAAATCCGAAATATTTTGACAGTACCAACATGTCTAATTACCAATTGGATCACCAAACGTAGATCCCAACGTTTCTAAGCGAAGGCATGCTCGCCGGTCTGATAGGACAAAGGAAGGCATGAGGCACGCCCGCCGGTCGATAGTGACAGAGGCAGAAGTCATAAAACAACATGGTAGCTCAAAGGTAGGGGATGGATGGGTCTGCGATTCCAAACACTATGGATCAATATGAAACACTCCCTAGAACCTGATGTTAGAGAAATCCAAGGAAGATTCATCTCTAGAAAACAAGAGAGGCTAGTCCGGTTGAGGCATACCCTGACTTTATGTTACGGGTTCCTGCGGCTGTGACCCGGGTCTTTCGGTCCAAGTCAGTAGAGAGAGTCTAGGAGCGCGAGCAATTACATCGATGCGATTCTGCATAGCCTTAAGTTTAACAGGAACCAATATTATATGATAAAGTGGAGCAAGGCAGTCCATTGTTGGGACTAAATCAATTTAAAGTTGAATGCCTTCACCAAAGGACTTTACCATTAAAACCTCGGAGGGAATTCAAATTTTCTTCACTGGTTATTCAATCCATTCATGCTGATTATTCACTGTAAAAGAGATCAGAAATGGATATGGATTAACAAAAATCAAAAAAATCAACAGACAAATATACAAAATTTACCCAAGTACAGATCTGAACCTGTGTCCCAAGACAAGAAATCTTGTATTGCTCAAAAGGCGAGTTGCCAAGCTCATAAGCAAATTATCGCCTGCGAACTTCAAACTGACAAAATTGATAGTCTGTCAATCAACATCTAGACACAGGAACACATTATCAGGAATAGCAAAAGCTAGAAACTGGTGGGAATGAATAAGCGCGGAGGGAAAAGAGAGACGGTTAACTGCAGGCCAGAGAAAGCCCGAGCCAAGGAAGCGAAGATCTCTTCGGTTCATGTCTGCAGAGTAATTTTCTTAGAGAGCTTCTCATTTTCCTCTCTCTAATGTTGCCAATCCTTTCCTAAGAGTGACATGAATAAATCAAAATCCAAATTATCAAAATTTAATTTTTCCTGCTGAATTTTTCCACCGAAAATGGATGGAACTCTTCCTTCTGCAACGCTCAAAAGTCCATAATACACACTTCTCTGTCCGTCTCTGGTGACGTCACGACTCCCGCACCTGACCACTCTCTCCATTTCTTTTTGATTTTTATTTTTCTTTTGTTCCGATGTATAAAAGAATTATATAATCATTTCTTTACAACCGGCTAACCAACAATTGCAATTGCAACGATCTAACCCATCACAAAGAAATTTCAGAAGATCACCATATACATATCAATTTGCTTTTATTTTGCTTAATTGTTACTACAATCATATAAAATATATATCCAAATATTTATTATTTTTCATATTTTTCTTCGAATAAAACATTCGACAAGTTCACAATTTTATGTTCGAATTGAATTTAAGGCGTGCCAAGGCTTCTCGGGCCGAATAGAGGAAGTCCCTGAATTTATCTCTTCGTTGGCGATGCCGCACTGGTAACAGACAACTCCAGTAATCACTCACACACACACACACACACTGACTCACTCTCTCTCTCTCTCTCTCTCTGTCTGGCTCTTTCCATTTATTTAGTTGATAATTTATTAATTATGAAAACCTGGCACTCTCCTATCTTTGTACATAGAAACAAGGTTACGGCTTTTTATTTGGTCTGTACTCCTCCGATTGAACTTTTAATTGCCACGGATCAATGAACATAACCAATTCAACATTTTGGATTCGTATTATCATGAACGACTTCCAGGGATCGATCTTAGTATCTAATTTGGTCCGAAGATGACTTTATCTCCGACAGAAGAACCGTAATATTTTCCCACAAAATACCTAAATCGAAGGTATGCTAGCTTGTTAAAGTAACTCACAGTCAGGTATACGGACATAAATCCCCCCAAGCTATATCGCTTTTCTCTACATCTAAGCAACGATCAGGGCTGCCCTATCCTTCAAATGACACGAGTTCCCTACAAAAGAAGTGAAAAACGGGCCGCCAGCTTTCCCAATGCATCCTATGACATATTTATTATGCATTCAACACTTTATGGCAAAATAATGTTCTAAAAACATAAGAAAGAAAACTGTATGTCCATAGATCAATCGTGCTGTTAATGGAGATAATTTGAACCACATAATATTTGAAGACGACCTTCCAAATTGGAGAGTCCCGTATCTATATAAAAAACGTTCACGTCATTTAGGGAAATCTGACCAAAAAAGCCACAAAATTTCTGTGATAAAACACTTTCCATGTTATTCAACAAGATCTTCCTGCCCAGCGACAATCACAGAGGGAAATATGTAAACTCGTCAATTCCCCAAAAAAATCGTATATCAGATGACCGATATACTAATATACATGCTTTAGATCAAATATTAAAAATAGGTGACCAATGCAGATGTCTCTCCACAAAGAAAATAGATAAAAGAGAGATAAATGGATATAGCCAACAACAAACCAACCTAGTTTCAAATGTTTCTCTTGTTTCTTACTTGGACTGAATCCCAATGATTAAGCAGTGGCAGCCATTGGTACAGATCTGTAGCAAGCTCTCTTAGCTGCATGGACAATATCTTCAACCTGCAGAAGCCAAGCCCACAAAACCTAAATAACCAAGTATTTCTTGGTACGCCCATTGTACATAGCATGGCAAGCTTGAAACATAAAGCACCAGCCCTCAAAAGCAATGAAAAGAAGAGAAAAATGTCAAAGACACTAGCGCACATATCATAAACTGCAGCATCAAAATATCTGTCCATTTTCTACCGCTGTGTGCTTTACCAAATAGTGTAACAGACAATATGCAACACACAAGGAGGCCTCCACATTAATGCACCAGCTACAACTAGAAGAATTGAGACAAAAGAACTGAACCTGTGGGACTGCCATTCTTTCAAGATTGGGTGCATAGGGCATGGGAACGTCAGCTCCAGCAATTCTCTCCACTGGTGCATCAAGATACTCAAAACTTTCCTCCATGACAGATGCACTGTTTGAAGAAAAAGCAAAATATGTTAGCATCCATGAAGCCCGAATAACCAAACTGCAAGTATAATAAACTTCAAAGAAAGAAGATAGACCATATTTCAGCGCCAACACCATGCTGAGGAAAACCTTCTTCAACAGTCACCAATCTGCTAGTTTTCCTAACAGAAGTGTTGATTGTGGGTCTATCAAGTGGCCTAATAGAGCGCAAATTTATCACCTGAATTAACAAGAGCATTAGGCCTTTCCCTAGATTCAATCTTTTAAGGGCATTTCACTCTTTGTACTACCAGTTTACCTCAGCACTGATTCCTTCCTTTGCAAGCATCTCAGCTGCCTGTACAATTGGAAGGAAGGAAATATGTGAACCAAAAAAGGCACAACAAAATTCCAAGCCTAAAATAAAATAAAAAGATCATGCAAGGGGAAAGTGATATGCTCCTTTCAGTGACCATTGGATCCATACATTAAATCTTTAGAAAGGATTCTAATGCTTGCAGCAGATCCCTTTGCAGAAGTCCAAAAGATTTCAATAATGTCACTCTGGCTACAAGCCAGATACATAAACTGTTCACACAATTCGACACAAGTTAGAGACCGCTTTACTTTTGAAGTGAGAGATACACAAACCTTAAGTGCATAGCCCACCATCTTTGAAAAGGCTGTAATGGTCACGTCCTTTCCTTGTCTCTCAACCTGTCAAAAATATAATCATTAGGTACAACAGCACTGGAATAAACACAATTTAATATTAAAGTGTGCGATACCAAGGAGAATAACCTTTCATGATAGATATAGGATACCTTGGCTTTCCCTATTGGCACACAATAGCTGGAATCAAGTGCTTCAGCCGAGATAGGAAATGATTCACCATATCTTAAGTAGAAATAGTGTTAATTTATGCCCAGAATGTTTCACATGTATAACCATGCAACAGAAACAACACTAACTAAACCACTTACAACAACTCATTTTCAAGGAAAACAACAGGATCAGGGTCCCTTATGGCAGCTTTTAACAGTCCACGAGCGTCTTCAGATGAGTAAGGGGACAACACTTTCAACCCAGGGCAGAAGGCATACCATGATGCATAACACTGCAAATGAATCCAATCACATGATTAGATAACAGTTAGCAATGAATCTGGCAGGATTATAAACACTTCAGGGTTAAATGCAGCGTCCTCCTTTTCCCTTTGCAAGAGTTATATGAAAGAAACCCATTCAGAATTTAAAAAAAAAAAAACAGTGAGACTATGTCATACAGCACATACCAGGATAAAACTAAGAACACATAATTCAGAATGAGATGAAGAGGCTCTATAAAAACAGGAGGCAAGCAGTTGATAGACAAGCATCATACTTGAGAGTGCTGGGCAGCAACTCCAGCAGCAGCACCATTAGGTCCTCTAAAAACTATGGGAACAGATATCTTGCCACCAGACATGTAATACATCTTTGCAGCAGAATTAATGATATGGTCTATTGCCTGCACCAAAATTAAGTAGAATAAGAAACATCAGATCTAATGAAAATAGACTTTATATAACTATGACCACCACAAACTGCAAATCCATATAAAGGTGGTGCTAGTGTGTGCATGTTAAACTCCACCCACAAGCAAGATATCAACATCTAAAAGAATTTATTTGTCATCATTGAACAATATAATCCCTTTTGAGAAATAGTCAGAGAAGAAAATCCCTTATGATTTCTACTAACCTGCATAGAGAAATTAAATGTCATAAACTCAACCACAGGCTTCAGACCATAGTAAGCAGCGCCAACTCCAATACCAGTAAAACCAGCCTGTTTAACATGCAACAAATACAAACCATGGTCACTGGAAAATAAAATCAAAGCATAGAAACAAGGCTGAGAAAGTTGAGAAACAAAACCCAACCTCTGTAATTGGAGTATCAAGAACTCTATCAGGACCATACTTCTCCAAAAGCCCTTTGGATATCTATGAACAAAGTAAGGCATAATGAAAACTCAGTCACATCTGGTAACATCCTTTTGTCAAAGCGAAAAGCAGGAGAGTGAGAAAGGGTTACGACCTTATATGCACCCTGATATTCCCCAACCTGCACACTCCAATAGAAGCACAAAGAGAGAGAGAGAGAGAGAGAAAAAAAAAAAAAAAAAAACATAAGAACAGAAAATGACTTTAGGAAGAGAAGCTACAACAACATAATTATTATATTCCTAATTATATTCTCACCTCTTCACCCATCAAAAACACTTTAGGATCAGCAGACATTTCTTCATCAATTGCAGAGTTTAACGCTTCCCTAACTGTCATCTGTGCAAAATTATTCTCATTCCATTAAAATTATAGTGACTTTTCTTTTTACACAAAATTAGAAAGAAAGAAAAAGAAAAAGAAAAAAAGAGTTAACTAATAAGGTCTAAAAAGGGCAGGCAGCGCAGCGCAGCGCAAAATAAGAGAGAGATGAAGAAGCACTTGCCTCTTTCGCGGCCGATGAGTAACCTCTCCACGGCAACCATGCTGGGCGAATCCCCTGCAGGGACCGCCCCGCCAAAGCCTGCAGAAACCGAGGTTTGCAAACAAGAGGAGATGAAAATCCAACCTAAATTAAAACTCTTTTGTCTATATATATATATATACACATAACATATTGAACGAAAAGAAACAAATAAAAATAAAAAGTCATAATAATACCAGCAGAGGAGAGCTTCGAGCGTTAACCTTTTGCCTTACAATTCCCAACATATTTTCTTCGTTTGCGGGAAATAAAAAAAGAAAAAAGGCTGCACCAAATCACCAATTTATTTTTACATATAAAAGGAAAAAAAAATCAGCAGCTGACAGCTGAGCACGAAAACCGTCAAAGCTCAGATTAGTGGCTTGAAAGTAGAGAGAAAACGAAGAAATGACAAACGAGCGAGAGCTTGCGATCAAATCTTGACGAGACTTCGAGCTATAAGAGAGAGAGAGAGAGAGAGAGAGGCACCTTGGTGAGATTGGAGGAGTGGATCAAATCTTGCAAATGTATTGTAATGCTCCTCTTTCCCGTCTTTCTTTTGTTTTTCTTGCCCCTTTTTTTTTTCTTCTTCTTCTTCTTCTTCTTCTGCTGTCTATTAGTGTGCTTTTTCAGATTTGGGTTTAGTAGTAGTAGTAGTAGAGAGCATTATTTCCCTTATTTCTTTTGCATTTTTCTTTTTCTCGTTTCTTGTAAAATTGTAATCCAACCCCTGCGGAACAGCGACGTACCAGCTATGTTCCAGTGTGGCTAGCTAAAGATAGGCTTGCTGGTGATTACTTTCCTCATCATCAAGCGGTTGGGAGAAATCGGGCGGTCAACTGATGCTAGGAAATGGGATGCTGCACTGCTGCGGGTGGCGCATGCCTGGTGGTACCACCGTCCATAACAGTTAATTATTATTATTATTATTATTATTATATAAATGTACTACTACTAGGTTTTCCGAAATAAGAAACTGAACAGTGAGCCGCATTGCAAGAATCGGAGGGGAGAGAGGCCACCTGAGATGTAAGGTGCGTTGTTGATTTAGGCATCAAACCATCACCAATATAAATAATAATAATAATAATAATTAATTAAAAACTTGAAATTGAAGCTGCTACCACCCACAGTACTAATTTAACGGTAACGTAGTGTATTTATTTATTTTTTTTATAACTGTTATCAGCTCTTTCAATTAAAAACTAATTTATATCCGGACAAGATATGAGCGAATGAATTTTATATTTGGAGGCGAGAAAAGAATTATGGATAAAGTGGAAACTGCAGGGCACAGTGGACAAGAATTATTTGAGGACACATATTAAATTTGCGGGTGAGATACTTAGATTTGTCAGGTGGGTAGGTGGGTAGGCAGGCAGGCAGGCAGGCAAGGCCGGGTGTGCCCAACCACACTGCCAAACGTGCTTTTGTCTCGTTAACAGATTGTACGGGCCACAGTATGAGTCTCCCTTTTATTTATTCTTTTCGTTGCTGTCGTCGCTGGAGAGAAATTTCCTGCTGCTATGCGTTTTGCTTGAAACTTCTGATTTCGATTTTTAAACTAGAATAAGCTGACCGGACCCACACCACTGATCGGGTCTTGAGTTGATCTCGCACACTTTTACCGTACAAGCAACAGAAACCATTTTTCTTTTTCCTTTTTTTTTTTTTTTTGTTTTAATGCCTGATATGCTCTTAGAAACTCGAGTCATGATCCATGTTGTTATTTGAGTTGGCATGGGCTGGCTTGGCTTGGAATAATTGAAGTGGGCTTGCATCCACGTTGCGTGGTTTCGACTCTGCCTGTTACCATTAACTTCTTTTCTGGGAGAAGGAATGTCCAGGAAACAAGCGTTTCACTTCAGCTTTACATATCTATGGGCCCAAGGAATGTATTTTCACTTCAGCTACAGTTAATGTAAAATTAGGTTTTTTTTTTTTTTTTTTTAATGCAAACGGTGCGCTGAGAGCTAAAAATCTGCACCTCAGACGGGCGAGTACCCGTCTAGAGAACAAGACATGAAGTGTGGCAACGGGAAACCAGGTAACTTTATCCACTTCCACCCTTGCGCCGGCAAGGCAAGGCATCAAATTTGATTTGATGCATATGTATAGATGATACCATACAATAAGGACCGAGCAATCTTCAACCTTCGTTACTTTGTCATCAGTTTCAAACAACTTTCGACTTTTATCTATGTTGAAAAAAAAAACACCAAAAAAAATATTTTGATTCATTTTTTAAGTGAGTCCAAATAGCTCTAGAATTTTTTTAAAAAACTAATAATTTTTATAGTGAATTATTTTGATTCACTTTTTAAATGCATCAAAATAAGAAAAACAAAAGCATACCCAATTGCATTTAAATACCAACTTGTATTAATTATAGCGGTGGCCTCTTGGTTACTCTGGGCACATTTTGCATTGCAGTCTCTGCCTTCTTCAGCCGAAACCGCGAAAAGAAACAGCACATAATTGTGGTTAACCTAAAAAAATCAGTCAAAGAAAAATATCAAAGAGAACACCATGTAACTCCCCGTGCAAATGCAGAGTACGCAAGAAAATAACCATAAAAGCGAAACACAAAGCCGTGGTAGTCAGATTACTCCAATTTCTGAAAACGAAACTGTCAAAATGACTAAAGAAAAGATGGATGGAGCTCTCCATATGATGATCATGATAGTCCTTGTGGGGAGCTGAATTGCTAAATGGCAAGCAAAATAAGAAGCGTATGTTATGGCTCTTTTACCGTTTGTGTTCGTTGTTAATGCCCCCATTAGCATTAATGCACCTCATCGCCATCAGACATGCATAAAAAACACAAGAGAGAACATTTTAGACGCACGCAGCGTGGCACCGTCAAACCCTTTTTTGCTAGTTTTGATGGTGCCCACCCTTGCGTGCGTCTAAAACCTTCCCCTTTCTTCCCGCTTTATCAAATCTCATGCTCTCTTTCTCGATGGCAAATTTACTCCAAACCCTGCATTAAAATTTAAATGTGCATACGATCGTGGGGGTGAGCATTGCTCTATTTGGTGCCACATCAATGGACTTATAAGAGAAAGGTAGAGAGAGGCATGCATGTATAGTACTGGAATCCTCTATACGATTTGAGGCCTCAAGTTCAAGTTTCAAAGAAAGTTAAATAACCACACACACACACACACACACACATATTCGATAAGTTAAAATATGAATTGGAATCGGTGAAGTAATTAAAAGGATGTGTTGCATGTACCAGCACACACGCAATTACCAGTAAGGGACAAGTCGGCGATGATTGAGACTATCCCTCGCTGTGCCGACGACTTGGGATTATGGTAAATTACATGCGCAATAATCATCTTCTTTTGACAGCTTGGACGCTAAGTTTGACGCAAATACGGAAATTAATCAATAATATGACAGTCTTCGTCATTGATCATTGCCGATTTCAGTTCAGCGGCTGTATTTCTTGTTTCCTTCATAACAATTTAACACAACCATCCTCCTCTCCCTCCCCCCCCCCCCCTCCCCCAAAAAAAAAAAACAAATTCTTTTAAGCAAAAGCTTATTTGGTTGAAAGTGTGGAACATAAAATTTTCTTATGCGTTGAAAATTGATAATTGTCAGAAAATGAAAATAATATAATTTAAATTATTAATTTTTGTAATTATAAAAATTACAATATAAATGCAATTAATTTTAATATTTGAATTGTCTGGTGAAGTATAAGAATTGAATTAAGGAGATGAGCAAAAAGGGACACAGGGTCAGGCCCAAAGTGACCCCATTCTATGTTGGCATTTTTATTTTTGTTAGCAAAATTAGTGGCCCAAGGGAGAACCAACATCGGCCTTCTTTAGGTAGGTAGAAAGCCTAATGAAATGTCGACACTGGGTCTTGAGCTGGAGACCCCATCGCAGATATGGCCCACAATTATATACGAAAGATTTAGGGCTTCGGGGGAAATAGTTCGCGGCGGACGGCGAAGGCGGAAGTGAAGGGGACAACAACCCCAAAAAAAAAGAAAAAAAAAAATGGGAGTGTGGGGAGGTGCTGGGGGTGCGTTTTGGGGGACGAGAGTGCTGGAAATAGTGAAAAAGCACGACTCCGGAGGTCTCGTTTGGAAGAGAATAAAGCTCACTTCCACTCGTAAAGCTAATGCCAAGAAGCGTCTCCTCCGCGTTTGGCAGGTTCCCCCCTTTTTTATAATTTTGTTTTGTTTCTTTTCTAATATTTGTTAATGTTCGGGTTTTTTTCCTTTTATTTTTTTTTGAACATAATTTAGGATTTGATTTCAAAAGTGAATAAATTGCTTTCCTTTTGGTGTTTGGGCTTTCGACAAAGAATTGTTTAGTCTGTTGAAGGTTAATTCTTGAGTGTAACTGGGTGCCCCTGGATATTACGCTCGATGTTTCTAATACCCATGTATTAAAATTGCACTAGAGAACTCTCTTTACACATGATTATATTAGTTTGCAATGTTGGACTAGGATGAGGAGTGAGTGATCAGGTGAGGGGAGACGGGACTCGTGTTAAAGGTAATGCGCACCCCTACTCCAATTACTTTGGGTCTTTTCATTGATGTTTTGGATGCATGCCATTTTAATCCGTGCTTCTGAGTGGGCAAATAGAAACAAAAGAATTGTTTGCGGCCATTGCCTGGGTGTTCTGCACAGTCAATTGGAATGTCCAGAGAGGTTGGTTACCTTAGCAGATTGGAAATTATGTAGAATACTTGGACATAAAGAGTGCCTCCATTGTTCTTAGAACAGGATCTATGCATCCAAGGGGATTTATTAACTGCACGGAGACGTAGTGGGGAATTAGACAATCATGATGTGGGAATGAACATGAAGAAGATATACATTTATTGCATATTCTGCTTTTACACTTAATGAACTAATAATGCTTTTTATTTTTTTTCTTTTTGCGCTCTGTGATCATATCGGAACCATCAGGGCATGGGGTGACGGATTAAGATCCTCTCTTATCTTTTGTGAAGTTTTCACGCAAATTGTAATTTATGCATGTGATTTGCATTAAGCTGGTGGGGGACTACCTTTGCCACCACTTTGCACCCTTGGTCTTGGTTGCTTGTTGCCTATGTTCTTTTTGGCTTCCTTGCGTCAAGGGTTGCTTCCAACTACTTAAGAAACCCTGGATGGGAATCTGGTGACAACAATGAATAAGCATGAGATTTTGTTGATAACCTTGTGATTTGCACTCTTCAGAACTGATAATTTAACTAAACTTGAGAACTGGAAGATAACAAATGCAGGACATCTAATTCCTATTTCCTAGATTCATTTTTTTTTTCCTTTTGTGTGGAAAAGCATTGATGTATCTGTGAGTGTTGACTGCGTTGTTGTTGGCCCTTTGGAAGACCAGGTTGGCTTCACACATGGTGGTCTATAGAATTTGCTTACCTGCTATAATTCAATATGCCCTGTGCATCAAACATACTTGCATCGAGTAATGTGTGTGAAAATGTATTTACATGTTTTAATTTATACATTTTCTTATGGTGAGCATGCATCCTTGGGTGCCTTCACAGCTGGTCTCTTTAATATGTGTCCTACAGGTCATAGAAACTCATGTACCTGTTGCCTTTTAAATTGTGCACAGAATGTTTGAGTTCCATACTGTGGATCAATTTCAGTTTTTTAATTTTAACAAAATGTCTTGTCCTTGCAGAATGAGGCTGTCCTAAGGGCTTGTGCCGAGCAACCTCCTCCTAAATCTTCTGTTGTTAGTGCTGAGAGAGTTGGTGAGGACAGCTCAAGGGAGTAGCTGTGTTTGCTGAGAAAATGTGTAATAACGATTCACTTGTCCAAAGGGAGGAATTTGGAGATCCTGGCTTCTTCTTTGTTCCAATATAGTGGTTGACTGACATTTGCATCCTCATATGCTTGCAAAGCTTGTTAGTACCATTTTTGGATGTCTGATGGTGTCCAGCCTTCTATTCATTGTATTAGACGCACTCAAAATCTTGTGTCAACATTTTCAGATCCGTGATAAACTTTATTGCGACAATAAGATTGTAGAACGTGCTCTTGTTATGGTTGTGCAGCTGTTTAGTATGTCTTGCCATAGGCTCTTCTTGCCCAATTTCTAATGGAGAAAGGAGCTCGTATAATTCCAAGTTTCTATTGGAAATATTAGATTATTATAATAAGCCAATCTCATATGGTTATCTGATTTAAGGATTTGGTGCCCTGTAGGGAGACTTGATTGAATCTTAACGATTAGAGAATCTTGGCTTCTCAAGCTAGCAAAAGGTGAATCAATAATGAGCCTTGTCTAAGTGGTGTGGTCCAGATCGGCATTGAAGAAAATTGGGGTCTGATTGAGCCATGAAGATCGAAACAGCCAAAAAGGAAGTTTGACATCTCCCTCATGGTCCGCTTTTGTAGGCCAGAGGGCTGATACCGACATTGATGTTGTTTAGCTTTTCTATTTCACCTTTACCTGTGTCTCTAAAATCTCAGAAAATTTAGGATATCCTTCTGCCTATCACAACTTGAGGTTGCATGGTAGCGCGCAATTCTGGCGTGCCTTCTTCTCTGAGAGTTTCTCGTACTAGATCTCTTACATTTTTCCTGATTTTAAGAATTCTGACATGCTAAAAAGAGTGGCGGCTGTTGGAACATGTTGCTGCAAATATTTTCGGCTAATCAAGGAGTATTTCATTTAGCGTTTTCGGATAGGGCATTTTCTAGGAACTACAATGTGATGATGCAAGTTGTGGCGCTCCCATCCTCTTTATCTGTCAGTGAGTTCGGCATCTTGGGGCCATTAGTCCATAAAAGTGATCAGATAAGATTTAGATGTAGCTGGATTGAAGAGGGTTTGGATGCGGATGCTAGGGCCATATTGGATTTATGACCTGTAAGGCAAAAGGAGGCCAAGAAGTGCAAGGTCAGGACACGAATTAGTATTTTGATAGTTAAGTCAACAAGGACGTAAAAAGAGAAATGTTGGTGCATGATAGAATAATTAATATGTGCATATAGTATTTATAGTAAAATTCAAATATTGTGAATTAAGAAAAAGTATGTTAAATTTTCATTTAGTACTTTAATACTTAACTCAACAAGAGCGTAATAAAGCAGACGTTATTAAATGGTAGAATAATTAATATGTATATATAGTATTTTGTAATTAAATTTAATTATAAATTAGGAACGTAAATTAGAAAAAGTGTGTCAGGATATTATTAGACCGAAACGAAAATTTATTGGCAACTTACAAAACTTATCCTTATCAAAGAACAACCTCCTTGAGGAGCAAAAGCATAAAAATTCATTGGCCATTTAATTTCTCTCAACTATCCAGGGAATTCATTCCCGCAGAGCAATTAGTACTAATTTCCAATTGTTGGGTTTGAGCTGTTTATGGCCAGTTGCCGTGTTTAGGAGGAATTTACCAACTTGCACAGCATTTTAAATTCGCCTTGTTCAGTTAGACAAGAATATCTGTTAAGCTTCTAGGCTGTGAAGTTCTCAGGCATTGGATCCCTATTAAGTGTGGAAATTGAATGATTTAACGTTGACAGCTATGTCTGCCTGGTTGTTGCTGAAAGGAGTTTGAGGCCCCTTCACTTATTTTAAGGGACCCATGACTCGTATATTTCGTCGGGTAGATTCATTTTCGATGAGACCATAAGACTTGAATGTGGTTAAAATATTTGGCGATGTCTTTGTTGCCGAGATACCAAGCAACCCTCTTGAGCTTAAAATTGTCCATTCAAAGCAGCATTAAAGAGTGGTTGGCTTAGGAACCGGTCAACATACACAATAGATAAATGCATTCCCAGTCTGCAAGGTTTTTTATTTTGTTTGAAATTGTCAAAATTGTCCACCGTTTGGATGGCGACCCTTGTATGCAACTTTGCATAACATTTCTTGGACGGACAAGGCTTTCTTTTTCTTTCTTTCTTTTATGTGATTGACCTTCAAATTAATCAGGTGAGCCTACAAAAATTTGTGTTTCTCTTGGTCTATCATGACGGGCTGCCTTCGTGATCAACCATTTGAATCTCGAGTCAGCAATCCACACCTCTCAATCCAATCTCTCTCTCTCTCTCTCTCTCTAGCCTCTTGGGTCATGAAAATGATGTCTTATTATCTTGTATCAATCTTATGCATTGGCGTGATATAATATATTGAGCAAAGTGACGTGAAGAACTACAACAGCAAAAGTGATTTTAAACCACTGTCGAAAGAAACTTTGGTCGGCTAGGTGTTAAGTTTTTTAATTCTGTGTCATGGTTTTCAATTATTAGTTTAAGTTTGTTTCTTCCTCCCTGTTATGGCATGCCACTAGCTCAATTATACATTGGCCAGGGTTTACTGTGAGCCGCCCTTTGCCTCTCCGGCATCCATTTGTCGGCAATTGGAGATCCAATGACCCACTCGTTTAACCTGTCTGGCATATTATATTGTATCATTTTATAATTTGTGTACGGTGGCAACCAAACTTACAAGTTTTGTTTTGCTATATTTTACAATTTGCATGAATGTAATCGACAAGTTATGGATGATAAATGTCACTGGGGGAACCTGTAATGCTTGTTTGTTTAGATGGGGGTGAGTCAACTGTAACTGGGTCCTGGCCCTTGCATGAGTGACATGTGTACGGCATAACCCGTTTGCTTAGGGAATATTTTTAAGTGTGATACATTGGATTAGCGGATGATTTTCTCTGAATTAAAGTCAAAGCTGCATAGTAGTTGCAAATTAGCGGGAGAATCTCATAGTTAAAAACTGGTAAATGTTGTCCAACATTGTCTTGGTACGTTTTGATTTATTTATTTATTCTTATTGTCAAAGGAACTTATACAATCTGGTTACTTAAATTTCCTGACGGCATCTCTTCTGTGAACCGAAAAACTTGCAAGAAGGTACAAGAAACTAAACAAGAATTATAAAAGCTCCCAATAAGGTCATAGCTGGGAGGATTAATTTTCAGACTTGGACAACAGCTCATGCCCAAATTGCTTCCACTTGCTCAAGAATCAATCTAGTTTCAATCAGTGTCTCTCTACTTTCACCTACTGGTCTTGTAAATTCAAATTTTTAGTTAACCTGGTTTCCTTGCACTAAAGTACCAACCATCTCCTTGTTGCTTTTAGCTTTATAAGACTGCGAGACAGTGGCAGCTAATGTCGTAGAAAAAATTTCAGGGGAAAGTATGTTTCCTCGAACAAGATTCTACCCATTTCCCAATGACATGAAATGGAGTATATAGCAAGATATCGATATTGAGACTGGCTGGGTATCCTCGCGGATTCCAATCCACTTTGATATAGATCTTCAAGGAATTAGGTTCTGATGAGCAAATTTTCACTTTTCCATGATAAAGGGATAGGAGAACCTCATGCGAAGGTGATCTTGCAAAAATATCTGATTCTGATTCTCGTTCTGGTATGGTGCTCCTTTAAAAAGTACTTCCATAAAACTCATATTAATATTGAACCTTTCCCCCCTTTTTCCAACTTACGTTTTTCCCCTTTTTTTCCCTTTACACCTTTCGGATTTATTCCCCTGAAAATCAATTGTCTTTTTAGCGGACATCTAGTTTTGCATGAGGTCATGAAATGGCTTAAAAATTGCAACGTGTTTTGAAGAAACAAATATGTGTAGGGAGACAGAATAATATCATTAACTTTGGATTCATTACAAGATACCATTCTCACATTACAGTTAAGAGTTAATGCCGGTTCTGGTTCCTTTTTTTTTTGGGGACATCTCTTTCTGATCTGGCCGTAATCGCAGACTAGAGACCCTGAAACCTAGTGAGCAAGCACCAGATTGCCTAGATGGGCATTCTACTTGTCAAACCAGAAGACCAACAGCTAAAACAGGAGCTAAGAAGGGCACTGAACAGGATTGTGGGTGGCTACGGTTTTCTTCTGAAATAAGAAAAGTCGTTGCAACTGCTACTCTCTTCACGATCATCTGATTCATTAGAAGACACCTCCGTGATCCCACTTGAGCCTGATGATGAAGAGGAAGGAGCCAGATTCAAATCAGTCCTCTCTTTGGTCAAGAACTCATAGAAAACCGGCCTCGTAGCCCTGACTTTGCGCACTTTGTTATCTTCGCCCATTAGGGTGTTGTCTTCTCCACTTTTGGTGCCTCTCTTCTTCAAAAATATACGGCAAAGAATCCAACTTTCCATAGGTACACGGGGGCTCTGCAGAATCAGATCTTATAGAAAATCAAAAAACTTGACAGGCAGGTGTGATAGGACTAACTCCAGCAATTTATACCGGTCATTCTATAAAATTAAGGCCCAAGTTAAACACTTTCTCAAACAAAAATTTGTGCCTTTTATTTTATAAGACAAATTTTAACAGATATAAACTGAGCCAAGAAGGGAAAACTCACCTGGGTCGAGTCCTTGTTCTGAAATGCATCGAAGGATCGGGGTGTTTCAGCACTAGAAAGGCGGTATTCGTGCATGATCCAATCAGTTCTAGAGCCATGTGGGGGCTTTCCTCTATAAAAAACCAGAGTTTTCTTCATCCCCACAACTTGGTTCCCTTTGGAAGTCACAATTTGCTTGTCTATTCCGGTTGCCTTCCAGTACCCAGAACCTGTAGCTCTGTTAGATCGATTCCCATTCGGGTACTTGGCTTCCCTGGTGCTGAAAAAATACCTTTCTTGCCCCACATCACCTGAACCCACAAACCCATGTGTCAAAAAACACGTCAGTTATACATAGTTTCCCAAATTCTATTAGAAACTTGTCGATAAAGCCCAGAGAGCTGTTACATTAAGTAGCATAGTGGCTGCATCGCATTGCAACTTGGTTTCAAATTTTAATTGAGAATTAACCTCAAGAAAAGTTCTGATCGTTAATTTTTCACAAAGCCATAATTGAGAAAAATGTTTCGACTTTCGTTGTCATTTATGATTATCACATCACCAACCTGGCAAATCCCAGGGATCAGACTTGCAAACATCGACTTCAGGGATTATGGAGGCAGGGAGAGGGCAAGCTAACACTTTCCTCTTCAAGTACTGAACAACAAGCTCCTCGTCTGTCGGGTGGAACCTGAAGCCAGGAGGCAATCTGAGCACACCATTCATAACAAAATTGATCTTCTCCATCTTATGGACAAAAAGGACAACCCCTCAAAAGCAAAACTCAATTGTGCCAAAACTCAGTTCTGAAGGTGCTTAAAACCCACTATTGGAGGAAGTTGGCTCAAAAGCTTCAAAAACTCGTACAGGCACTTTATAACCCACAGAGATCACAGAAAAAGTAAAGCTTTAAAATTTAAGATCAGAGAGATGCAAAGAAGAGAGAAATAGGTGAGAGAGAGGGAGAGAGAGAGAGTGAGAGAGAGAGAGAGAGTGGGGTGTGGGAAGACTCGAGAGGTAAAGTGGGTTCTTATACTAATGGGGTGTCGTGGGAAGGAAGAGAATAGTCTCTATAGACCCATTTGGCGTAAAAGAGACTCAAACTCCTGCCCCCTCCGGTCCTCCTCCTCCTTCGCCTCCTCTTCTCCTTCTCTCTACCCTTTGTTAAAAACGTTTTAAGACTTTTAAAAGCAGTTAATTTTGGGTCTCTGCTAAAAAGTTAAGAGAGTTTTAAATTACACGTAACTGAAAAAGCATCTCAGGTTCTTACAACAGCGTACTTCTGTACTGTTCCTTTTTTTTTTCTTTCTTGGGTGTTTGCACTACGGATATAACCGCAGTTTCCTTTTATTTTCTTCACAAAGTTGCGACGTTTTTTATTTTATTTTTACGCTTTTCTCCCATGAGAGGCCACTTCATGAGCTCCAAATTACCAATTTACCCTCCCTCTTTCGAGCTGCAAGAGACTGTACCAACTAACGAGAGAGCCAAAGCTCAAGCTTTTTGGAGGATAAAGACACCAAGATCACTGTTTGAGAATTTTTGGAGGACAAAGATACCCATATTGATGTTGACATCTTTGTGGGCAAGACGATGAGCTAGTTTTTGTTTAATTACTGGCAAATCAAGTTTTACACTTGCATTAAATTTTGGATGGTGGTGATGGCGGGGGGATAATTTGGCATGGGAAGCCAACATGCCAGGAGTATTTTGGTCTTTTAAAGAGAGAGAAAATTTGGGACCAAACGCATCAGCCTCATCAATCAACGAGACGGAAAAAGTGGGTTGGTTCTTCCTATTATAATTTCTACTTCTAGTTCGTACTTCCTTCCTTCCTTCTGAGGTTGCTGCCTTGTAAGGGTGAAGTCACCTTATGTCATTGGGTGTAAAAAATGGAATGAAGAGGAACGCTCTCTCGGCTGATGCCAGCCCTGTAGCTGGAGCTCGCCAATTTCACCGATGGGACCTTATTTAATTAACTACAAAAATTAAACGTGAGTGTAAGTTACCTACTTTTAATAATTAAATACAATTATTTTTATTTTTATAAAAAATATATTAATTATAGTTAATAATTAACATGTAATGATATAAATTTATGTTTAATTCTCATTTGTATAATTGTTTTTTTTTTTTTTGGTTCGTGTATAAATTCCAAACACCAACCTGGGGTGAACGTACGAACTGCCCAATGCTTTGTGTTCAACTCAACCAAAGTTCTTTGCTCTTTTTAGGGGAACAGCGGCTTTGGCCTTCGTTTCTCAAGCAAAACTTCATGATTATGGCAATTTGCATTGTTGCGGCAGAGTGTGTGCAGTAGAGCTACACATGTGAAGTCACCCCGTTGGATGGATAGATTAGAGTCGGACGGTTATCTGGCTGTTAGCATTCCCAAAAAAAAAAAAAAATCAACGAGAAATTGACGGTGTAAAGAAAATGAGGATTTATATATATATATATATATATATATATTGATTTTTAAATTTTCATGTCAACTGAGATTAAGTCCTACCATCTTATTGTTTATGTTCAACCAGAGTGTTTTAAATAATTAATTTTTGTGAAAATGTGGTGTATCATGTAATTGTGGTTGTATTATGCAGTTGTTTGTAGCAAATACGAGAGACTGGTGAAGTGCCGGAGGTTGGATGCATCAAGATCACTGTTTGAGAATTTTGATCATTTGGCCATTAGCTCTATTATAAAGACCTTTTTCTCAATATTTTTCACCCTTCAATTGACAAACTTGTATCCTGCTTTTGTTTTTCTTTTAAAATGTACTGCTTTATATTGGATTTTCATCTTAGTTGGAAAAAAAAAAAGAATCAGGAAAAGTTGGAATTCTGCAAAAGCTTATCAACTGCGTCACTCCATTTCTATTCTCTTAGTGAATATGACGGGGCAAATCTCAAGGATTCCAATTTTTGTTTTTCCACAATGGTCACATAGACGTATGAAATATTATCTTCATGCAATATTGTGATAAATCCATTGATGCTTAGAGTACTGAAGTGAGAAGGACACTTTTATTAGACAGGCTCCGGTTCGAGAGCAATGGCCATGTAACTCTTTGAATACCATTCTTGTTTTTAAGCTTATAAATACAGTGCTATCAATGATATTTTAATAGTTAAAAAGTTATATTTTATCTAAAAATTTTGTATTTTAATTTAAAGAATTATGTGAAATTTATGAGAGTAAAAAGAATTATTTTTATTATATAATTCATAATCTAATAAACATTTAAAAAAAAAAAAAAGCTTTTCCCTCTAATTCTTCTCCTCATTGACCTATACATTCTATCTAATTGCATTATAATAACCAAATATTAATTATTTACTTATATTCTTAGCATCCGTTTATAATCCTAATTCCTTACATGTTAACCAATATTTGCAATCTTATTCATTTTTTTTTTTGGTGTGTAATCAATTTAATTAAGTAAGAATTAAGTTAAAGTCCTTAATTTATGTAAAATTACCCTTTGCCTTCATATCTTTGATTATAAATATTTTATAGTTTTAACATTAATAATTTAACGGATTCGAATTTACCTTTTTTTCATGAAAAAAAATGTTACATAAATGTTTTTTTTAAAAAAAAAAAAAAGGAAAAAAAGGAGAGCATGTTGAAAACAAGGACCAAAACCAGAACGAGCCAGAAACTCGAAGTGAAACTAAACCGCGAGTGGCTTATTGGTTCTGGTTCCTCTGACCCTGACCACGGAGTCAGTCTTAGAACCGAAATTGAACTAACCCATGATGAGGTCCAACCTGGTTTGGCTAACAAAATTTATTTGTAAGAAAGTCACTATGTAAGAAGTCATAGCAGAGCATTAATTATCGAGCAATGCCGCAGGTCAAAAAGATTTATTTGTAGAATCATAAGAATTTTTACTTTTTGTTCAACCCTTGGTACTTATAATTGAAAAGAGGAGAAAAGAAGAAGAAGAAGACGAAGAAGAAGAAGAAGAAGAAGAAGAAGAATAAAAAGAAAAAAAAAGAGGAAATATCAAGCGGTGATCAAACCAAGGATGTGGGCATGGTTTTATGACCCTGTGAAAAGGGAGGGGTTGGGGCGGGGGGAAGGAATAAAGACGAGGGGGACCTACTTGCCCCCAAAACGACGGGCACCCACGTCGGATTCATGGGTAAGGGACAAAAGTGCCAACTTCAAAGGCTACCCCACCTCAAGATTTCCTCAATCTCCCATGTCTCAACTGTCCCGGATCAGATCGAAAATTTAGTAAGAAGAAAACGTCTCAGAAGAATCTATCTTAACTCTAAAGACAAACATGCCCTTCTTTCCAACAGTTATAACGTCTTTGCCTCACTACTTTTCCCCCCCTCTTTCCCTCTCTCTCTCTCTCTCTCTCTCTCTCTCTCCCCCTGGGGTAGCCAAATTATTAAAAACCAATTCAAAGATATCTTGATGGCAATAACAGATTAGACGTAAGTAAATTGCCATCATAACATTTAGCTGTCTTTTTAAAATATACATATTTTATGTGACTCAAATTTGTTTTTTTTTTTTTATAAACTATTTTTGGACAGAAAAATTAACTTTCTTGCTCAAATGAATAATATATAACTGCATTTCTTTTAGCCAAGTTAGTTAAGAGGAACAAGGGCCATGTATATCTTGGGGATATTTGGCTGCAAGAGCGACATGGGATTGTATGAGAATCTGTAACGATGAAATTTCTTAAGAAGTTGCCCAGCCGTCACTTCCAATTAAAGTCCAATGTTACCGCGAAAAGGCCAATTCCAGATACGTTATTGTACAAAATATCGACATTAGCACATCGGGGATGTCCCAAGTCTCTTGCTCCCACGTTTAAATCGATTAATAAAAAGTATTTTAGATGTAGAATATAATTGATCCCATGTCACAAACGCACCTCAATAATCCCCCACACGTATCAACTTAAAATCAAGATATATATATAAAAATAATAAAATGGCCAAAAAAGTCAGTGGCATTAACGTGACGGTGGCCCAGTAGCAAGGGTGTTTCAGGGACAATGGAAATTCAAAATGGGGGGCATAACGTGGGACAGTTGGGGATTTTAGTTAAACTGAAGCCTCAAATTTTGAAAATTGACGAATGCCTAATTCCGTAGAGAGAAGGGAAACATCTTTTCCACAAATCTCAAAGACTGTGAGCCCCAGGCTCGTGGGCACCGGGTTTAGCAGGTGAGCAATCATAAATAGTTTTTTTTTCCCCTTTTCTTTTTTTTTTTAACAAAGCAATTCGAATAAAATTGAGTACATAAGCAGCAAAATTCAGTACATGGATCGTAAATTTAATATACAAAAAAAAAATTCACTATATTTTATCAGATTTTCCAAAGAAACAATGAAATAGCTTGTTTATGAGCCCCCGTGCCCCCCATAGTCATGACCCCTTTAGTATTGATGTTCCACTAAATCTTCCCAAGATATTTTGAATTACATATTAGTTTATTACAATATGTTCTTGCACAAAGTTTATGGGATTTGTCTCGAGTTTGCTACACAATTAATTGAAATATTCTTGTTGAAATCTTTTGATTTAGTATTTAAATTTTAGTAATTATGTTCTCCTTTTCAAAAAGAAAAAAAAAACAATTCTGAGATTTATTTCTTACAATTTGGTCATGTTGATTAACTATTATTATGAAACCTGAAAATATAATTATTGGTTCATTGAAATAATCAATGTGCGATGTATAAATTTTATTTTAAACATTAATTTTGTTTATAATTGTTAAGTTTCACATTTCCCTATATCATTGTCTCCACTAATTTCCTTTTTATTTTCTCCTAATCTAAATTGTATGGGATTAAAGCTTAACGAATATAATTTGAGAGTTGAAAAAAAAATCGAGCGTTTTTGTTAATTCAATTTTCGAGAGAGAAAGACAAGAAGGAAGAAGTTGGAAAAAATAAAATAACTTAAATTAAATTTTCTTAGGGAAAACGATATTAGATATTCCCATAAGCAAATGGCCTAAGGCCACTTATGTGACGGGAAGAAAAAGTTGGATTTCGTCAGCCATATTGCGGCTGTGATGTAATTTTTGCCCCCCCAGCCCCCTTGCTCTCTCTCTCTCTTCGTGGTTGCTTCCTTTTTCTGAATTTTGTTTGAGAGTCAAAGGAGATTGCGTGTGGATGTTAAAGAGGGTTTGGTTTTTAAGGAGTAAGAGAGAAACGTCAAAGGCTGCAATTATTGTCTTTTAGAGTAAAAAAAAATGCCGATCAGTGTGCCTTTTTAATCTATTATAAAGTACATAAGATGCCTTTACACAATTTAAGCCTCTTAATGTTCCGTTTCTCTATAATTGTCCACTTTTACCTTGGTTGGTTTCTGGGGTTATTGCTTTGCTCTCTGCCCTTTCTCTTCGCCTTCTCTCTCTCTCTCTCTATTCTTTGTTTTGTGGGACTCCCTTGGACCTTCTACTTATTTATTTATTTCTTAAATGTTGGCTTAATCTTTAGGGGATTGCCCTCTTGAGAAGCATTTGAATCTATATCATGGAATTCAATTGGCCTACACATGGACATTAGATGTTCACATAATTGAAGAGGGAGGGAGGGAGGGAGAGAACGTGCGCAGGTGTATTTTGAGTCCGAAGGGTTAAGATTTCTTGTAACATGATTGAGTTGGAGAATTGGGCGTTTGGAGAAAACCATGAGATGAGAGGATACTTTATGTGCTCGGAAGCTCTATAGTTAAACAGTGTAATCGAAAGAGGTTTCGTGCGGGCCTATCAACTGAATTGAACATTAATTTGAAACAATTATCTTTGCTCTAAGAATGTGGACGATTCTTAAACATGGGTTGTCCTAAGGCATATAAACTATACAACTACCTAACGAAAACCAACAACATTATAATTAGTGAATGATCTCATTTTATAATTAAATGGAAAGAGAACTATAAAAAGTTCTTTTTTTTTCAAAAAAAAAATAAAACAGTGATGCTGAAGTTCAGGAGTAGTGGAGTGCCCGCTCCTTTATGCCAATCATTTCTATATCATATGCTTTCAGGCATCATATGCCGTGTTTTTAATTGGAGCCCAACAAACCCACCCTCTCTCTCTCTCTCTCTCTCTCTCTCTCTCTCTCTCTCACACACACACACACACACACACACACACACACACACACACACACAC